>CM065590.1:507137571-507455071 GCA_033119425.1 Bufotes viridis
ATAGCCTGGGAGTTTTTTTTCTCCCAGGCTATGAGCTCTGCGCTGCGATTGGCCAGTGCTGCAGCCTGGGAGAAGGAGATGAAGGGCAGGCTCCGCCCACTATAACTTTGTGAGGAAAGAGACCGGAGCCTATACCGGGAGAACGGAGCGGCGCTCAGGGATAATAGTAAGTGCAGGGAGATCCCTGGGCGCCGCTCTCCATGTGAGCATACTTGGTTTATATATTTAAAAGTCATGAAAGGTCCTCTTTAAAAACACATTCTTACTTTGCTGCATTTTTTCCACACCTGTCTAAAAGTTTTGCACAGTACTGTGAGTCATGATGATGCTCTGGGTCAGAGGAGCAGTGTTTGTTCTGGGAAATGCAGCCATTTCCCGGACTGAACATGCTCAGGACTATGAATATGGAAAGTCTAAAGGGACAATCCTTTTTATTGTTGTGCATGTGCATCATAATAACTTTGAATGCTTTCACATTTCATATAGCAGGACCCAGGGCTGAACAGGGATTAAATCTACACGGGACTCTGTCACAAATCATCATTGCAAACCAAATACTCTACAGTGCTCAATAATCATGCCATCCAGTGCATATATTATAGTGTCATAGGAGTACCATGCAATGTTAAAATGAGAGTACTACATAGTATCTAAGTATATCTCCCTCTATGTTGGATTGGGCAAGGGTATACATGTTCAAGCAGCACCTGAAAGTAGTATAATTTTATCTTTGCTAATGGATCCTATGATGCCAATGCCTTTGCCTACGGGTCAGTGGGCCACAGTGTAAAATCTGTAATAGACCTCCCCACCCGAAAGAGCCTTATTTGACCGTTCACTGCGATCAGAGAGGTAAGGGGGATGAGTGACTCAATTAGAGCAGCACACATTACACTGATAAACACAGTGCTTTTCTGTGGACATCTTTATCTATACCTATCAAGAGAACAATAGACCCATTATATTGTCATCCCAATTCCACAATCTACTATTATACTAGCAGATAACATCTTTTCCTCACAGCAGCAATAAAATAATCACGATAACCCTATCTATATAGCACTTTTATCTCTCTATACTAACCATTACAGAAGGACAACATTTGGTATATATTCTCAATGATATACCGTAATACTGCCAAAATGAAAAAGAAAGACACCCAAAAAGAAAAAGATAAAGCATTTTATGAATATGGAGTTAAAAAAAAAACACTCCTTTCTGACAGGTGTCCCTTTAATTGCATGCCTTGCCCTGTTGCTTTGATTTGACTCTGTTTTACTGTACCACCCCTGATATATGTGTGTTCCAATCTATGCAGGAAAGAAAGGGTTAATCACTATAATATTATACACCGATTGATTATTCCAAAAGCATCAGAAAAAAGCAGGTATTCATTGCAAGTTCATCAGATCCAACAAATGTGATCTCAACAACCATTTCATCTTCACAGAGTATCGACTGCGACACCCCCAAACACCACCTGACACCTCATCCATCCACCTCAGTAAAAAATCCACTTTTCAAAGCCCCAGTCTCTTACGTCAAACTAGGTGCTAGCCCATAAATCACCGGCCTCGTTGCCCGGGTCAGCTCGTCCACCAAGAGCTGACCCTTTCCTAACTTGGGTGATTTATAAGAGAACGTTACTTTGTTTCATTGGCTACGCCACATTTGCTGTAACAGTTTGTAGCAAGGACCTGAGAGACAGTAAATTTATCGTCTATGAACCTTGAAGAATGACATCAATGCAAAGTGCCTGGCATTAAGAATTCTGCTGGGATGGAACCATTGGCTCGTCATCCGTCTTTTTGGAGGAGAGTGATGTTTCCTATGTCGTCATAGAATCCTATATAAGAATTGACACTTTAATGATGAACCCGGCAATTAAGGTAGAATCCTGATAGACCAGACAGAGAAGCATCTACTCCCTGGTCCAGCAGCCATGCACAAACTCTTCTCCTGCGGGCTCATTCTTGCCATTGTCTTCAGTCCACTCCGATCACTTCCAATCTTGGACCCTAGCGAGATTTCCTTTCGAATACCAGGTAAGAAGAATTATCTTTACCACCCCCTCAACCACTTATAAAATTACTTAAATTTGAAGGTTAAATTACTGACTGTCTGACTACCCTGCAGCTAATTTCTAAAGATTGATCATACAGAGGGGTCACAGAAATTGCAAATGCTGAAAGCAAGCCGGAATAAAATGTCTTCATTAGCCTCGTACTTAGAATTATATTCACGTAATAATTTTTTATATACTGAAGGAAATGACTTTTCTTAAGATGATATTACTGTAATAGGAAATAAACTGTTATTCCGACTCCTTAAGTTATCCTTCACTTACAAAGTCATTTTAAGTCACCTTCATTTTTTTAATTATTTTGTTTTAAGAGGTTTTTTTCGTCTCTATTTCTTCCTTCATACTGCATAGCAACAAAGTTCACATACACATAGAAAATATTTGAATGTCAAATTTGCAAAAGATTAAAATTTGCAGATTACAGAGTTATAAATGATTATTATTATATAGTAATGGTATAATATGTTATATTTTTGTATATTTGATTTTTTACATTTATTCTAAACTTTAATCATTTGTGTTCATTTCTACATTTATCTAATTTACACATGTGCCTTGTAATTATTTTAAACATCCAAATTCGCACAGTTTTTATTTGTATCAGGTCGCTTTGATCCTGGATTAAAGGAATTTTACTGTTTTATTTTCATAGTTAAAAAAATAAAATACATTTTGAGGCAGATTTCACATATCCATATTTTTTTTCTAGCAGATATTTGGGGCTTTGCTTTAAACTACTTTTATGTATCCCCTGTCCCCAAGACCATGACCACTAAGATGGATCTTAAATTGATAATTGGGGGTCTCCATAATAATTGGGGTCCCAGAGGTGGGGTTCACTTATCACTCATCCTGGAGATAGGTCCTATCCAGTTGTAAGCAGCACTCTCTTGCCAGTATGTACAGATACTGTAGTGGTCCAGGTTCTCGTGGTACCCCTGTCACAGATCACCATATAAGTCTTAAATCCAAAATGAGGGAAAACACTCGGAAGGTACACTGCAGTTAGGTCCTTATTGATAATTCAGAGTCTTCAGAGAACACAGAGATCAGCGACATTTCGGGAACATCTTTATCTCTGTGTTCTCTGGTGACTCTGGATCATTAATAAAAACCTTAGTTGCATTGTACCTTCAGAGTATTGTTCCTCATTTTGGAATTATTAAAAAATGTTGTTTGTGGGAAACCCCATTTAAATTCCTGATATTTACAATGGTAAATGCTTTTGCTCCCTGTTATCAGGAGGAAACTGACAATGTCCTTTCACATGCTCTAGCCTTTTCACTCTGACTCACCAAGTGTTACTTATTCACTAAAGCAGGGAACCTCCAGCACTCCAGCTGCTGTGAAACTACAACTCCCAACATGCTCCATTCATTTCTATGGGAGTTCAGAGAAGAGCAGAGGAAGTATGCATGCTGGGAGTTGTAGTTTCACAACAGCTGGAGAGCCAGAGGTTCTCTACCCCTGCACTAAAGCAACAAAACGTCATCATATATAGCGGTGTATGGAGGGGGGGATTATGTAGCCAAAATTCCTTCCTCTTCATTAATGCAGGACCAAAAGAGTCCCTCAGTGCTTATGGCATGTGACTGCACAGAGCTTGCACCTGGTAGTACAAATATCATATGTGAGGTTACATGGCGTTTCGGGGCCCTAAATGCAAAATTTCAGCTAGGGCCCTCCGCCTTCTCCCTACAACTTCTTTTCACAGCTGTTGGTTGAGGCCCTCTAATACCTTTTAGGTGCTTTAAAGCCGGTGTTCCCTTTATAGCAGATAAAGGGGGCAGTTAGGAGCCAGGACAATGTTCCCTCTAACAGCATCAGAATCGCACTTCTAGAACTGAATCAAATGAATAATATTGTACAGCACCCTAATAACTAATTATACAGCAGCCAGGCCACAGGCCTGCATAGAATTCAGGTGAAGGTTATTGTTTATATCCATATTGGTCAAGGACATTGAAGAGGTTAATGTGGTCAGGGGTAGTGGAAGGGTCGATGTCTGTACCCCTGGTGGTCTAGAGCAGTGAAAGGGTTCATGTTTGTATGCCTGGTGGTGTATGGAAGTAAAGAGTTTAGTGTTAGAATCCCTGGTGATTTAGGGTAGTGAAAGGGTAATGTTAATATTCTTAGTGGGCTAGGTCATTGAAAGGATAAATGTCAGAATCTCTGGTGGAATAGGGCAGTAAATGGGTTAATGTAAGTATACCTGGTGATCTTCTACAGTAGGGAGGTTAATGTAAGGATCCCTGGTTACTTTGACAGCAAAAGGGTTGATTTGCCTAGTTGGTTTAGGGCAGTATACCTTATGGTCTAAGACGGTAAAGGTGTTAAGGTCGGTATACCTGGTGGTGTAGGGCATTGAAGGAGTTAATTCCAGTATCATTAGTGACAGGGGCAGATTGGGAACTTAAAGTAGCCCTGGAACAATACTAAAAGTGGCCCCACTTTGTAGTTCAGTCCAAATTGATGGAAGGCAGGGCCAGCAATACCATATTGTGGCACATCATACCACCCCAACAGAGCCAAATAACACAGTCCATCACAAAATACTGGCAGCAGCACAAAGTACATCCCCAAAAACATCCACTGGCCGGCCATGAGGAGGGCTCAGGCGCACCCCTGGGAAATTTTCCTTTAAGGTCTATAGCCAATCTGCTCCTGAGTAGTGATGTAGGGTGGTGAAGGAGTTTTGCGGGAGGCAATAGAAGGGTTAATGCTGCATACATGAGGGTATGCAACCAAAAAAAGAGGCGCAGGTAGATAAATCTCCTCCATAGTTTTGGCCAGAGTGTTCCTTTAAGAATGGTAACTCATTCCTTCTCTGTTGTGCTCTCCTAATACACCATTTTTTATTCTTTGATGTCCCGGTTTAGATGGAAGACGTTCGGTTGTTTTCCCTCGGTTACTGCAGATTTTGCTCACATTTTCTTTACACTAGCATCAGATCATTATTCTTTGATGGCGACGCTTTGCTGACAGTCGTCTGTTTTCCATCTTCCTTTTGATAGATTCAAAGATGGATTTTGGAGATGTGAGCAGCTGGGATGACACTCACTTATTACAGAATCTGCCTTCATTTCTTGACAAGGGCAGAGACGTAGATATTGATACAGATGACATTTTCGGCAAAGAAGGTGAAGTGCATGAAACAATTTACATATTTTAATTCGGATCTTCTCCCATAAAGCAGATGTAGCAGTCACAGCTCTCTCCTCTTCCCATGTTTCCAAAACTTCTGTATTTCACTCCCAAACTCAGTCCTTCTTCCGTATGTGCCTACGTCTGTTAGTGTGCATGGATGGGAAGGTGCACCTAACATTGAGGACCATGGTTAGGAAAGCCCGTCACAGTCAGTAATTTGGTGGAGAAGTCCTCTCTGATCTTCACTGGTTTGGTCCCTGATTTAGTAGTGAAGTATTCAATTTTAAGTGGTCCTTGGCCTTTTTCTGTGTCTTTGGTGCAGGGGCGGATTGGCCATAGACCCTACAGTGAAATTTTCGGGTGGGCCGATGCTCAGGAGGCCACCCAAGCCCTCTTGATGGCCGCAGGCCAGGTACATAATGATCAGATACTCAACGACAACAGGTGCCCTCCTGAACTCAACTGTGATCCAGTTGAATACTGTGGTTGGGGTGGCAATATTTTGTGCTGCCCTGTGGTATTTGGTTCTGCGGGGGTCGTTTTCTGTGCTGCATTATGGTATTGCATGTCCTACCTACTTCTGTTGTCCCTGCCTATTTGTTTTGTCCCATCTTCTGTCAATTCGGACCCACCTACAACATGGGACCACTTTTGTTTTTTTTCCAGGACCACTTTAAGTTCCCAATCCCCCCTGCTTTGGTGGATCAGTTCTTGGTTGTATTTTGGTGGAGAAGTATTGGGTTGTCAGTAATTTTATGGAGCAGTGATTGATCTTCAGTGCCATGCTGGACCAGTTCCTAGTTTTCAGTGGTTTGGTGAAATTGTCCCTGGTTCCATCTGAGATATCTCTCATTCTGCAGATGCTCACTATTGCCGACAGAAATTTTTTAAAGATGAACCATACCTTAGTGCTAGTTCCCAGCTGAGCATAATACTTATAGATGAGCGAATTTCATATTTTGAAATTCGTTCACGCTTCGTTTGGTGGTAAAAGCAGAATTGGGTTATGGTTTCCGTTATTTATTCTGTCATAATAGAAGTCTATGGGCTGCAAAACGGATCCGTCCCGTTTCCGTTATGCAGGGGAGTCCTCTACTGCATAACAGAAACGGAATAGATCAGTTATGTAGGCCATAGACTTCTATTATGACGGAATTATGCATTCCGTCATAGAATTGCGTTATGGTCCGTGGTAAAGGAATCCATACCGCAATTCTGCTTTTACCTCCAAACGAAGCGTGAACGAATTTCATAACATAAAATTCGCTCATCTCTAATAATAATAATATTAAACATAAAAAATAAAAATACATGCATGATGTAACTTGAGAAGTTGACCTACTCATCTGTTCTGACATAAATAGTGAATTATTTATATTGTTAACAAATTACTTCATTGTATTTTAATACAAGTATTTCTCTTTTTGCAAGGTCTTAGTCTTGGAACCTATAATATGGACAATGTTATGAAAGAGGTAAGTTACAGTATTCTAGTAGTTATATTCTTGTACATAGGAGCAGTATTATAGTAGTTATATTCTTGTACATAAGGGGCAGTATTATAGTATATTCTTGCAAATAGGGGACAGTATTATAGTAATTACATTTTTGTACAAAGGAGGCAGTATTATAATAGTTATATTTTGGTACATAGGGGGCAGAATTATAGTAGTTATATTCTTGTACATAGGAGCAGTATTATAGTTGTTATATTCTTGTACATAGGGGGCAGTATTATAGTTGTTATATTCTTGTACATTGGAGGCATTATAGTTTTTATATAGCGGGAAGAAGGCAGAATGGAAAAAGGGTGGCACTACCAAATTTTTAACTCCGTACGCCTGTTGTGGCCACCTCCGGTCCGGTGTATGTGGCCGTGCGTGGTGCTCAGCTCCCAAGAGGACAGTGCGTACTCAAATATTAGTGAAGAAAAAAAGCGGTGCGGCTTTTTTTCTTCACTAATATTATAGTTTTTATATTCTGGTATATAGGAGGCAGTATTATAGTAGTTATATTCTTGTATATCGGAGGCAGTTTACAGTAATTATATTCTTATACACATGGAGCAGTATTATAGTGCAATTTTGGTGCAGAACGTTTCTTCTTAGACAATGCCCTTTCCCATTAAGCCATACCCCCTTAGTGAACTAGGCACAATGTTTTTTTGGTAAAATGAGATGCACCAAATTGTGCCAAACTTTGGCAGAATTTACAAGGTCTAGGGCCAGTCACATTAATGAGGTCCATTTTCTTTTTATATTTCAGGAATGGTTGGACAAGCAGCCACAGATGTCACTTTTGAGCCGTCTACAATCTAAAGAGCGAAAACCTTATAAGAAGCGAGCAGGGAATTTGTCTGAATGTTTTTGGAAATACTGTGTTTGATTGTGAGGAACCTGAAGCATCGACAGGATTTCTGCTTATTTCTAATAAACCTGTATTTACAATGCTGCCTCATCTCAACACAAGATGGAATGAGAAATGTCAAGATGAACTCTGCAAAATAGTTTATTTTACATTCCAGAAAAACTATTTTATGTTTTGCTGATATTTGGTATAACTTTTTCTTTTCTTCAATGAAAGCTATTTAATAAAAGTAATAATGACAATGGTAAACTGAGAATTTATTTCACACTGTGTATGATGTTGTAGAAAGACAAAAAGAGGACAAGTCTAAAAATAATGCTTCATCGGTGCGGGCTCTTGGGTGTCAAGGCCCTGCCTACATCATTTCCAATTATGTGTCTAGTAATGGGAATGTACTGAGCATTTGGGCATCTGAACAATGGTCAAGGATTTGGTGGCTGGTCAAGGGCAGACTGGGAACTTAAAGGACCCTGGAAAAAACATAAAAGTGTCCCCCATGTTGTAGTTGGGTTCAAATTGACAGAAGGTGGAGCAACACAAGTAGGCAGGGGTGAACACAAAGTGATGGGGCCAACACAACTAGGCAGGGTCAGGTATACCTTGGTGTAACACAAAATACTTTCCCAGCAGCACCAAATGCCACAGTGCAGCACAAAATATCTTCTTAGAATCTATCCATCTGTGGTGGCAAGCAATAGTTGCCATGTTCTGTCCTTCTCCTCCAATTGTCTCTAAGATATGGAGCAGGGGGGCTTAAGAGGTCAGATGTGGCCACCGTACTGAGCCAGCCCTACCTTCAGCATGCTGCCAGGACTTGCCCCCAGTAGTACTATGCTCCCCAAGTGGCCAAGGGAAAAAAAAAAAATAAATCTGAGCCTGTTCCAAATCACCTATCTCCAGTGCAGGCCACATGCCTTTTCCAGCCTGTAGCCTGAGATGCCTGTGTCTCTGCGGCTTTTGTCTTTGGGTATAAGAGTCTAGCTGTATCATTATCACAACAAGGAAATGGGAATGGGGTGCTGCTATGACCCACAGTTAGAGGGTTTTCATAACCATGGTAATGAGCAGTGTATAATTTGATTAATCTAGCCAGCAAAGGAAGCAATACTAGCAGTATTAAGCAGTACAAACAATACATTAGTAAGTGGCTTGTATAAACTTTCTCTACATGATAAATGGCATTTGCTGAAGAGACAAAACCCCTTTAAATCGTACCGGAGTTTTGAAAATAATAAGTTTGCATAATGGCTGTGCTTCTTTGTTGAATCATAACTGTGAAGGAACAGATTGTTATTGGGCTTCCCTAATGTCTCAGCCATATTATTCCATTTTAGCTGCACAGCTAGATGCACCTCACTGAGAAGCAGGGGGCATCTCCCTTTTGTGGAAACTATCAGCACTGTACTGCTGTGATGTTCTTTCCCTTACTTCCAACTATGCTTGTTTTCAGCTCTGAAGCTCACAGAACAGATAAGGAAGGGGAAATCACACTTACAGATACACAGGACGCTCCTATAATCTTCAAAAGCTGTGTAGAAACAGTTTATCAGGCTCACAATCTCAGCTAGCTTTGACAAGCCCCCATTTCCTGTGAGCCGTCTTCTGTGTCTCTAATACTAGGGATAGATCCTGCCTGACAACAGGCAGTGGACTGCAAATTCTGTGGAATTGAGACTCCCAGTGGCCATGACTTTACAACTTTTTTTCAGGTGGATCCAGGCATATTCTTAAATGTAGTGATTTAGAAATTTGCTAGTTACACAATTCTCTATTAAATGAAATTGTGTGAAAGTACAGTGACCCTTTAAGGCAGAGCCTCTGAAAGTAGGGGACGGGAGCCATTTCTCACAATCTATGGGGAAGTGGGAACTTCAGCTGGCTACTACCCATCCAAGGCTGTGATAGCACATACAGCTGTACTGTATACACACATGAAGGAGAGGTTATATGCACAATGCACGTCAATAGCTGTTAGAACAACTTCATTAGCCAGAAATTGACTACATTTCAGTTAGGTCCAGCAAGATATCTGACATATTCCCACATAATTGCTCATCAATGCCTGACATTCATGTTGTATATAGTCTAAATTGATCCCTGTAGCACCCTGCATCAGTCACTGACGGGAGTTCTACACTTCAGACCCATGATATAAATCTTGTTGACTGGGTCTACGCCACAAGTCAATAGGTTCTGCATAATCTGCTCCTGAAATGTGCACTTAACCCTGTGGATCAGATATACTGCTGCGGTGTCTGGGTCACAATGTACCAAGATAATCTTTAATTTTAAAAAAGAATAAAGGAATACAGGCGGGTGCAGTACTTTTCATTAGACAGTGCACCCTGGCGATAGGCTACCACGAAGGTTTACTGCTAATCTGACCCAGCCTGAGGGACGTTTTGGAATTAGTATCATGATCTGTAGAAGTGTGTGTAGAATTATTCCCTACATGTCACATTGCCCACATACTATTATACAGTGCACAAATAATACCACCACACTGTGCTCAAATAAAATAACTGCCTTCAGCACTTTGGGGGGCTGCTGTATGCTTGTCAAAATTAAGGTAGAGTAGACAGGGTGCAGACTGACTGTAAAGCCAGGAAGCCTACCCCTTCTACCCTACTTTATGTGCATCTATGAATCAAGAGACATCAGATAAGTTTTTCATTTTGATATGGGGACCTCCCCAATTGCATGCATATTGCTACACCCTGTAGATAATATTACTTCATTCAGTTGAGAAATATTTACTGCCCGATGTGGCTGGAGCTGTTCTTTAAAACTGTAGCGCACGACACCCAAGACAGTGAGAGCCTCAGAATGATTACATCCCACGTGTCTAGACCTCAGATCAATAGATCTCTTATTGGACACAGGACTCATCTTTTCATTCATTACTTCTCAGGAAATTATTAATCCTTGCTGACAGGTGACAACGTGTGGAGGATGGATAGCTCCAGGTTCAGATTACACTGATCTAACTTTAGGCTCAGAGAATAATAGCGCCATCAGCTCGGACACAGGTCTTCAGGTTTATATTAAGGTGAAACTCGAAAAATTTGAATATCGTGCAAAAGTTCATTTATTTCAGTAATGCAACTTAAAAGGAGTTGCATTAATGCAACCTAAAATTAGGATATTGTAAAAAGGTTCAATATTCTAGGCTCAAAGTGCCACACTCTAGTCAGCGAATTAATCCATACCTCCTGAGATTGTAACTTTGGGGTTTTCATAAGCTGTAAGCCATAATCATCCAAATTATAATAACTAAAGGCTTGAAATATCTCGCTTTGCATGCAATGAGTCTATCTCATATAATACTGTCACCTTTTAAGTTGCTTTACTGAAATAAATGAACTTTGCACGATATTCAAATTTTTCGAGTTTCACTTGTATGTGCCTAGAAACGTACTACATTTTACATGGTGTTCAAAGAATCATGTACCATAGAGTCATCCCATGAGCCTGCTAAAATGCCCATGAAGAGCATAGGGAGACTTGCTCAGGTGACCCCATCACCCTATTTGCTGACTGGCCTGCAGGGGCAACAGAATGAGCTCTGCAAGAAATACAAATATGGATCCAATATAATGTGCTCATATACATTGTACCTGTGTCATAGGTACAGCTATTAATAGGGAGGAAGATATAGATCAGCCATGCCCAACCTGCAGCCCTCCAGCTGTGGTAAAACTACAACTCCCACCATGCCCTGCTGTAGGCTGTCCAGGCATGCTGGGAGTTGTAGTTTTGCAACATCTGGAGGGCCGCAGGTTGAGCATGGCCGATATAGATGTTTAACCACTTAAGCCCCCCTAGCTTAAACACCCTTAATGACCAGGCCACTTTTTACAATTCCGCACTACACTACTTTCACCGTTTATTGCTCCGTCATGCAACTTACCACCCAAATGAATTTTACATCCTTTTCTTCTCACTAATAGAGCTTTCATTTGGTGCTATTTCATTGCTGCTGACATTTTTACTTTTTTTGCTATTAATCAAAAATGACCGAAATTTTTACAAAAAAATGACATTTTTCACTTTCTGTTGTAAAATTTTTCAAAAAAAACTACATTTCTATATAAATTTTTCTCTAAATTTATTGTTCTACATGTCTTTGATAAAAAAAAGTACAATAAGTGTATATTTATTGGTTTGGGTAAAAGTTATAGCGTTTACAAACTATGGTGCAAAAAAGTGAATTTCGGCATTTTGAAGCAGCTCTGACTTTCTGAGCACCTGTCATGTTTCTTCAGGTGCTAGAATGCCAGGATAGTATAAATACCCCCAAATTACACCATTTTAGAAAGAAGACACCCCAAAGTATTCGCGGAGGGGCATGGTGAGTTCATGTATCATTTCATTTTTTTCACAAGTTAGCGGAAAATGACACTTTCTGAGAAAAAAATAAAAATAAAAAGTTTTAATTTCTGCTAACTTCTGGCAAAAAAAAGAAATCTCAGACGGACTCACTATGCCCCTCAGTGAATACCTCAGGGTGTCTACTTTCGAAAGGGGTCATTTGTGGGGTGTGTTTACTGTTCTGGCATTTTAGGCGGAGCTAAATTGTGAGCCGCCATGTAAAACCTAAAGGTACTCGTTGAATTTGGGCCCTTTGCACACCAGGCTGCAAAAGTGTCACTTATGTGGTATCGCCGTACTCAGGAGAAGTAGGGCAATGTGTTTTAGGGTGTATTTTTACATATACCCATGTTGGGTGAGAGAAATATCTCTGTAAATTGTCAACTTTGTATAAAATTTTTAAAAGTTGTCGTTTACAGAGATATTTTTCACACACAGTATAGGTATATATAAAAATACACCCCAAAACACATTGCCCTACTTCTCCTGAGTACGGCGATACCACATGAGTGACACTTTTGCAGCCTGAGTGCAAAGAGGCCCTAAAACCAATGAGTACCTTTAGGATTTCACAGGGCATTTTTACGCATTTGGATTCCAGACTTCTTCTCACGCTTTAGGGGCCCTTAAATGCCAGGACAGTATAAATACCCACATGTGACCCCATTTTGGAAAGAAGACACCCCAAGGTATTCCATGAGGGGTATGGTGAGTTCATGTAAAATTTTATTTTTGTCACAAGTTAGTGGAATATGAGACTTTGTAAAAACAAAATTAAAAAATATATATATATATCAATTTCCGCTAACTTGTGCCAAAAATAAAAATTCTGTGAACTCGCCATGCCCCTCACGGAATACCTTGGGGTGTCTTCTTTCCAAAATGGGGTCACATGTGGGGTATTTATACTGACCTGGCATTTTAGGGGCCCCTAAAGTGTGAGAATCAAATGCGTAAAAATGGCCTGTGAAATCCTAAAGGTACTCATTGGTTTTAGGGCCCCTTTGCAGCATCTTGGCTGCAAAAGTGCCACTCATGTGGTATCGCCGAACTCAGGAGAAGTAGGGCAATGTGTTTTGGGGTGTATTTTTACATATACCCATGCTGCGTGTGAGAAATATTGCTGTAAACGACAACTTTTTACATTTTTTATTCAAAGTTGTCAATTTACAGAGATATTTCTCACACAAAGTATGGGTATATGTAAAAATACACCGCAAAACACATTGCCCTACTTCTCCTGAGTACGGCGATACCACATGAGTGACACTTTTTTGCAGCCAAGATGTGCAAAGGGGCCCAAATTCCAATGAGTACCTTTTAGGAGGGCATTTTTACGCAATTTTCTTCTCACGCTTTAGGGCCCCTAAATTGCCAGGGCAGTATAAATACCCCACATGTGACCCCATTTTGGAAAGAAGACACCCCAATGTATTCCATAAGGGGCATGGCGAGTTCATAGAAGATTTTTTTTGGCACAAGTTAGCGGAAATTGATTTTTATTGTTTTTCTCATAAAGTCTACCTTTCTGCTAACTTTTGACAAAAAGTTAAATTTTTCATGGACTCACTATGCCCCTCAGCGAATACCTTGGGGTGTCTTCTTTCAAAATAGGGTCATTTGTGGGGTATTTGTACTGTTCTGGCATTTTGGGTGGGGCTAAATTGTGAGCAGCCATGTAAAGCTAAAGGTACTCGTTGGAATTTGGGCCCCTTTGCACCCAGGCTGCAAAAAGTGTCACTCATGTGGTATCGCCGTACTCAGGAGAAGTAGGGCAATGTGTTTTAGGGTGTATTTTTACATATACCCATACTTTGTGTGAGAAATATCTCTGTAAATTGACAACTTTGAATAAAAAATTTAAAAAGTTGTCGTTTACAGTGATATTTCTCCCCACAGTATGGGTATATGTAAAATACACCCCAAACACATTGCCCTACTTCTCCTGAGTTCGACGATACCACATGAGTGACACTTTTTGCAGCCAAGATGCGCAAAGGGCCCTAAACCAATGAGTACCTTTAGAGATTTCATAGGGCATTTTTACGCATTTGGATTCTCACACTTTAGGACCCCTAAAATGCCAGGGCAGTATAAATACCCCACAAGTGACCCCATTGTGGAAAGAAGACACCCCAAGGTATTCTGTGAGGGTATGGCCAGTTCACAGAAAAAAAATTTGGCACAAGTTAGCGGAAATTGATTTTTTTTTTTACAGTCTCATATTCCACTAACTTGTGACAAAAAATAAAATTTTGCATGAACTCGCCATACCCCTCACGGAATACCTTGGGGTGTCTTCTTTCTAAAAAGGGGTCACATGTGAGGTTTTTGTACTGCCCTGGCATTTGAGGGTCTCCGCAATCATTACACGTATGGCCAGCATTAGGAGTTTCTGCGATTCTCCGTATATTGAGCATACGGGTAATGAGATTTTTTTTCCCGTTCAGCCTCTGGGCTGTGTGGTGATTTGGTGCACTTATAAAAGTTTCTTTGGTGGTCCCAAGCAAAAGGGACCACCAAAGGAACGATCAGCAAGCATATCAGACACTGTTAACAAAACAGCGTCTGATATGCCATTTTTTTAACTTCTACAGCCTGCCAGCGCACGATCAGCGCTGGCAGGCTGTAGTTTACCTTGTCCCCGACCTTCACAGGAAATCTCGCCTCTCGCGAGATGACGCGCCCGCGCGTTAAGGAGGAACAGACCGACCGCCCGCAGGACGCAATCCTGCGTGAGGCGGTCGGCAAGAAGTTAAGAAAAGCTTGGTTTCCATTCCTAGATATACTTAAAGCATATGTCCATTAGTTTTTATGCAGAATTAATCCACAAATAATGTTGAGACACTTTACAAACACATTACTTATCCTGCATTATACTCCAGAGCTGGACTCCCTATTCTGTTGGTGGAGTCACTGTGTACATATATTATTTACCCTATGCTGATCCTGAGTTACTGCCTGTATTATACTCCAGAGCTGCGCCATTATTCTACCAGAGAAGTCACTGTGTACATACATTACATACCCTGTGCTAATTCAGCTCTAGAGTTTAACACACAATCAGTACAAAGTAAGTAATGCATCTACAAATGCAAATAGAAAGTACAATGGAACTGTGGTGAGTAAATGTAACCGTGCGGATGACCATGTAGGACATTTTTAGGATGTAAGAAAACACAAGCTTAGACAAACATAATCCTCAAAGTTCATTTTTATCAATATAGAAATTTACAAATAAAAAGGAAAACGAAACGTCTGAAACCACTTACTCCGTTCTAGAACGTTTAATGACTGTGATATTTATAGACAGGACACGTGCACAAGGAAACGACCTCCATGTCTTAAGAAAAATGTTCACAGAAATTTTGGATGGATCTTCCAAAATAAAACAGTGCACGTCCACCAAGAAAACGCTAGCGGCCTACCGCCGTGTTGTTGGTCAGAATGGCAGGCTGCGGAGTGGACAGTGAAAGAGTCTTGGCACAGGGTCAGTCATGAAACAGGAAATCAGTCAGCTTCTTTCCTGGGCTGTAAGGACTCGTGAAGAAACGTGAAGCTTCCTCTTTTTATGCTGCGTTGAACGGACTTAAATAAAACTTTTTATATAGAAAATAAAAACTTTATTTACAAAGAAAAAAAAAAAAAGTCAAGTCTCTGAGTTTGATGTGTTTTGTCCTGGGTCGCAGAGACTGTTCAGGCACAGAGTTTGTTGTGTCACTGATTGTTCTGTAGCTTTAGTGGGCTCTTCCTCTCTCCCATGGTCTTCTTCCTTCTCCTCTTCAAGCTTATTATTTGCTGTGGTACCCTTCACACATGCGACACATCCCTGTGGGCACCGAAAGACATGGGTGTGAGATTCCAGAACATACATACACTGCAACGTGGAGTATTCCATCCTATTAAAAGCACTAGATCACTGGTCTCCCACCTGTAACAAAACTACAATTCCCAACATACTAAGAGCCGCATGCTATGGACTGCTAGTCTACAGAGTTCACTAGATCTTAAAGGAACAATTCAGGTAAAATAGACCTGTGTTATGCTTGGTATAACAGCATTATGCACCCGCATTTGTATGGAGTGGACTGCTGCGGTGAGCACTCTCCATATGTGGTGGGTGCTGGCTGTATTACACAGCCAGCACTCTGCCTCAATGATGGGGAACGGCAATCCCACCGAACCCCGTCATTTAACCCTTCACATGCCGCGTTCAACGCTGATCGAGGCATCTGTGGAGTTAGGCAGAAGGATGTAGCTCCCTCTGCCTTCCGATTAGAGACCCCTCAGTGAAATCTGAAGCTGCTGAAGCCTTCCAGGCCTGCCATGGTAAGATGCCTGCAGAACTATGCACCAGCCATAGCTCAGCAGGGACAATGTAAGAATCCTATTCACCCTAAGGCCCCTTTCAGATGAGCGAGTCCCACACGTCGGACTCGCAACGCGAGTATGCAGCAGCACCTGGCCTTTCCTTTTAGCACTGACAGGATCACGTAGCATGATATTGATTTATGATGCTATGTAACCCTTAGAGGTCTGGAATGTATTGGATAACACTGCCAGCGTTATACAATACATTCCAGAACTGTAAGGGTTACATAGCGTTATAAATCAATATAATACGACCCCGTCAGTGCTGGAAAAGCAGCCTGGGTGCTGCTGCATACTCACGCTGTGAGTTCAATGTGTGGGACTCGCTCGTCTGAAAGGGGCCTTATAGATCTCTGTTAGGGTGAATAGGACAAGGGATCAAAAGATCACAGGTTCTAGCCCCCTAAAGGGATTAGCAGTTATTAAATAAAAAGTAAAAAAATTAAATAGATAAAAAAAAACATCAAAATATTGAAAGCTTAAATCATCCCCCTTTCCTAATTTTAGATATAAAAATATAAATAAATAAAAATAAACAAACATCGTTGCATCTGAAAATGTCTGAACTATTAAAATAAAAATGTCATGTGCGGTGATTTTTTTTTAATAACAATGATCAAAAAGTCATACATATCACAAAATGGTACCAATAAAAACTACAGTTTGTTACGCAAAAAAAACAAGCCCTCATACAGCTCTGTAAACCAAAATATAAAAAGTTATGGCTGTGAGAATATAGTGATGCAAAGAAAATTTAGATTTTTTTTGCAAAGGTTTTTATTTTAAATTTTTCAGTAAGTATTTAAATATTTAAGTATTTAAACAAAATAAAAACTATACACGTTTGGTATCACTGCAATTGTTTCGAGCCGCAGAATAAGGAAGTTATGTCATTTTTAGCTCACAGTGAATGGCGTGATGTCAAAACCCGAAAAACCTTGGCGGAATTGTTTATTCTTTCAATTTTACCCCACAAAGAATTTTTTTTTCCTGTTTTCCAATACAAGACATGGTATATTAAATGGTGACATTCAAAAATGTATCTTGTCCCACCTAAAATAAGCCCTCATATGGCTATGTGAACGGAAAAATAAAAAAGTTATGGCTATTGGAACATGGACCGCCCTTAAAGGGTTAAAGACCATCACCTCCTCAATGCTGTTAAAAAGTCCAATGTTGGAAGAGCTGGCTGACAACCACTATGGTCAATTTTATAGGGGTTGTCATTCACTCTCTCAGCAACCTGAACAGCAATTTCCCATACTTGTTACGCACCCCACTCCATATCACTGCAGTCCTCTTCCAGACAAGAAAAGCTGGACAAGATGAATGACCATTCAGTCTGTGCTGTGCAGGATGATGTGCACATTGCCCTGTGAGGTGAGGACGCTGGTCCCTTTCACATTTTTTATATGAATCCCTATTAACAAATCAGTTTGTACTGTTCTCCTAGAGCAGGCATGTCCAAACTCCGGCCCTCTAGATGTTGCAAAACTACAACTCCCATCATTCCTGGACAACCTACAGCTATTAACCTACAGAAGAGCATGATGGGAGTTGTAGTTCTGTAGTTCTAGGACCTAGAGGATGGAAAATTAATGGACAGAATCAGAAATCCAACCCGTACTTGAGTGTCTATCTCCTGTGGGATTGTGCGGCTTCGAATCCACGAGTGGACCTCTGCCAGCTCCTCCTTTTGCTCTTCCGTGAACCATGGCTGCTTGTTCCGCATGGCAGTCAGTTTCTCCAGATCCTCTTTTAACAAGGTCTCCTTATCCCTGCAAAATAGAAGCACGAGAGCCCAGAAATAATATACTACCAAGGACAGATTTTAGCACCAGGAAGGAATTTCGGTGGAGATGCTCCTTAAACACAGTAATGACTAAGGGGGCACTTTAAGGGTACTTTCACACTTGTGGCAGGACGGATCCGACAGGCTGTTCACCCTGTCGGGTCCGTCCTGCCGCTATTTCGCCGTGCCGCTGCTCCGTTCCCATTGACTATAATGGGGCGGGGGTGGAGTTACGGCGCAGCACGACAGTGCATGGAGAATGGACGCCGGACTAAAAGTACTGCAAGTCCGACTTTGTAATCTGGCGGCCACTCGCCGTGCACTGCCCCGCCCCATTATAGTCAATGGGGATGGAGCGGCAGTCCGGCGGCACGGTGAAATAGCGGCAGGACAGATCTCACAGGGTGAACAGCCTGTCGGATCCGTCCTGCCGCAAGTTTGAAGACTTCAAGTGAATCTGTTAGAAAACCACATTTGTTTGAAAATCACTTGCTTAATCTATTATCGATACAAAACCCATTCTTATTAATGTATTTAAATTATAATTTATTGATGCGCAAACCACTTTCAAATAAGCCCCAATACTAATGTGATACCTTTAATGGGTAATGGGGGTGATACGTTAAAAAGATCAACTAGATCAACTGGAAAGGGGTGAAACATTCTAATATATAAAGCCCTTCCAAAATCACATATACCATGGGGGTTATGGAGGCACAAGGGTGGAAGCTGTAGAAAAAAAAAAAAAAAAAGTAATTGATGTATCCTCTCCCATATTGCTGTTTTAGGGAAGAGGCTATTCTACAATCAATCCCAGAACTTCTTGCAAGAGACATTTTCATCTCTAGTTCAAGCACTAACCCCTGGCAAACCCATGATCACTGCTGCGGGCCCGTCAAGAATGCTGCCATTTCATTAAAATGTCCCTTTAATGTGACATGCAGCAAAGGTTTTGACTGATGGGGTTCCAAGTGTTGCGACCCCAAAAAAATGGCTAAAATGAGAAGAATCGCTCATACAGAGCAATGTCTCTCCTCGCTGCTAAAGACAAGCTGAATAGAAAGAATAGCAATTGTTGGGGGTCTCAGTACTCAGATATGTTGCTATAATATATCTCAAGTTTGTTCAAAGTACAGGGATGCTTTAGATGCTTTAAAGAGAACCAAAACTACTCGTAACGGAGTGGCAGCATGCGCATTTCTTACCTCTCGGGAACCTGATATGTCATCATAATAGGGGTAGGTGTACGTTCTATCATAGTCCATATAGAATCTCCTCCAGCTTTGGGAAAAGAATCTGATTCAACAACCTCCTGACGTTTGTGCCCCTTCTTGGAGGTATCGGAGGACTTGCTAGCAAAATACTTGCTGCTGTTACTACTCCCTTTGAGACATTAATAAAGACAAAAAAACAAAGTATAAAACATGGGGTACAATGACGGGGAAGACCACTTACTCTCATGCATACAGGTACACAGCTCACCATTATCCAGGTCTACGACTTCAGATGATAAACTATTTCCAGAGTGCATACAATCTGCAGTCTAATTAGCACAGATGACAGCCCCATTGTGTCCACTCTGATCATCTGAAAGCAAAAGTGGGTTTTGAAATGGGGGCTGCAGATCCTATGCAGAGTCTGTACACGATGGAGGAGATGCACAGTGCCAAACGTTTGGACATGACTTTTCATTCCATAGTTTTTCTTGGTTTTCATTTTTTTAAATTTCTACATTGCAGATTCACAGGACATGAAAACAATGAGAAGAGTTGAACCAGAATATGTTTTATATTTAGGGATCTTCAGTCACCTCCTTTTGCTTTGATGACAACTTTGCACACTCTTGGTATTCTCTCAAATAGCTCCATGAGCTAGTCGCCTGGAATGGTTTTCAATTAACAGGTAATTCATTGAAATTTGTGAAATTTCTTCATAATTGGCTGCCCCTCCGATCCCAGATGTTTTCATCTGTGCACGGGGAGAAGCAGCAGCGGTGGTGGTGCAGGGACAAGGAGCGGCGCGGGGAGCATGGTAAGTATATTCAGCGTGGGTTTTTTTTTTTTTTTTTAGGATTGGATAACCCCTTTAATGTGGATTAGAATAGGTCTGTATACTATATTGAACCGTGCACCAATTCTACCTCTGCACAACACAACTGATAGTCTCAAACACCTGCCATTGGCTGCTCCCCCCGACACCGGATGTTTTCATCAGTGCACGGGGAGAAGCAGCAGCGGCGGTGCGGGGACCAGAAGCGTCACAGGGAGCGGGGACGCGGGTAAGTATATTCACTATGGGGGGCCCTGCATATGGGGGGGGGCGCTTTTTTAGGGTTGGATAACCCCTTTAAGGAAAGAACCACTCAACTAAGTAAAGGAAGAGAAGAGAACAGTCCACAGGTACTTTAAGAGAAGGCCAAGAGTGTGCAAAGCGGTCATCAAAGCAAACTTTGAAGAATCTAGAATATGAAACATTTCTGTTTATTACTTAATTCCATATTTGTTCCTTCATTTTCATGTTTTTAATATGAAGTTACAATGTACAATAAAAAAACATGTAATGAAAATGTGTGTCCAAACTTTTGAACAGTACTGTATCTCTTCGTTATCTCGGTGCAGTCTCAGTGTCCACCGTCCCCATTTCAAGCTCGGTTTGTAGTCTGAGCCCCAGGTCTGCGCTCTCTACAATGGACAGGCACAATTAAAGGGGCTCTAAGCTAAAAGCTCCTCCCACCATAAGGTCATGTGTGCGATGATGGGTTAATATTTAAAGATTAGTGAATATAGAGGTTATTAAATGGGGTCAAATCAAAGTTGCCCTTGGGTGTCTTCCTGGCATTACAGCACATTCAGAGGGTGCCAGGTTACCAAATAGTGCAGGACACAAATTTTGCAAAATCTAAAATGACAAGAGTGTGCAGATAAATATTAAGAAGAGAATAAAATGTGTCCTTTGAACCACATACATTACCTTATGGGGAATGTTTTAGTGGAGAGTCGCTTTAATATGTCCTGTTCACAATAATTTGGAGGGTAGCTCCACTTCTGATACATATGAGTAACACTACAAACCACTTTGCTTTTTATATACTGAATTACACAAATTTTTTTGTACTCCAATCACATCAAGAGCTGCATTCAGAGTTTTGCTGGTTGCCGCTGAGAAGTAGTTACATGACATAGATGGAGAATAGGGGGGTCCATTTAGTTTTTCGCTATGGGGCCCCTTGTCCTACATGTACCTCTGTACTCCTGGTGCCACTACTTTTCCTGGCCTCCACAGCAGAGAATGGCTATGTAATCCTTTAAGGGTTTATCACCTCCTTATATGACAGTTTGGGGGCAAATAAACCGTCCAAGCCCCCACCCCATAGCGGCTGAATGGCCTTCCTCAATGGGCCATCTTAAAAACAAGCCAATAATGCATTGCATTCTGCAGCACAGCTTTTACTCAATCATACTATGTTACAGTACCCCTGAAGACCATTCATCCGAAAATGCAACACAGCACAGCATGCAATCTCCGGCTATACAAGGGATTTCTGAATGCAGCTCTGAGGCTGGAGTATGCAGTTTGATGCAAGTCCAGGTTAGCACAAGTTCATTTGCAGAGTATCTCAACATTATGCAGATTGTACGTGCAAACTGATGCTCAAAAGTGAGCCTGCGCTTTCAGTGACGTGATTGGAGCAGTAAAATAAATTCTAAAATGACAGATGTTTTATTTTTAGGTGGTCAGCAGGCAAATGATAGGTACAGTACCTAATTATATGAAAAACTTATGAAGCGACTCTTAACAATGTAACTGCAGGCTACATCATATAGTGACCTCCTGCAGAACGACCAACCTCAGCATAATTCACAAAACCTAAACCCGCTCAGTACGCTCCCTAAAATTGTCTGGATGTTATCCTTAATAAGTGAATACAAACCAAACAAAAGACACATAAATGTCAGGGTCACTCTGGGCAAGAGAAAGTGGAGGAAAGCACACATAAGTTACCTGAAAAACACATTAGAGGCATTATCTTCATTAAAATAACCAAACAATGGTTAAAGAAAAAAAAAAGAAAAAAGAAAAATTAAATAATAAAAAAAAAATTCAAAAAACCCTCTGAAAAGAAACTGCTTAATTAGCTATAGGATTTGATTAGAGATTTCCATAATTAGTTATTATTGACAGACACAGAAGTAAGAGCCTTGACATAAAGCAGTCCCAGGTTACTTACCCGTGGCTCATGGCTATATCGTAACTAAGGTTGATCTGTCCAGCCCTGCACCACCTAGAATGTATGTGCTTTATTCAGTTATGCACTGATACCAAGGGGCTGGGTATACAGTTCAAAGCAGAACAAGACATATTGTGCTGTCAGGTCCATTGTTTGAGCATTGTCAGACTAGGATAATGGGTACTTACAATAACACATTACTTATACAGGTGACCTGCAAACGTCTAGTCACTTCATACCTATGCCACTTCCTGAGGTCCCATTTGAGGTAGAACCATTGGACCCAGAGCCTAATGAGCTGGAGTTAGCAGATCCGCTTCCTGAAGCGGCCGATCCAGTGCCAGACTGGGAGTCCTCCTGTAGTAAGAGGTCAAAGAGTTCACTAGATGCGGAATGGCTGTCATTGTTCCCACTGTCCTCGGCTGGGTCCGCCTGTAAGAATAAATACTTTGAGTATAATGGCTTTACATGAACTGTACAATATACTATAATACTGCCCCCTCTGTGAATGTATATAATACTGCTCCCTATGTACAAGAATATAACTGCTATAATACTGCTCCCTAAGTACAAGAATATAACTACTATATTATCGCTCCCCACGTACAAGAATATACCCACTATAATACTCCCTGGTATAACACCAGTACTGGTGGTCTAGTACTACACGTCCTGTACTGCCCAGTCTGTGTCAGGATGATATGCTCCTTTAGATGTAAGATGTATATACAAGAATATAACTACTATAATACTGCCTCCTATGTACAAGAATATAACTACTATAATACTGCCTCCTATGAGCAAGAATATAACTACTATAATACTGCTCCCTATGTAGAAGACTATATCTACTATAATACTGCCACCTATGTACAAGAATATAACTACTATAATACTGCCCCCCATGTACAAGAATATAACTACTATAATACTGCCCACTAGGTACACAAATATATCTACTATAATACTGCCTCCTATGAGCAAGAATATAATTACTAGAATACTGCTCCCTATGTACAAGAATATAAGTACTATAATACTGCTCCTATGTACCAGAATATACCTACTATAATACTGCCTCCTATGAGCAATATAATTACTAGAATACTGCTCCCTATGTACAAGAATATAACTACTATAATACTGCCCTCTATGTAGAAGAATATAACTACTATAATACTACCTTCTATGAGCAAGAATATAACTACTATAATAATGCCCCCTAGGTACACAAATATAACTACTATAATAACTATAATACTGCCTCCTATGTACAAGAATATAACTTCTATCATACTGCCTTCTATGTACAAGAATATAACTACTATAATAGTGCCTCCTATGAGCAAGAATATAATTACTAGAATACTGCCTCCTATGAGCAAGAATATAACTACTATAATACTGCCTCCTATGTACAAGAATATAATTACTAGAATACTGCCTCCTATGAGCAAGAATATAACTACTATAATATTGCTCCCTATGTACAAGAATATAACTACTATAATACTGCCCTCTATGTAGAATGTAGAATAATACAACTACTATAATGCCTTGTATGTACCAGAATATAACTACTATAATACTGCCCACTATGAGCAAGAATATAATTACTATAATACTGCTCCCTATTTACAAGAATATAACCACATCGCTACAGGGTTGAACTTGGTATAAGTTGGAATATATACATACTCTATCTAAATGGAATTACAGTCTTGTTTGGTTATGCCAAGCATTAGGCAATAGGTTCTCACACTAAGAACATAACTCACACATTTAATGTCTGCTTGGTTTTCTGCGTTAGTTCCTTCAGGAGGCTCTGCTGGTTTCGGTAACTCCTCTTGAAGAAGGACCAGCTGTAATGGGGAACTACTTCTAGAGTTACTAAAAAGATGCGGATCATCACTCAGAACTTCCTGCTGCTCCTCAGCGGACATGGGAGAAGATGCTCGAGATGTTGGGTCCACAAAGTCTGTGGGAATTTGTGATGGCACAGTCTGGGGAGCAACTTGCATTCCAGTGTATGGATAAGAAGGTGGACAAGGGTATTGAGTGGGAAAGAAAGGCTGAGGTATCTGTTGGTTGATAGGTGGGTACATATTATAATTGGGGAGGATCACAGCCATGAATGTGCCCATGTATGGGGATGGGAACGCTGGGAACGGTTGCATGTTGTAAGAGATGTTGGATTGTGGTATAGACTCAGGAACTACTGTTGAATTTGTACAGTCTCCTGCTATCGTCGAGCCCATGTGTGGAAGCTGAAACCCTGGCATGGGATATGCTGGTTGAATTGGGAACATCATTGGAGGTGGGAAGGCCATGTTTGAAGGACTTGGGTGCGAGACTTCAGATGATGGCCAAGACGGCGGCAAAGGTCCTGGCCTCCTAGGTCGTGGTGGTAGATTGGGGTGAGATCCACTTTCCGATGATTCCATAGGTTTCTGCCTCTTGTGCTTGCCCTGTTTTTTTCCTTTTTTCCAAGCAGCTGGAGTAGTTTGCCGAGATGAATGTTCTCCTAAGAAAACAAAACCAGTAAAATGATACATGTAATTACTATAAATGGGGTCTTTCTATTTCTTCGAGGGGTTTCCAGGATATCCTGCAGATAGGACATTAATATCCTTTTGGTGGAGTTCCGACACTCTGCATCCCTGCTGATCATCTGCTTTGTTATAGCTCTGGCATTTAAAGAGCTATGTATTGTGTAGTATACAGAGCTGGTAACTTCAGCGCTGCTCCTACTGAAGTGAATGGAGGCAGCACTGCACAATGGATGGAGCTGTGAACTTACAGCACTGACCTCCGCCACCAGAGCTACAAGGAAACAACTGATCGGTGGGCTGAGAAGTGTCTGACCCCTGCCGATCTTATATTCATGGCCTATCCTGAGGATAGGGACAACCTTTTTAAGTTGCCTCTGGAGGTCTACTAAAGGGTCCTGAATACTGGGAACATTACGCTTTAGCAAGGGCACCATACTGAAACATCTTTTACCATGAAATGAAGATATCTACATTTGGTAAATGGTCAAAGAGACAACTGTGCTTGCCACCACGAAGATGGAAGACAGACAATAAGCCATAACAACTACCTTGTATACCATGTTCATGGGAACAGGCTTTACTTCGACTGTCCTGCTGTAGATAGCTACTGTACGGGGACTGCAGGATCCTTTGCCGGAATCTGTCCACATAGTTCTGCTCCTCCTTCTGTGTGTGGGCAGATAGGACCTCCTTGGTTAATCCAACCTGCTTAAACTCCTCTGGAGCTACACTGGAACCTGCAGCCTGAGAAGATCTCATGTCTATTTGTTCACTACCACCTGTAGCATCTTCTATGGCTGTTACCTCTGAAGACAAAGGGAAGTAACACAAGGTTATTCATCTAAATAATGCACTGGAGGCTAGCAGCGTTTCCAAATATTACACATCCCAATCACAGGCTATACCTAGGCAGACAAAACAAACAGAAATGTAAATGGGAGCAAGCAGAAAAAAAAACAAAAAAACATAAAAAAACAAATAATTAAAAAAAAAAAGGAAAAGAGAGAATAATTAATACTGTTCTAGTATAAGGATGAGCTTCTCTCTCTCTCAATCAATACGTGTCTGAACCAAATTTTCTTAAAACTTCAGCGAACCCGAAACAAACAATCTTAAAAGGGTTGCTCATTCCTATTCTAGTATAAAATTTCCAGACCCTACACTATTATATGGAAATGGGAGAAATTCGGCTGAATATGCATCTTTCCTTCACAATTACAGAGCAGGAAAGGAAAAATAATAATAATAAAAAACCTCAAGGGTGATCAGCACCCTGAACTGTATATGGCAGGGGTAGGCAACCTCCGGCACTCCAGCTGTTGTGAAACTACAACTCCCTGCATGCATACTTGCTCTGCTCTTCTAAGAACTCACATAGAAATGAATGGAGCATGCTGGGAATTGTAGTTTCACAACAGCTGGAGTGCTGGAGGTTGCGGATCCCTGGTATATGGCATTACAATGAGATTCAGCTGCAGAGGCAGGACCAGGGACAGGGCAAATTCACGTACAAGAAAAAAAATCTGTTTCTACCAACATTACTGCAGTGACATTGTAATTGGTAGAGACGAACCCATTCTGGGTATTGGCATATCCTCCCCCTCTCTCAAAAAAAGGCTCCCTTTGTTAGGCAAGGGAAAAAAGTTCTGATAACGGCAACCATTTGGATGCCCACGTGATGATGGTGCAAAAAATGATGTACAGTAAAAACCTGGCATCAGGCTGCCCATCAGATATCTAATCTTCTAATACCTATGGTGCTGCCAGAACTTCCCCCAAAGACTGAGTTTAAGATGTTATTTAAAAAAAAATACTGAAAAAACACATAAATTTGTGTTTTTGGTTGCCCATGCCAAACCGCTGCTGGCGATGAGTGGCGTATGCTATATCCAGTTCCTGCTTATCTCCATTTGGTGGAGGACTGGATATCATTTGCTTGACTACAGCCAGCTTTGCAGGAGCTGAAATTCAGAAGGGCTTTATCCGGAGGCTTCACTTACATTTCATTATGATTCTTATGGAGCAAGTGAGTGTGGCTTGTTCCTTGAGCACAACCCTGTGTACAACCTAAGCGTCAACTGCAATAAGCATATCTCAGACATTATAAGTTGCAGAAAAGAAAATGCATTTGTAAAATTCTCCCCAATACGCATCCCCTGATAGGTACCTGACTCGGGCTGAGGAACATGTACAATGGTACTGCTGTAGCTACACTGGCTGGTGACTGAAACCACACTCATTGCCTTGATGGACAGGGTAAGGTCGGTCAGTGGAGCTCCCACCACAGCGGCTGTTGTCTGAGCATCGGCAGTGACCATCGATTCCGCTGATAATTGACTCGTGGAAATTGGCGCTGGAACATCTTGCAACGATACAAGAGAAAGTCGAGGATACTTGAGGTTTTTTTACGTTTAAATATCCAGTTTTCTTTTCAGATTAGGCCTCCTGCACGCGACCATATCCATTTTGCTGTCCACAAATCGCGGATCATATGGATGTGTCCGTGTGCATCCCGCAATTTTCACAGACCCACTGGAAAAAAGACTATTCTTTTCCACAAAACAGACAAGAATAGGGCAGGTTCTATAACTTGAGGGCCGGCTGCACGGATGCAGGCAGCACACGAATGACGTTTGTGTACGTCCCGTTTTTTTTCCGCTGACCCATAGAAATCAATGGGTCCGTGTGCGATCTGCAAAAAATACTGATCGGGCACAGACCAAAAATATGGTTGTGTGCATGAGGCCTTAGTGGAAGCTCAAGATGGGATCCCTGACCAGTGCAATAACATTCCCATAATGAGCAATGCTTACAATCACCAAAGTGACGAGATATCAGATAATGCTAGACTACTGGAAGCTGTCCCGCTGCATCAGCAGTTTAGCAGAGGAAAGTGTCGGTACAAAGTGTTAAATATCTGCTGCTTGTTTCCACAACTAAGAGGGTGATCTATTCAAGTTTTACTCGGTTCCTACTGATGCCAAGAATGCATATAGATTGCCCCCTAGTGGTGAGAACAGACAGCAGAGATTTTTACAAGTTTGTGTGCGGAGGTACCAAAGAAACAGCCTTTTAGGAAAACTCTATAATTAATCATGTTGTAAGGGCTCCATGGAGGCACCTGCAACCCATGGTATTACCATAACTAGTGGGGGACTGCAAGATATTTTTTTAAAACCTTGCAATTATTTGCAAAAAATCAAACCTGGTTACTTGTTAAGGTCACTTGCAACTTTCTTTACCAGCTGTACCTGGCTGTGGAGTACTAGCCTAATGTTTCTTACAAAAATTTAAGAGCACAGCCTGAAGACAGGTCAGCAGCTCCCTTCTATAAAAAGTAAGGTGGGAAAATGGCGGCAGCATAGGCTTTCCCAAGACTCTCCATCAGGATTCTGGATAGAAACCAATAGGTGATTCATTGGAGGATAGGCCATCTATACTTGGAGGCCAGAAAGCCCATTTAACACAGATAATAGTTGCCTCTGCTTGGTGTAGGTGTCAGGCACACCTCAATAAAAAAAAATTGAAAAAATATGAAACATCAATTTATCATATGTGCAGAAGGTTATCGCTAGGATATCCTGGTAGCATAAATCAGGTACAAAACTACAATACAAATACAAAACTGGAAAAAGTCCGGATACCTACTACAACCCCAGACTAACAAGCACCAAAACCTGAATGCTGTTCGAGGCCGTACCATATCTATACCCACAGTCCACTGTCAGGGTGTAATCATTTGTGACAGTGAGAAACAAGAGTGGACAAGACAGATGAAGACATAGATTTCTGGAGCATGTAGAAAACAAAATATCACATTTGATTTGTAAAAAGTGGACCCTGTTAACCCCCCAACAGTCACATCAAAATTGGAAAATCCCTCCCAAAAAAGTCACTTTTAATATTGCTCCCCATCTGTGTTCCATCGGTCATAACTTTATAAACACCAATTATTTTGTGGTACATTAAATGTATTATAGAAATTTTTGTATTTTTTTTTGGTGTGGATGATGAAAAAATAAAAAATAAAATAAAAATACCCTACACCTATTCCGGTGCCTCCCTTGAACCGCACAACCTTGAGCCAGAGCCTAGTTTGCCTTGGACTGTCATACTGGTTCGCTTTGTAAAACAAACTGAAAGCAATCGTTTATGGCGACAGTCAAGAAGAGAAAATGTCTTTTCTGACTGACGGAAACCTCTCTCATCTGTCAGAAATATATCATTTCTCTCCAGTGATAATCGTCGTTGCATGTAACAGGTATCGCTAGAGAAGCAGTCCGCATATTGTATGGTAAAGATCACATGGACAGGAGGGACAGTGTAAAATGGAAACTTTACTGATTTTTCTGTATGTGCGGTACAAATGTTTGATGCAAATTATTTGACCACGTGATCTGGACACTGTTAAACATCTGGGTCATGATGCCAATGAACTGCCTAATTAAGTGCACAGAGGCGATTAGATGAGCAAGCGCTCATCTTCTCACTCCTTTTCTGGGGGGAGAACAAAAAAAGACACTCATATTTGACAAGAGGGATAGATAACATTCACAGAAGTCCATGTTACCCTCCACTGGGGTCATTTACAGTTATATAAGGAGAGAGCAAGATCCATCTCTCCCCTTCTACAGCGTGTCAGCACATCCCCCACTGGCCCCCTCCTCCTCCAAGCTGGCTGATATCACAGCCCGATGAAGGGGGGAACTTGTCACCATGAAAGTGTGAAGTAATCTGCATGCAGCATGGTATAGAGCAGGAGGACGGGAGCAGATTGATATATAGTTTTGTGTGAAATGATTCAATATAAGTTGTATTTCATTCATTTAAATTCCTGTTGATTCTAGGCTTTAAAGTCAAGCAGGCGTTCCCATCAGTGACCTTCTACTTAGTTCCCCTTTAAAACACACAGACAACTGCTGAGATAAGCTATAGGAAGATTGATAATTCAATGTAACAGATCACTTAAAAATTTGGCATTATTAAAGAAAACACAAAAAGATTAGTTAACGTATATAATCAGCCAAAAGGTAAAATTCAAAAATTTACACCTGCAGGCATTCCCGAGGCTAACGTTTCAAGTCTGGGTGACAACTACAATGGCCACCAGGGCAGAGAAGTTGACACTCACCTTTTTCAAACTACTAAACAGTAAAATTGCTTGGATATGTAGTGATACAGAAAAGGGCAGGTAGCATAGATTTGCCATTTAAGAGGGTTCTTTGGGCTTTTAATATTGATGACCTAATCTCAGGACCCCCGCCGATCAGCTGTATGAAGAGAAGACATGTGCCGTCTCCTGTCTCTCTTCCTGCTCGCTGCTGCTATGTCTAAAGCGAGCAGAAAGAGAAAAGGGAGACGGCACACATGCACGCGCCTTCCCTTCATACAGCTGATCGTTGGGTGTGCCGGGTGTGAGGCGCCCGCCGATCTGATATTGATGACCTATCGTGAGGATGGTTTATCAATATTAAAAGCCCAGAGAACCCCTCTAAGATTCGAGGAAAGCTGGATGACACCTCTGTGAAAGCTGAAAGAGCAGCCAAATCTACTGACACTCAGCTCTCCTAAAGTTCAGTTATGAAGAGATATACCTGCCTACATAACTATCAAATTTACAAAGGAGTATGATTAAAGAATTTTTATTTTGTTGGACGGGGGGGCAATGATTTATCCTCTACAGGGAAATTTGTATCAAGAAAAAGTTTGTTATTAGACTAAAAATATGCTAATAATTTATGATTGTGTGTTAAGGAGCTGCGACTTTTATAAAACTGCTTTCAGTAACATTGACAGAGATATATATGTAAAAGTGTCTATGTCAAGAACAGAATGAGCCGGCTTCCCCTGTATGGAGACTGTTCAGTTTGCCTCTACATCGGGCTGCGGTGAGGGCTGAATGCAGCGACCTTACTAGACAGGAAGTCTGCAATGTGTAAGAGAATATCGTCCCCCCGTCACAGCTCTCAGTCTCTAGCTTCTGTTCTGACAAGGTCCTGAAACATTTACATACATATATGTGTGAATGCTACTGACAAATTTTATAGAAGCCAAAAATGTTAGTGTTCCTAATGAAGCCTGCAGCCCATGACCCCAACACTGAGAAAACGTTTACCTTCTAAAGTTTCCAGGTCATTCTGTCCAGAGACACCCTGCTTGTCGTCTTCAGAGGAGGAGGTGGTATTGGTGGAGGATTCACACTTCCTTTTTAAAGCTGGGATGTTATAGCTCTCCAGATACCTACAGATATGAAAAAATATATGAGGGATTACAAGAGTTTATATTATAGGTCGATTGATTCCCAGTTACATATTGTATTATACCCCAGAGCTGCACTCACAATTCTGCTGGTAGAGCCACTGGGCCTAATTTTATCATCTAGAGTTTCTCCAATTTTCTGGTGTGACAAAAAAAATTTAAATAGCAAAGCACGCCTTGCTACTTTCATGTAAAGCTACCCCGCCACATTATCTTCTTTTGCACCAGTTTTGCAGTATACAAGACAACTGAAATCCACGCCAGATTGAGGCACACGTACTGCCGAAGGCTGCACCTAATTTTGCCGCAGCCACAGACAGCACGCAGGATTATAACTGGCATTTCTTAGCTTGATTTTACTATACTGATCCCTAGTTACAGCTTGTCCAGACCTTCAATCCCAATTTCACTGGTTTCTCCTGGACACCGTGGACCTGCTGTCACACACCCTCCTAACAGTTTAGTTGGCTGATGTTTGGCCTCCTTTAGGCGAAATTGCTTTGCATACGTAAGCAGTAGCACTATAGGAAATGTGCAAAGTGGTGCATCAATTCTCTATTTTGTGATGCCATACAGACATGTTAAAAGATAGGATTGTGGGGGTGCAGGAGCCAAGACTCCCACCAATCACTAGGATGAAAGGGCTGACTGTTTAGCTTTACATGTAAATGGAGGGGGGAAACAAATACTTATCACTTAAAATCTAATTGGTCCCGAATGCTGGCAGTTCACTATTGCAACTCCAGATCTTTACCTAATAATACTGTCCACGCAATTAATCTGCTGGTATGAAGGGAGGTGCTGTCCTTTCCTGGAGGCGTCACACGACGATGCAGCGTGTCCGTCCACCATCACATTTTCCTGATGAGGCCTCGATAAAGTATTTTGGCTTGGTTTGGCTGTTCAAAAAAAAAATATATATATGACCATACAGTCAATTCAGAAATCATCTTCTTATGGTAGTCAACCAACACATACTGGAAAGTTTTTTTTTTTTTTTTTGTTTTTTTTTACATTTTACACTTTTTTTCACAACTCCCCTGCTGTTAGAAACCTGGGAGATGCCACCAGATGCAATCAGAAGCCATATCAAGAGAAGAATAGTAAACCAAAGAAGACCCAGTATTTCCTAATGGAACCACCGCCTTAGAAAATTTTGAAAAAAAGCAAACATTTTTTTGTTTTAGATATTTGATGAGATGTATTTATTTATATGTATACTTTTACTTCACCACTAGGTGGCGCCATTACATTCATCAAAAATTTATCAGGGGCTAAAATGAAATACATAGCCAGGGTGGTCACAGTATGGTAGCGAAGTGGCCAAACTCCTTCCAATTGTGTCCACAAAAGCGTCACGTATCCTCACCTTTCTGACTCTCCTTCTCCTGCACTTCCCATCTCTTGGGCTGCGATTTACTTCTTGTATCGATGTACACCTGCTGCCCAGTGTTCTTGATGCGGTTAATGTCTGAACACACCTGCTTTAGGGACAACTGTGGCAGAAAAAAAAAAAAGTCTTGTAAACTAATAATGGATAAATGAATACATATAAAACAATCACCCAAAACGCTGTCTAATTGTGCAGCTAGCCCCAAGTGGACCAGGCAATTTTCAGTTTTTGCAGTTTCGTTTTTTATTTCTTGCCTTCCTGGAGCCATAACTTTTTTATTTTTCCGTTCACCTAGCTGGATGAGGGGGTTGTTGTTTTTTGTGGGACAAGTTGCACTTTCTAATGTCTCCATTTAATATAGCATATGATGTAGTGGGAACCTGGAAAATAGTTTTATGGGTTACGCTTTTACGGAGCTTTCCCTGTGAAGTAAAACTGGCCTGTTCCCTTAATTCTCTGGGTCAGTGCAATTACAGAGATACCACATTTATATACTTTTTCTTGTGTTTTAATACTGAAAAAAAACCAAAAGAACTTTGGGGTTCACCACAGGGGATAAATATGTTTAGATTTTAACATTTCAGGCATTTTGGGACACAGCAATGTCTATCGTGTTTATTTTTATCAGGGGGATAGGGGGGCGATTGGAGCTTTTACATATTTAAAAATAATAATAATTATGGAGGCATGGATTCCCTAAGACTTTTGAAGGTGTCCTTTGTTATTCTGCGGATCCTCAAGTTATGTGGTGGAGCCAGGGGCTGACGAGCCATAGACCCTACAGGGAAATTTCCTGGTGGGCTGAGGCTCAGGGGGCCATCTGAGCCCTCCTCACGGCCACTGGCCGTGTACATAATGATCTATTGCTGTAAGCATTAATTAATACTAGGAGCATCAGTTACTTATTCAACTGTCCAATGGCCGCAGGTGCCCTCCTGAACTCAACTGTATCACCGTCCTCAGGACAGTGATCCAGTTGAATACTGTGGTGAGGGCTGTGGTATTCTGCTGGGATTGTATTTTGTGCTGCGCTACAGTATTGTAGGCCGTCTACCTCTGTTGGCCCTGTCTACTTGGGTTGGCCCATCTTTTGTCAATTTGGACCCACCTACCACATGGGGCCACTTTTATTTATTTAATAGGGCTACTTTAAGTTCCCAATCTGCCCCTGGGTGAAGCCTCTCGAGATCAGATCAGGACATCTTCTTCATTGCCCCATGGTCCTATACTGATAATCACGTGAGCACTGTAGGTGATTTTGACCATAAACAGTGGTCAGCATGGGAACTGACTAGTCTGGGACTACACAGCAAGCTGTGATGATCTGAGAGCTTTGACACCTTTCTACCATAGCCAGCATTTACTTTTCCAGCAAGCGCTACATGAGCGTCTATGTCAGATAAGAACAGACAGGCTAGCCTTTGCTCCACAAATGCATCAATCAGCCTTGGGAGTCCATGACCCTGTGACCAGTTCACCAGTTGTCCTTCCTTGGACCACTTTTGGTAATTACTAACCCCCGCATACATGGCTGATCGGTGCACAGGGTCTACACGCGGTTTACATTGTGAGGAATCACTGACATAGCTGCCGTTGAGCCAGCACCAAAAAAAAAACTGAGATGAAGACATGACTAATCAATGGCTTCGGCTACTTTTACACTAGCGGTTTTTGCGGATCCGTCATGGATCTGCAAAAAAGCTTCCGTTACATTTATACAACCGCCTGACGGATCTCAATTGCGGAAAGGTAAAACGCGAGTGTGAAAGTAGCCTTCTGCGTATGTAGATATTATACATATGCACAAACATCACAAAACACAACATTTATTTATAACCAGAGAAGTGGAGAGCGTGACATGACTCATACCAAAAGAGCTCCATTACAGAATACAGAACAGCAGGAGAAGGAAAACATTCCTTGGAAATTTAAAGAGAACCTGTCCCCACAAAAAGGAAAGCAATCTGCAGGCAGCATGTTATAGAGCAGGAGGAGCTGAGCACATTGATATAGAGATTTATAGCAAAAGATTGAGCATAACTTGTATTTAATTCATTTTAATCTCTGCTCTTTCTGACTTCACTTGTACACAGGGGCTTTTTATGAGTGTAAATGCGTATACAGAGATAGAAATGTAGAAATTACACATTTTACTGAATCTTTTCCCACAAAGTCTATATAAATCTGCTCAGCTCCCCCTGCTCTATAACCTGCTGCCTGCAGATTGCACTGCATTTTGTGGCGACAGGTTCTCTTTAAAGGGGCTCTTTATAAAAAAAGCACTATATGGCACGCAATAAAATCAATAGGTGTAAGGCATCCCTCCATAAGAAGAGTCACTGTTCAGAGTAATAGAGAGGTGTCCTGAACAGTGGAACTTATTCTATTACACTCATATACTTTAAAGAACTGTCTAAGAGAGGACCCCATAATCTGCAGGCCCGTGTTAACTCCTCAACAACCGTCGATATGCCTTTTTACGGCGGTCGTTAAGGCACATTATTCTATAGCCCTGTGTTTTCACAGAGCTGTAGATTATGTCCCGACAGCAGAGCTCCTGCTCTAATGGCCGAAATCGGTGGAACCTCAGATTCCAGCCTTTAAACCATTCGATCATGCCTTTTTATACTGTAAGTTTCCCCAAACAGTGCTGGAAAAATGGAAAAAGAAAAAAGTTACGGCTGCTGAAATCCAAAGGCAAAAATGAAGGCTGGAGATTAAGGTCCAAATAGGTCTGGGTTTAAGGCGGATTTGGGGGTTTGTTGCGACACAAATTGGAAGACGTGCAATGCATTTAATAACGGACGACACGGTCATTAACACTGCTTACTGGTTCTTTGTGAGTCTCATCCACACAATTTCCATTGGAATCACTAGACGAGGCGATGCTTATGTAATGCTCGTAAGAGCCATTGCTTCCCAAACTCCCGTAGCCGCTGGAGCCATTGTTGTGAACAGGCTGCACGAAAATCACAAAAGATGTCAAATCCAGCCAAATTATACATAAAGGTGACCGTACACAGCACCTTACGGCCAACTTAAAGGGAAACTTTCAATGAGATTTGCAGCATGATCAATGTAGAAAAGCTCCAATATAAATGCAAAATCTATACTGGTGCCAATGTGTCATGAGCAGCCTACAGGCCCCCAACGGTAGGAGTCTAGAGAAACTGCTTCCTCTGCACCTCTTAAAGAGCAAATGTCACCACTCCTGATATGTCTAATACAGTACATATGTGTATTCGACATAGAACACCAATGTAGGAGCGTCTTTATGTCTTAGATATCTGTACTATGACAGCCCTCCATTATTCCACATGGAAATGTCTGAATAAACAACTAAGCACTACCAGTTTGAGTCCAATCAGTGCTGACAGGATCAGACAAAGGGAACGGGGAAGCACAGTTGACTATTTATTCCTATATTTCAAGGAGCAATAAGCAGTGTCCCAAGAAAAATAAATTGTCAGAAGTGAATTTTCATGTGGAGAGTACAAATACTTACTAAAACAGACAGGAGAGGTGACAGGTCCTCTTTAGAGGGCGTCTTTCAGCAGATTTGTACCTATGACACTGGCTGACCAGTTGCAGTCGCACTTGGCAGCTGAAGGCATCTGTGTTGGCCCCATGTTCATATGTGCCCGCATTGCTGAGAAAAATTATGTTTTAATATATGAGCAACTGAGCCTCTAGGAGCAACGGGGGCGTTGTCTTTACTCCTAGAGGTTCTGCTCTTTAAGCAACTACCGCTCCCCCTGCACTTTGATGGACAGGGCCAGGCAGTGTAAACGTCATCATGCGGACCCGTCAAAGTGAGAAGGTTGCAGCAGTGGACGAGAGAGCGGAGCCTCTAGGTGTAACAGCAACGCCCCTATTCGTCCTAGAGTCTCATTTGTATATATTAAAACTCCATTATTCTCGGCAATGTGGACACATATGAACATGCGACCAACTCAGATTCCTTCAGCTGCCAAGCGCACATGTAACAGGTCAGCCAGTGTCATAGGTACAAATCTGCTGACAGATGCCCTTTAAAATGGATCCAGTGGACAGATGCTCCTCAGCAACAGACTACAAGTCTCATCATAGTCAACATGTATTGTTAATACAATTTGAGGAGCATTTTATTATAAAATGTGATGTAACGAAACACAACAGTCAGCCCCTCCCCCGCCTCAACGACTGGTAACAAGGAACAAAAGATTTTGCCGCCTGTCCAGCTATTAAATAGAAGTGACTGCAGGCTATGACTGCTTACCATCACTCAACCATACCCATGTTACTTCCATTAGAATTTCCTTTCTTCAGAAAGAGAAGGTTAAAGAGGAGCTGTCACTGCTCCTGACATGCCTGCTTTAATAGCTTCATGCATTCCCCGTGTAATACCAATTCTGGAGCATCTATGTTGTGCCATTCCTTTATTATTTCTACTAGAAGTTATGAATGCTCCAGAACTTTTGTTACATGGGGAATGCGGCGCTAGCGGCTCAGACATCCCTGAGGTCAATCAGCCTGGAGGAGTTGTGCTTACAGAGAGGACTCTGTGACTCTGCAAGGCTTGTGGCACTGTCCCGATATAGAATTTGGAAAACGCCAAAAGCCAAAATTAAACTTCTAATTCTGAAGGAAGCAAATTGTAATCAAAGCAAAACAGGAATGGTTGAAATGAAGGTTCACCGTCCTAGACTGCACTCCATTCGGTTATCAGTTTAAAGGTTGATGACAGGTTCCCTTTAAAGAAGCACTCCCACAACATTTTTTATTGTCTGACCTGTTAGGTACATGATGTAATCTGTAGTGAAGGTAATCTTCTTACCAGTGACTGTATTTATGAATTATAACCACCCTTCTGATCCTCAGCTGTGTCATGTGACACAGGACAGGAAGTCAGTCACTTCTCTATTCATTCCTATGAGACTGACATTGAGGCTTCCATAGGAATACATAGAGAAACTGGCTTCCTGTCCACATATAAGATGCTGTGTTATTTGGAGAATCAGACTGTTGGTCACAGAGGATCAGAAGGGAGGTTATAACTCACAAATACACTCACTGGTAAGATAATTACCTTCACTACAGTTTACATCATGTACCTTCCTAACAGGTCTGAGAATAAAAAAAAATTGTGGGAGTACTTCTTTAATGGAGTCACCCCTTTAAGAGTATATCGGATGAAACGAGTGACTGAGGTGTCTTTGATGTAAGGGCTTCTTCTCTACACAAGTCTAACACTTGGAAGCCTTTAGGTCTGTGAAGTGGAGGGTAAGGGTCTGTAAAAACACTACAGAGCCATATCCTCGACAAGATCCTGGTGAATGCTGAAATATATAGGAGATGATTATGATGGCCACAATGATTGATGTGTGTGTTAATGAAGGAACTGTGTCTTATATTTGCTTCAGTTCATTAGTGCTGAGAGCTCATCCTCACATAAAGGAAGTGGAGGTCGCTACCCAGCCAGGAAAAAAAAAAAAAAGTTTAATAAATTCTAGTTGCTGGGAGCTGCCTATAGGAGGAGCTCCTCCTAGTGGTGGCAGTGAGTCCAAGGTTACTGTGATTCCAATAACATTCATATTCTCCATAAGGAAGATACAATGTAGGGAGTTTGAGTTGTTTGAAAAAACGGAAGAGCTCAGGTGAGCCCTGTGAACAAAAAAAAATTAAATCTTATTTCTGTCCAGGACGTAAACGGAAAAGTTCCCATTCAATGACAGCAAACAGAGATCTTGTTAATGGTGAGGAATGGATACAAAACGTTTATAAGAAAGTTGTACAACGTTCCATTATATGCCGATTAAAGTTTCATTTAAATAAAAATAGAAAAGGACAGGCAGGGTGCTGGTGCCATTATAGCCTTGTATTTGGAGAGAAATCCTTAAATTGTATTTCAGAAAAACAGAATTTTGAAGCTTTCGAACCTTCTAGAAAAGGATTCTGTGCTCTCATAAGCTCCTGTGTGGCTCAACACATGTCCCATTGTATGCAAACAGACAAAACAACCAGAAACAACACAAAGGCCGAGCGGCATTTCTGAATGGCGGCATAGACGAAGGCTGCAAAGACAGATCCATGTGATGGCACTGAGTCACCCCGTTCCGGCTGCAGATTGGTCAATGAAATGTGTCCTGTGCAAGCAGACTGGATGCTTGCAGCGCTGCACGGCGCAGTAGTGATGTAATACGCCATTCTTTTCTGAAGTGGCAAATTACTCGTCACAATGACGGTGGAGGAGAGAACAATGGAGGACCTTTCAGAGACTGTGTGAAGAAAAATTACCCTGGCCTAAATAGACCCTAAAAGCAATTCTCATGTTTTACTTGTTTACATAAGCACTTTGCTTTCAGACGCCACAAATATTTGGAGGTGAAATAACTATGGCCTGCCAAATGTCTTACTAATGTAATGCTGGATTACTGACCATAACCTACCCAATGTACTTATCTGGACCCATCATTCAAAAGATCCAGAAGGTCCTTCATAACTGGCTCTGGAGCGCAACATGCAGCCATGCTGAAAGACCCCTAGATCTCTGGAGAGGTGGGTGAGGAGGCATACATCTTCCTTCTGATCAAAAGTGAGATTGTCAGCTCTGACCATACTCCGAGGACATCCATTGAGGGCTAACCAATAGAAATAATCAAAGGGGGCAAAAACCGCAGCCAGTTTTGGCCCCAGTGATAGAGCCCCATTTTTCATATCTGACATGAGTCACTTTATATGGAAAAAAATTTTTTTCTTTATTACATATCCAAATAATTCGGAGACTACTTTTTTGTGGCACATTGTACTTTATGTCACTGGTAAATTTTTAATTTTACTGGTAAAATTTTTGTGTCCATTTGTAAAAACCCAAAAATTATCAAAAATTTAGAGGATGATTTAAAGTGAAAATTGCAATTGCCATGCAGAGCTTGTGCCACTGTGAGAAGTCAGTTCTCTTATTATTATGCCGTGTTTCCTGGAATAAGGAGCAACATGCGCATTTCAGGTCCAAAGAGGGGATTTACACAGTTTATGCCGACAATTATCGAGGCTCTCGGGTGAAATAATAAAAGAAGCCCCCGAGAATTGATCCCATTTTGAAAACACCCCTCAAGGCATTAATCATGGGATGCAGTGAGCATTTTGACCTCACATGTTTTACAGAAATGAATGCACAGCAGATGGTGCACAGTGAAAATTGCAATTATTCTATTTTGGGGTACATACAGATTTTTCATCACTTTTTATTTCATTTTTAGGAGGCAGGATGAACAAAAAAAAGCAATTTTGGCATAGTTTTTGGGTTAAGTTTTTATGGTGTTCACCATGCGGGATAAATTAATTTACAATATACATATATATGTATACTTACATATATAGATAGAGTGACAGAGAGCGAGAAAGAGCGACAGAGCAAAAATAGGCAATACTCCAAAAATGTTCAGTGAAGGAAAAAAAGTGTGGCTTAGGCTATGCTCAAAACTGCGTTGCAGGCTCCCTCTGGAACCTCCGTCATAAGGTTTGTTAAAAATAGCAGGATATTCTCCACTAAAAAAAAAAAAACTTCTCCCGAACGGAAACCGAACAGATCCTATTATAGTCAATGGGATCTGTTAATCTGCGTTCGTATCCGTTATGTGCTGAATTTGGCACTTTCATTATTTCTGTTCTTCTGCTCCTATAACAGAGCACAGAAAATGATAGGGCTGATGTGGACGTAGCCCACACCCAAACACAACGTTTCAGCTCTGCCTTAGTCTTTTTCAAGCAATGCATCAAATGGATATATGTAGCATAGAAGGTGGGCAAAGTGACTGCACATCATCAAGCAACCTTTTCATATAAAATGTGCACAATCCATCACAATCCATTTTTTCTTTTATTTGGATGACGGAATTCCAAATGCTTGCACCCTAATTCATCTGATTTATACCTCTGCTCCTACAATTTTTTGGATGGTGTGTATGTTCGTTGGTATCTTGAATGGTTAGAGGTGGTCATAAAAGGTATCAACGTATAGATGAGGGAAGAACTGAACCCACTGTGTGTGTATCTGGGGAAGGGGGGAGTTTAGAAAAAGGTCAGATATCTCAGCTACAACCACAGGTGCTATAATGGCCGTCGATTTCTTGTTTGCCTGAGATAAGTGTCGCCAGAGTTGTATAGCAGCCGCCTATGCAGCCACAGAAATAACCCTGGCTGTCCTGAATGAGCTTGTGTACGGCCAAGAACAGATGGAGAGAGGCAAGAGAGAAACAACATTTTTGCAATTTAGCAGTTTTGAATGACTCAGGATCTCACACATTGCTATAAAACATAGGAGTTCCTATAATCGTGGATGAAAATGCAGGCCATGGAAAAGCTGATCTGAGCAGAAAATGCAGAAACAGAGTAAAGAAATGGTGCTGGGCCTACAAGTGAAAGAGCTGAATACAAGTGGCTCTACCTGCAGAAGAACTTTGTAGATCTGTCCTTGCAATTCTTTAATTTCTTTGTCCACATTGTTAATTTCTGTGCTTCGGGCAGCAAAGACATCTTCATTGAGAGGACCCCTGAAGAATAATAAAAAAAATGTACTTGACTTTTATCACATCATATTCACAGACCTTAAAGGGGCTGCCTGGGACTCTACTGATAGGCTGTCCTTAGGATAGGCAATTGATATCAGATTGTGGACGTGCATCTCCCAATACCCCTACGATCAGTATGACAGCATCCAATCCTCTGTTTACTCTGCCCGGCACTGTATATTTGTTGTACAGTTTCTGCAGAGAGCTGCAATACCAGACACAGCCACTACCAAATGCACAAAGCTGTGCCCAGTAAACAGAGGGTGGGACGCTGCAACCCCTTCAATTAGGAATGACTATCCTAATGATTGGCCATAAATATCAAAGTCCCGGAAACCCCCTTTAAAAAAATGGTCTAAGCAGGACATCCCCCTTTCCTGGCCTAGCTGCTTTAGGAAAGTATTAATGACATGGTGCCTATTAAAGTGGTAAGAGGATCAACATGGTGCCACTGCAAAGTACAACTCAACATGCAAAAAATAAGCCCTCCTATGGCTAAATCAACAGAAATACGGAAAAAGTGACAGCCTTTTGAATGCGGAGATGAGAAAAAATGCAGCACCCTTACTCAACTGAGATCTATTAATGAAGTGTAAATGAATTACAAAAAGAAAAGCAACGACAATTACGTTCTGACTTTGTGGCGACCAATTATAAATGCCACTTTTCGACTCCAGGGATTGACAAAGCTCGACCAGCTGGTGTCCAGTGTGATGTAGTCACCGTTTTGAGTGCAGAATCGAATTGGGGAATGCTCGAATGGAGGCTGCCCTGCATACTTCAAGACTAAAGGAAAGCAGAAGAGAAGAGAGAGGAGGAAGAAAACACATCAGATTGTGCAGAAGAACAGGCAAATTAATATATACTGTAGTATGCAGATGCAGCAGAGCCGAGTTTGTCCTTTAGGAATACTGTCTAAAAGTAAGTCCTCATGCACACAACCGTATTTTTCACCCGTGTGCTATCATTTGTGGATAGCAGACTGACCCATTCCTTTCTATGGGGCCATATGCACGCATATGCAGATCCATTTGGTCTTTCTGCAAATGATAGAACATGGTATATTCTGGTGCGGATCCTGGCCGAGAATAGTCATTTCTATTGATGAGGAGGGAAAAATGTGTCACGGACATGGAAGCTATCTGTATTTTGCAGACCCATGGTTTGCGGACTGAAATACAGACACAACCATGTGCATGAGGCCTAAGACAGTGTAAAATGTTCAAATCTTCAACCAACTATTTGTTGGCTTAGTTTACACGTGTGCATTTTCAGGCACATGGTACCACATTTACTTTCCCTGTGAGAACACCCCTTTCAGTAAGACAAAATGATTAGGGTGCGTTTTATCCCCCTCTACGTGTCATGATATCACAATATGTTCTGTGTGCATGTCAGGTGGTGGGAGGGGGAGTTTTAGAACCGCATGAAAACCCACCTTATGGTGAGCTCTCTCGATATGACAAACTCAGCTCTACTCTGCCGTTTCTTTAGAGAGTTGCAATGCGATTATGGGGCACCAGGAGATTCAGCACAATCTCCCTGCCAGGAATGCAATCGTTCCATTATTTTTCAAATTTCAACCAACTCACTTTTCCTATGCATGGCCAGCATTAAAGGACGATCTTCTGGGTGCAAATACGTTAAGACTGAGGTTCCGACCAAGTCCTGGGGTAAGTAGCCCAATAACGGTACAGCTCTGAAAGAAAGAAGCCATCAGGAAATGAACTGAAATGCATAAGAGAGGCCTCGCCCAGATCCAGGACAATAAGGGTTTATTGCGACCATGAGCCAGCATTACGCCCAGTGAAGGCTCCCGCTATGTGAACTGCTCATAACACAGCTGTGGTGACTTCAGAGCTGGCGATTAGATGGCTCTTCTGGTTCGCTTTCTTCACACTTGAGAACAAAAGGAAAGAAAAGACAACTCACCGGTCGTCTACTTCCAGGAACACACAGCCAGGCGTATGTGTCGTGGTAAATATCCGCTTTTCGAGGGGAATTCTTGGAGCTGCAATACAAATATGTACCAGTTTTAATAGAGTGAACAGGATATCATTGATCAAGATGATCCGGCCAAAGGCTGCGTCCTTACAATAGGTCATCAACGTCTGATCGGTGGGGGTCCCACCCCCCAGAGCACCCCTGATCAGCAGAACGATGGGACAGTACAGTGCTATGGAGTACCATAGCCCCTTTATTGTAGTACCTGCATGTGGTTGTGTCTAGCACAAGGTCAGCAGGGCCGAGATCCTGTACCAGACACGGCAACATGAATACGCTGCTATGAAGGAGCACCACTGTCCGCTCTGCTTATGACTGGGGGGTCCCCAACTATCACCCATTCATGGTCTTTCCTTCTACTTACCCTCATATCCTGAGTGAATCTTTTCCACCAAAGCAAGGCAACAAGGTTCTGGCTCTACATCCGGAGAAGTGCGGACCCTGACGCAGTATGGCGTCATCCGGTAGGGATTGTATCGGAGTTCATGATCCCGGTCTTTGCCACCTCTGAAATTAAAGAAATAGGAAAATGCTCAATCACCTCAACGTAAGATGAATAAAATTAACAGGGTGGTCTCACTTCAGCAAGTGGCAATTATTATGTAGAGAAAGGCAACACAAGGCACTTACTAATGTATTGTGATTATCCATATTGCTTTCTTTCCTGGCCGGATTCATTTTTCCATCACATTATACACTGCTTGTTTCCATGGTTACGACCACCCTGTAATCCAGCAGTGGTGGCCATGCTTGCACACTATAGGAAAAAGTGCCGCTCTCTCTGGTGGTCAGGACCGTGGGAGCACACATAGGCTGGTGCTTTTTCCTATAGTGTGCAAGCACAGCCACCCCTGATGGATTGTAGGGTGATCGTAACCGTGGAAACGAGCAGAGTATAACGTGATGGAAAAAATGAATCAAGCCAGCAAAGGAAGCAATATGGATAATAACAATACATTAGTAAGTGCCTTGTATTAACTTTTCTCTACATGATAAATGCCATTTGCTGAAGTGAAACAACCCCTTTAAGTTAAAGGTCGCCTCCTGGGTTCCCACACTTTGAGATCTCGAAGATGGTAAGGAACTGAAATGCAAACTGAAAAGTGGAGCAATTGGATCAGTGACCCGACTGTTGGCCATGAGCAGCAGCTCACATATTCTCTGGGTTACTTTCTTAGATTTCCTGCAAAATAAAGATACACTAGCAAGTATTATCGGGCAGATGCAAGGGTGTATGAGCGCAGAATCAGACTACACGGGTTTCTGTTTGTAGTCTGTAACCATGGATACACACTGGTAAACAGAGGAGCTGGAGACACAAACAGGGTTGGAGATTTTTCATATGTAACGCGGCTTCATTGATTATTTTAGATGCACAAAGCAAGTTTGAGGGCAAAAGGAACGTATCCTTGAAAGCACCATTACGAGGCAACGTTTCAGCATTGCGTAATGAGCTGGCAGCAAAAGACACATTGCAATGAGGAAGAGAGCCATTATGAAACAGGCAGTGGCATTTCATTACATTGTGGAGGTGATAATAAATGGTTTATTTCAGGAACGGGCAATCTATTTTTAATCAGCGCTAAAAACGACAGGTCTCAGGTCTTTTCAGTAGAAGGTCGGCTCTTCCATTGTGAAGGCTGCAGATGCGGCATTTTTAGGACACGTGTTTCTGCCACATTCTGGTGTGCGATTAGGTAAGCACAGGGGGAGAGGGCGATATGGATGTACCACACCTAATTGTCTTTTCTTTTCCCTGCTGAATGCTTCAGACTGACAGGGAAATCGTGATCAACTTGTAAAAGGATTCAATAGCAACGAGAACAAGTGTGGCCGCGAGTCCACAGAGGCGGCGGCACTTAGCAAGAGCCGCCATCCTCACTGATCGCTAATGGGCTGATTAGTGCGGCTCAAGGAGACAGTTCCAAGAAGAGGAAAAAACCCAATTAATTCTGTTCGTGCTCCATCGATGGGATAAATCACATGTCCAGCCCTGAACGGAGATGCGGAGCCGTGTACATCCACTTGATAGCTTCAGGCAGCAGAATATTACCGGGAGCTCAAACTAAAAACTGTAATAGCTGAAAAGGGGTTGACCAACTTCAAAACATTTTAGAATCAAACATGGGGGGGATATGCTTTCCTTGACAGGTCCTGCTGGGTAGGGGGGGAATTTAAAGAATGATCTGAATTTGGAGAACCCCTTTAATCACTGCATAATGAAAAGTTCTGCAATGTTCTAATATACATTTGCACTATTTTCAAGACCACTTGCTGTCAATGAATGGGGCCATTCCTATCTACATCCAGAGGCCAAAAAACCACTACAGACCTAAGCAGGGTGAGCCAAACAGGCTGGACAGCATTTTACCTGCGCCAATACATTGCAGCAAACAGTGAGGACCGGGAAGAGATTTCTGCGGCTGGTTAGCTTAAAGTCCTTTGAATAGACGAGATCTAAATGTCATAAATGTTAGATCTGTACAGTTTTCAGATGTTGCAACAATACTTTCCATACACTGACAGCAAGCAGTCATCTTCAAAGTGGTGAGAAATTGATATATAAAGTATACGAGTAAGCTTTAGAACTTTTTATATTGACTAAGCTTCCCTTGGATGATGGGGCTGTAGTACCAGCTCTCAGCTATCCTTGGCAGTCACAGAGTGGCACTGCTCCATTTAAACTGGGTTGCATGGGCGCCCGAGCGGTTGGACCACTGTGAATAGGGGATAAGTGGCGTTAATGGGACATCCCTTTTAAATGCACGTTGCTGATGGTTCAACTTCTACTGATGACGAGAAAGTAGTCATCCAGTTTGGAGGTACATACATGACCATCACTCCACTCACTTCTAGGAGACTCCCAGAGACAGCTCAGTGCTGTACTCATCCGTCCCACAGAAATGAATGGATCAGAGGTGACATATGCACATTACTGCTCCAGTCACTCAGGGTCCCCCATTCTACTGTGGGTCCTACATTCATCACACGTCCTGAGGCCAACTACTTTAGGTCCCACCTCCTTCGTTCCCACTAACACACAAGCAAGGGCGGATTGGGAACAAGTCGCCCTGGAAAAGAACTAAAAAAGTGGCCCCTTTTTGTAGTCTGGTCCAAATTGACAGAAGGCAGCGTCAATATAAGTAGGCGTGACCAGCAATACCATATTGCGGTATATTGTACCACCCCAGCAGAGCCAAATACCACAGTGCATCACAAAATACCTCCCCAAAACCTGCCACTATGTGGTGGTGAGGCCAGCTACCATGTTCTGTCCTCCTACTCCTGTTGCCTCCGGATGGGAGCATCGCATCATTACTTAAGCCTTATTCACACTTCAGTGTTTGGTCAGTGATTTCCATCAGTGATTGTGAGCCAAAACCAGGATTGGAGCCTCCACAGACATAAGGTATAAGGGAAAGTTCTGCACCTGATCTGTGTTTAGAGCCGCACCTAGTTTGGGCTCAAACTCACTGATGGAAATCACTGACTGAACACTGAAGTGTGAATGAGGCATTACCTGGCTGACGGCAGGTAATGGAGGGCTCAGACGGCCCCCTGGGAATTGGGCTACCGGGAAGTTTCCCTGTAGGGTCTATGGCCAGTCCGCCCCTACAGACTGAAAAGTCTCTTTTTTTTTTTTTTTCCTCATTCACTTCTAGGTTTAATATGCCTTTAAGCCAAAGCAGGGGTTTAAAAAAATAATAATAATCAGGCAGCGCAGCGTGTTAAGCCGCCCCACTGCTGTGCCGAGGCTTTCAGCCTTCACCCCTCTGCATGCTAGCAATGTGCTGACATTTGGGACGCAATAAAAATGAACTGGACAGACCTCCACTTCCACGGCCGGCATTGGTATTCGGATGTAGAACCATGTGACTCCCACTAGACGCTTCATACATAAACCAGCTGTGGATCTAATCTTAACAACACGAGGCAAAGCGTTTAAAGGCAATTACGGTTATGTAATTACACACGTCGTGGGGACGCAATACAAGCAGCGCAGCCACAGTGAAGGCTGGGCCTTCCTCTCTTCACTACTTTCTACACAATCACGAGTAATATCTCATAGAAATATGATAGACAGCTCACTTTACGGCCTGCTGTGAAGCTGAGCTTATTATGCAATTATTCATAATCAGAAAGGGGTGTAGGGAGATATGATATATATGTTCAGATGGAGGACTTTGGGAGCGGGTTTCAATGTGGATTCTGCTCCCACTGTTTTCAATGGGAGGCCGCACTGAAGTTCACTGCGACAGAAAGGTACAGGTCCATTCTTGGCGCAGTCTCCCTCACAAAGCAACAGTGGCGCTAAACCTAGAGTGGGTCAGCATAAAAACCCATGGCCAAAATCGCTGAAAAGTACAGCGGTTTCTGCCTCTGCCGTGGCCAAATTGTCCATGTGAAACTACCCTAAAATGTGCTTTCCCCACTGCCCTAAAAAAAAAAAAAAAGACTCTCAAAGGCTTCTTTTGGGTAGTGTACCTCTTGGTGAGAGATTGTTGACTGTTAAACATGCCTCTACAATGCACTTGAAGACATTTTGCCCAGCTGACAGACGGTGAAAGGGGCGCATCATTTCACAGAGATGCAGGATGATTGTTTCCACAAATTGCCCAGCATGTAGGCCGTTCTAACTTAATTGTTAGAAGGTGTTGGTTATGTGAGGGCACGTACACAGACTCTACAGCAGCGCATGCGCACACAAACTTCATATCAGGCAATAATTGTACTAGGACTAAAGGAACACTCTAACATGCTGTATTATACCGAGTATAGGGCCTCTGGGGCTGGACCAATCCTGCAGTTTTTTTTATTGGCCTCGGCCTAAAATGTGTCAAGACTGTCTATTCTTTGAGAGCAGCCCCATGGATCATAGACAAAATGGGATCTCATTGACTACTGGGCATGGTCAGTGATCTGTGCAGAATTAGAGGGTGGAGGGCAGATAAACTGTGATATCACCTATTGTGAATGGAGAGGTGAGGGGATATCTGGAATCACTGTAATCCTGCCAGTGATAAGGTGATGACTACTGAAAAGGTACCCGCTCAGAACAGGAAGCTGCAACATATTATCAGGCCTAGGGGTCAGTGCGAAAAGTAAAAAAGTTATGGCTCTTGGAATTGTGGATGGAAAAGAAGAAATTGCGCTGTCAAAATTGGTTTGATCCAGAAACAATTAAATATTAACAAATAGAGACTTCTAAAGCCAACCACAGGAAAAAAAGGAAGATTATATAACTGGAATATCTAGCACTCACACTCATTAACACTGGCAGTCTACACTACAGAAGATCTGGCCTTACACAATAATTTCATGCTCTGCTCAGCATGTAACACCGTAAGCGCCACTTAATTAATGTCATGCATGGATTAAGCCGGGAATAAATAAATAATCCAGAAGACCACCACTCGCAACGAAGGATGCTGCCATAGAGAGGACTCATTAGCAGGTTCCTGGGATTTGTTAAGGGCTCCGTTCTACAGGACAAGAGAGACATAAAGAGGCGCAGAGCAATATATCATCACAGGAATAAACTGGATGTAAGAAAAAATACAATATTTTTTCTCTGCTCAGTGGAGAATTTATCATTGCATTTTGCTAATTTTGGGCAGAATTTTTTTTTTTTTTTTTTTTTATTTTATTAAAATTTTTTGTTCTGCAGTCTTCACTTTCTGTTTTATGCTGAATCCATCAGGGAGCTGGATCATTGTGTAGCCTCATCTCTGAACTCCTGACAGCTTATAAACACTTTTATTTTTATTTTTTTTACGGCCAGAGAATAGCGGCCTTCCAAAAATAGGACATGACCTATTTATGGCCGTTTTCTTGGCCAGACGGACCACATTGAAATCACTGGGACCATCTTTAATGGCTGCTTAGACAGGAGTGCACCCATCTAACGGTCGTTAAAAACGGGTACACTAGCGCAATAAGCCTTCTGTGGGTTAAAAAAAATTATGAAAATCACTCACCTCATCTACTTGCATGTGCAGAGGCAGTCACTCCTCTCTTGATTTTGAAGGACCTGCACTCAAGCATGATGATGTCATCGAGTATCGCAATACTTTTTTATGGTATCGTAACATTTTAAAATAGGAATCCGAAGTGGCTTTGGTACTGGCTGGTACCTTGGGTACCAAAGCCCGCTTCGGATTTCTAATTTAAACAGTGTTTAAATACACAGAAATGAATACAGTAGTAATTCACTAAAGTCTTGCGCAACTTCGGGCCATACAAACTTTTCCTACATGGAGCCAATACATTTTAATGCTGTACGGAAACAGCATTAAAAACGAAGGTTTTGAACGAATCGACTTCAGATCTATGATCCGAAGGTCGATTCGCTCAAGCCTAATCATCATACTTGAGCGCAGGTCCTTCAGAATCAAGAGAGGAGTGGCTGCCTCTGCGCGTACACGTGATGAGGGGAGTGTTTTTTTTTTTTTCTTCTGTTAAAAACAAACAATACAGCTGAGGGACACTTTGGGGGACATTTTTACTGCTGGGGGCCACTATGTATGTATACTGCAGGGGTTGGGACTGTATAAAAAAAGCCAATTAAATTAATCCATTTATAAAAGCAATAAAATATGGATACAAAATGGCCATTAAAAACGGACAGACCGCCAGAAAACTGATTACAAATGGATGAAAAATGGACACAGTGTCAGTTTTTAATGGCGTTTTTTTCCCCCCACGGTCGTGCGCATGTAATGTGTTTTCCATTAATCCTTTCCAGTCCCATGAGTAGAGACTTGGACACGGTCATGCAGCCTTGCCCCTAAAGAATGCCTATAAGACATATCTGCATTAGGTTAATGAAAATCCATGCTGTACCCTATTCAGGGGAAGATTTCTAATTTCTACACCTCTAATTATCAGAGAGCTCAGTGACCTTTCCTATGAACAGAGAAGTCATCATCTCCGCACCCCACACGTGGTAAAGAAAACCGCAGAATACAGCATTCCGGTTGTCATGGAAACAGAAATTCTCTCCTGTCTGTAATACGGGGGGACATAACAGAAGGACTGCGGCACAAGGTGTGAAGACAGGCACAGCATGCTGCCACCTGGCCCTGCAGGAGCGCATGACATAATCCTGCTTGTTGCCTTTCAGCTAGGCCAAGTTTTAGGCAAATTATGTTTCCTCACTGCCCTACAAATGCCTAATATACTTTATTTCTAATTCCTTGCCATTATCGAGATCTCGGATTTCAATGAGTGAAAGTAAACGCCCTTGTCCACGCAACTGTGGCGTCTGAGCTATTCAAGGAAAGGTTATCAGTTTCCATTCACTGACAGCATGCCTAAATCATAAAACTGAAGTGGAAGAAAACAACATTGAACAGCCCAACATTACATAAAATCTATAGAGCCCTTTTAAGACAAAGCTGTGTTCTTTCTATGGTCTAGGACAGGGATGCTCAACCCGCGGCCCTCCAGTTTATGTAAAACTACAACTCCCACCATGCCCTTCTGTAGGCTGCCCGGGAATGATGGGAGTTGTAGTTTTGCAACAGCTGGAGGGCCGCAGGTTGAGCATGCCTGGTCTAGGACAGTGATGGGCAAAGTGCGGCTCTCCAGCTGTTGCAGAACTACAACTCCCAGCATGCAAAGCCTTTCTATAGCTATCAGCCTACTGCAGGGCATGGTGGGAGTTGTAGTTTAGCAACAGCTGGAGAGCTGCACTTTGTCCATCACTGGTCTAGGACATGCTGAATTGCTATGGCTCGGCTCATTGCTACCCATCTAGGGTACCTTTCTGTGTACTATTTTTGTAACATTACAAGTCAATGTACCGATACTTATCTGGACCACTTTTTTGGAGAGAAGGGGGCATTTATTGCTTGATGAGCCCTAGTGCAATATCTGCATTGAAACAAACCCCCAGCAGTGAATACTGGTTCACCTTACGGGTTCTCAGATAACACAGGCTCCTGCCTGCGGACAGCCGTGTGAAGTCAAGCGCTGCATTTCATATCACACTGAATAATGAAATCACAGTAGACATGACATCTGTTTAAATAGGTTTTCCAGGCTCTTCACATTGATGACCTATCTGCAGGATAGATCTTCAATATCCAATCATAGCGGGTGGTCCGATACACAGCACCCCCATATCAGCTGTTCCCTGCAGCCTCCAGCGCCAGAACTAGCACCCTGAATGGAGCCGAAAGGTACAGCTTCGTTCTAGGTGCAGCAGTCGTGCCAGGTTATTGCAGCTCAGCTCCCATTGATTTCAACGGGAGCTGAGCTGCAGGAACCCAGCAAAGCCACTACCGTTTGAAAGCAGTTGTGCTTCTTGCTTTGTTCTAAGTGCCAGAACTGGAGCTGGAGGATGCAGGGAACTGCTGACTGACAATGCTGGACCCCCACCAACTGGATATTAATGACCTATCCTGACAATAGGTCATCAATATCAGTAATCTGGGAAGCCTCTTTAAAGGGGTTCTGCACATTTTAGGGGGTGGGATAAGGTTGGAAAACCTCCCCCATGCTGGGCGGACCCGTGGGGGTAAGCATACTTATCTATTTCCTGATGCTGGCTTACAGCTCCTTCGGTCTCTGGCCTCCACTGTTCCGCTTGGGTCCCTGAAGATAAACTTCTGGTTTAACGCTGCTGCAGCCAATCGCTGGCCGCAGAGCTGACCTGCTCCCCTAGTGTCACGTGACCATTAGACATGACGCAAGAGGAGTAGATCATTGCTGTGGCCAGCAATTGGCTGCAGCGGCGGAAAACTGGAAGCTTACATCCAGGGACCTGGGTGGAGATGGTGAGTTCACGAGCCGGGAGCCAGCGTCGGGAAGCAGGCAAGTATGCTTACCTTCACAGGTCTGCCTAGGAGAGGAGGTTTTGACAAATGTGCACAACTCCTTAAGGTCTCATGCACACGGTTGTCTCCGTATTTTGGTCTGCGATAAAATGGATCTTCAAAATACGGATAGCTTCAGTGTAGATTCCATACATTTCCCACTTCCATCAACTGAACGGACTATTCTCATCCGCAAATACAAACAAGAATGGGACCTAAACTGCGATTTGCGAATTGACACAGACAAAAAAGGCAATTCTTACATCATACAAAAAGTAAAGGAAACTGCCGCATTAGATTTAGATTATCTTACCTTATCCGACAGAAAAAGGACTTCACTTGAGTGTATTCATAAAGGGAAGCTGCAACGTAACAACATATCCAGGTTAGTACATAAATGTATATGGATTACAAAAAAAAAAAAAAAAACTGCTCCAGAGCATCCGCTGCTGGTTCAGTGTCTGCAGACAGCCTGCTTTGAAGGAGCTCTACTAACTGTTACAGGGCTGACTGGGCCGATATGTACAAGGGAGCTCTGAATTTTTAGACTGTATATATTATATAATTCTAGCGGCATGCTGCCACCATTAAAGGGAGCTGACTACATTTGAATGTACACAGCTAATATTTTATTTTAGCTGAATCTGTATAAGGCCAGTTTCACAGTACTCTGGTCAGTATTCTGCATCAGCATCTGCAAGCCAAAACCATGAAAGAAGAGCAACTATTTCCATGCTCCTTTTTCTCTCTCCGGATCTCACGTCTGGTTTTGGCTTACAAACACTGATGTAAAATACTGACCGTGTAAAAGTGGTCTAAGGCCTAAATCACTCTTCAGTAATTTGGTCAGCGATTTCCATCGGTGATTGTGAGCCAAAACCAGCAGCTGTAAACAAAGAACAAGTGCAGATCCTTCTCTGTGTGATTTTCCCTCCTGGTTTTGGCTCACAACTACTGATGGAAACCACTGAAGGGTGAACTAAGCCTAAGTTTTGCAATGAGCTCCCCCTAGTGGAACTTGCGGGAGGCCTCTATGGGGTGGGAAGCAGTTGCATGGCCTGCATCTACAGGTAAGTCACGGACTACAATCTAGTGTTCAAAAAGACTGCCCACTGGGAATAATGCATATTACCCAAATGAGCCTTCCCATCATCAGTATATGTATATCCTTGTAATGAGCAGGTCAGGGTATGCGTAATTGGCTGGGATTTGAGGCTCGTACCTGTCTCTGCTCCGATATTCCATGGCAGAAGATGCGATTGTGTTGTGTGTTTGTAGAAGACGCTGACGTCCTGAGGGGCCAGAAGCTCCACAAAGCGTGACGAGTCCAGCAGCTTCTTTTTACAGTTGAGGATGTAGGCGGCCTGCTCAGAGATGTACACCATCTTCCCAGAGGTCAGTGAAAACACGATTACAAATGTGTCCTAGAAAAGGGAGAGCAATACAAGAGATTTAGATCAGATGTATCCATACAAATCTCAATAACCAATTACTAACGGCCCTGCTGGAATAGAAACAGGAAAGTCATCTAGAATACATATACACGCTATGGAAATTGTTCAAAATGGCAGAAGAACATTAAAAAAAAATATGCCTCAAATGCAGAAAGCGTAAAAAATGCAGTGTATGTAGAATCTTCAATCATTTGTTACAGACTTCAACATCTAGGCAGAATAAGTGACTAACTTTATTCTGTAGGCCAGTATGATTATACCAATACCAAATTTACATCGTTTTTTGTAATATATTTCTACTTTTGCGCACACACAAATAAAACACCTTTTTCCTGAAAATGTCTAATTTTCCATGGGTGCCATTTCGGGGTACATACAACTTTTATTGCAGGTTTTTGGGAGATGGAATGAAGAGAAAACAGCAATTTGGTTGTTTAGATTTTTTACGCTGTTCACTGTACGGGGAAAAAAATTGGATTGTTTTATTGTATGGATCATTATGGTGTATGGTAATGCCAATTATAAATATTTTTTTCAATATTTTATTATATTTAGAGGTAAATATTTGTGTTTGTAATTGAAAAGGGCAGTTTTTAGTTTTACTTTTATTTTCTTCCATGTCCCAGTAGGAGTCTTGAGCATGAGAACCTCTGATTGCTCCCATAATACACATGCCTATTCAGCCCCTGCCAAAGGACCTCTCGCTAACCACTTAGAAGCCACAGTCTGCACTGACAGCGGCATCCAAGGGGTTAGGGGCGTATTGCACCGACAGATTATCTGACCAATTTCTGTCCAATCAGACCAATAGTTGGTGTGTATAGCAAAAGGTCTGTGTGTGTAAACGACCATCTGACCAGTGATTGGTCAGAAAATCTGTCGGATAATCTGTTGGTGTAGTACAGTCCTAAAACTACTGACATCACAGCGCCATTTTTAACATCACTGAGTGTAATACCTTCTTGCAGCGAAGTACTATTATAGCACAGGGGTTAAACTAGGTTCACAGAGGCAGCGCATTTAGCATTTTTTGGTTGTAGTGTAGACAAAAAAAAACTGAAAGCGCCGGATCTGTCACATGCCTGACTATAATGGGGACCAGCGGGTTTCTGCCAGGCAAAATACCACTGCATACTTGTCCTGTATTTTTGGCAGAATCTGCAACGGAATTTCAACCTATGCTTAACCAGTAACGTCTAATCTTGGGAAAAAAAAAAAAAAAGAAACACACAACAAACTAAGATTTTTTTTTTTGTGCAATTTTCCCAGTGTACAGAAATGTGTATCTGCCTCACCATGCTGCACTACGAAGGCGTCACTGTATAACTAGGCAGGTTTGCTGTTCCGGAACCTAGGAAAGGATGGTGGCCATTACACTGGATCATACTTGTTACTGCCCAGCTTTCCCATTACCAAATACAACACCAGGGGTGAGGCGTGGTGCTGCTACGCAACCTTAGACACATCAATCGGTGGCAGGCAAGTATGAAATACGTCCTTAGCTACTGTAGTGCCACCCTGCAAGGAAGTATGTGATGTCCTTGGCAGACAAAGGGTTATACATGGCTGTCACCCTAAGAATACAGGGCAGAGGGCCTCACCGTGTTCTTTGGAGGATGTTCGGATGTTATGGTCTCTAGATCTTCAATCGTATGTATAGTTGTGTCCACTCTTGACGTACTACTGTCACCGTGGACCTGGAAAAAAGCGCTGTTTGCTGAAGACAGGAAAAAAAAACAGCTTATGTAACTCCGCAGGCAGAGATGAAAAGCAGCATGAAATCATCAACACAGCTTGGGAGAATTTCCCACTTTCATCATTTCATAGTTTGCATCTAGGATTTTTTGGAAGTGATCTTCAGCTACATCCTGTACGCCAGTCACATGCAAAGCTGCAAATAGAAATCTGCTGGCTTCTTCTTATTACATTGGTGTAAGTACAGACCGCGTCCTGCTGGTGTCAACTGTGAGAAGTCGACAAATAAAAAAAAAAAAACACCACTAGCCCACAATGCAATACTGCCGTCTAGTCCTTGTGTGGTTTTATCTTATGGGTAGGTCCATTAGTATAGGTTAGAAGAATTCTGAATGCAGCTCTGGATGTCACAGGAGGATAACCTATTAAGTGGACCAATACACATGAGAATCAGGTTGCATGAGAAGGAAGTAAAACTGATAAAAAAATAAATAAAAAAAAAACACAGGTTCACCTGAAAGAAACATATTAAGGATCTTCAGGTTTATCTCAGTGAGCGGTCAAGGACGACTGAAGATAATCACTCTGATGTCAGCTCTCAATGCTATGGTTTCCTGAAGGGAGTTTAAAGGGGTTGTCCGCTTATCCTATATTGATGGCCTATTCTCGGGATGGGTCATCAATATCAGATTATCAGATCAGCAGGGACCTGACTGCGGGCACCCCGCCAATCAGCTGTATAAAGAGAATGCAGCACTCGTCCGAGCGCAGTGTTCTTCTTACCGTTTACCTGCAGTGTAATTACAGCTCCACCAACCCATTCATTTCAATGGGACAGCTGCCTCCTATTTAAGTGAATGGGACGGAGAAGCTGTAATTACACTGCTGCAGGTAAACAGTGAAGAGAACACCGCGCTCGGACGAGTGCTGCATTCTCTTTATACAGCTGAGCAGCGCGTTGCCCGCAGTTGGGCGCCACAGTTCTGATTGGTCATCAATATAGGATAAGGGGACAACCCTTTTAACATGTACCTGTCCCCTCTCCTGACATGTCTCTTTTAGTAACCACTTGCATTCCCCATGTAATAACAATTCTGGAAGGTCTTTCCCTATAACTGTACATTGTGCCATTCCTCTATTGTTCCTTGTAGAAGCTTATGAATGAACTGCCAGCAGTCTGCAATAAAGGTCCAGGTGGGTGTTACCAGTTCGGGTGTGTTCCTGCACCGTCTGACATTATCCAATCAGTTTGGCCAGTGTCGGACTGTGCAGGGACACCCCCCCCCCCCCCAACACCCAGTTGAACCTTTATGGCAGACTGCTGGCAACTCATTTCTAATTTTCTAGTAGGAATAGCAGAGGAATGACACAACAGAGTTCTAGGTAAGGATTCTCCAGAATTGTCATTACATGGGGAATGCTAGTAGTTATTAATGCAAACATATCAGCAGAGGCGACAGGTCCTCCACGGCAGCTAAGCTAAACATTACAAAAAACGTAAGAGGAAAGTGAAGAAGTTTCTCACCTTGGACCTGTCGCACGCACTTCAAGGCGTAGTTCAGCGCATCCACAGTACTAGGTTTGTTGCGGTTCAGTTTTTCAGGTGGGAACCGCCGTTTCATCTCCTGCACCATGCTCATCAGCTCCTTGTGTGAACGGGTCCTGTCTATTTGATCACTTGAAGAGATTAATAAAAAAGGCGTATAAATATGCTATGTATGCACTAGTAAAAATATTAACTATTTCCTAGCTGCGAAGCATTAACGCTCCCAAGGTAAGATGGGCATCCCTACATTATCAGTACACTTATACTGTAAACTAGCGTATGGGAGTTTCTGGATAGAAAACTCTGGCCATACTATAACCCAGGGAGCTCTGGGCTGAATTTTCCGTTTTTGCACCATCATGCAACTTTAACAGTTCTCTCTACATTGTCTGATACTTCTAGCCAGTGCAGTAGTACCTGTTATTGCTGCTGCCAGTGGACTTGCTCGGCCTCCGGAAGGTGAGGTTTGATCTCCTATTAGATTCGTTAACATGGGAGTCTGTTCCACTAGACTCGTGACCGTTACAGTCGTTGCCACTGGACTCATTGCCGTTTGAGTGCATCTCCATGTCCTCATGGTGCTCGGAGTTTTGCTCCTCAGGGGTTTCACAGTTAAATGTCTTTTTGGGAGAACAACCACCGTCGGTTCTAGTGGCTGTAGACCAGTCCTCAGTTTGGATCAAGCCCTCACTTTGGGCTTCTGCGCTCATGGTAGCGGATGATCGGGAATAATACTGCTCAGGTCAGTATATGTGCCGCCAATCTCCAGTATAAGATGGGTAGAACAAAACTATTCAGTGGAGATTTCCACCTTTGTGGCATTTGTGGTTCTCCAGTGACTTTCTGAGTAGCTTCAAACGCAAAGTATCTTCACGAAGAGGGGGAGGTATTATACACTTCCTAAATGGAAAGAGAGACTGGAATGAGTTACCTCTTTGCAAATTCTTAAAGAATATCTGTCGGCGACCTCCCTATCCAGCGGTCTGCATAGACACAGAGCTGCGGTTCGCTTTTTTTTTTTTTTTGTTGATCCGAGACTCTGTTCCCGAGTTATAATATTTTTTTCTAAATATACATATTATTAGGCTTTTAGTGCAATGAGGGCGTCACCATTGCTCTTGTTCCACTCAATCCCCAGTCATTTCTGTGGCCAGTCCCTCCTTCGCTGCTTTGCTGATGCCTGGCCCTGTTAATCAAAGCAGCAGAAAGGAGTGAGCAATGGTGACGCCCTCTTTGCACCAAAGGACTCATTTGCATATTAAGAAGAATTAGTATAGTCTGCATCGCCCCTTATGTAGTCTGGAGCGCCCCCTGCTGTTAGGAGAGCTCCAATCAGACTGCAGTTATAGGGGGCTGCTCCAAAGTACACAAGCAGTCGGGAGCGGCCCCCTCCCCAGGGGTGCACCATCAATGAGGCCAGGGGAGGCAGCACCAGGATGGGGGGCAGCGGAAGGGCCATGGGCAATGAGCGCTTTCATTGTGGCAAAGAGGTAGGTTAAGAAATTGGCAAGTAGGCAATTGGCTGAGTTTTCAGCTCAGGCAGCAGAATGGCTAGGTGCACCCCTGCCCCTCTAACAGCAGTCGGGAGCACCTACTATAACGGTCTAGTCATGAAATCGCCATCTCCCCCTGTAACTGCAACGTAGCTGTGCAAAATGGGACACCATGATTCAGTATTCAGATTTTACATCACAGCGAACGGGATTAAAAAATATTACAAAGCAAAAAAAAAACTCCAAAACGCCCAAGTATTGTAGCGGGTGTAATCTGCCTCCCCGGAGCCAGTATGTAAGTGAAGCTAATGACAATGCGCTGAAGGGAATCACACACCGTGTAGATTATAGAGCCATAGGATGTGACCGCCGCTATATTCAGCTTCATAATAGAAATGAATCATGAATGGTCCCCAGCTGTCACCGATCTGCCCACGCGGTAGCGGTGGCCTCAGGTAACTGTGCGCTAGCCTGATGTGGCTGCACGCTACGCTGCTGGCTCACACACTTGTTACACCGCAACCTGGTAAACCGCCAGGACAACAAATGCTCGGTCTATTAACAACACAGGAGTTCGGTGCATGTCCCCATTCAAGTGCCAAATCTTTACATCCATTGGCAGCTTACAAAATTTTGTCTACACGTCTGCAACCTTTTTAGACATTGAAAAATAAATAAAAAATAAGCAACAAAAAATCCCCTGCCGTTTTGTGTCTACAGCTTCTATGCGGACCGATGTGTCTCCATATACACAGACTTAACAAATCCTGTGAGCAGTCATGTGTGTTATTCCATGCTCTGCCCTCTGTAACTTATCAAGGGGAGGGGGTTGCACGCATAGGGGGAGATTTATCACACTGGTGTAAAGTAGAATTGGCTTAGTTGCCCATAGCAACCAATCAGATTCCGCCTTTCATTTCCCAAAGGAGCTGTCCAAAATGCAAGGTGGAATCCGATTGGCTGCTATGGGCACCCAAGCCAGTTCTACTTTACACAAGTGTGATAAATGGCGCTATAAGTTTGGACGCACCCTATAGGGAGCGAAGTGACAGATGACAGCGGGATCACACAGGGTTAACGTGTCAGGCTTTTGTCAGGACTGCGGATTATCCGCTATGCCAGACCATTCTGGATGGTTGGATGCTGGATGAGCAGTCATTCTAGCGCCACTAACGTTGGCCGTGTCTGTGACCTCTGTTAAATAATACCAGTGAAAAAAAACTTTCCCGCTGACGCCTAACAAAAAGTCGATTCCACAAGAGCTGCGCTCTCATTATCCCCGCTGCCGTCCTGTGACGTTAATGTGCAACGTAAAAAATAAAAAATGTGAATGGTAATGATTGTAATTAGATCTCTATTAGGCGGCTAAAAGGAGCCAAACGCAATCGGTTTACAAGCCCCCGTCCCTAAATTTAACCATTAAACCGTGCTAGCTCCATGCTTGACATCTGCGGGTGCGTACGGCGGGTATGATGGCAGAGATGGGTGGGAGGGGGGCACTTCATTGTCCTGCTTGCTTATGAAATAACAACCCTGTGGGAATAAACACTATTTTCTGGAGGAATTTGGGGCGGGGGCGACGTCACGGGTCCTGCGGTGAGGTTATATTTATCTGCTGGTACTGTACGGCAGGCAGGGACGTGTTAGTCAGCATGCTCTGTACAGTAGGCGCTTCCCGGCTGTCACACCTACTGGCAGGACATACTGTACACAGCGAGAGCGGCTACACGTGAGCCTGTCCCAAAGGTAGAAAGTTCACAAACTCTGGTTACATGTGACACACACACAGATCTATATCACACTCAGAAAAACATACTGTCACTGAACTTTAAAAAAAACTATTTTTATGTCATAGCGACACATCAAAGGTTTTGATCGGTGGGGGTCTGAGCGCTGAGAGCGCTGCCGATGACCAGAACGAGGACAGAGAAGCACTCACATAGCTTGTTGTCTCTGCTCGATGGGCCAGGCTCGATTCAGTCTCCTGCTGCGAGGAGCGACGTCAGGGCTTCTCTCTCCTCATTCGAGCAATCTTTGGGGGTCTCGCCTGACTGAAGCTTTTTATGTATCCAAAGTTTTTTTCAAACTTTAGAGACATTTTGAGGGTTTGTACCAAAAAGAAGGCTGTGACTGCGCCACCTGTTCTCCTCTGTGAAGTTGGCAGGATGACGGGCAGGATTAGTTTTCAGTCGTATTGACCAAATGAATGTAATAAAAACAGGTGGCATCTGCACGGCACCAGCAGACTGGCATAAAATGATGAAAATCACCAGGAAATAAAACCACTTTTTATCCAAATGAAATGCAACAAATGAATATTTTTGCTAAATATAGAAAAAAAAAAAAAAGTGAGCAGAATGCAAAAGAAGCCAATGCTGATACAAGTGGAACGGTACAGTGACAAGGTATTAAATGTAATTACTACCTACTGTACACTAACACGCTGGGCTCCGTCCAAAATCCATGTTAAAGGGACTGTCCAGGGAATTCTGCGTTAATAGGGCGGTCCTCTGTTAAAGACCCTCATCCATTAGCGTGGAGAGCGACGACAAAGCTGCTACTGCATATGGCGGCTTCCCATTTCCGTCTCTGCATCCATGGGGGCAGTCGCCCAAATTTCTACATACTAGAGTTAACCCTGTTCACTCCCAGATCCCCATATGTCCCAACCACGTGCCCTGTTCTGGATCAAGAGGGAATATTTGTAGGACAGAACAGAGAAAACACATGTGAACACAATGTTCAATGCCGCAGGTGTAGTCTGTGCTGCATTGCACAACACACGGCTGGAACAGAAAGCTGGCAGGGCGTCCGCACGTTGTGGCAGCAGCGAGCCACAGTAAATAGACTGCCTTCACACCCAAAAATACCAGGCCAGCTCGTCTGCACCATGTAAAGAACAAACTCGCACCCTCTTTTTGTGGGGGGGGGGGGGTTCTCTGGTCACGGTGGACCATCAAATTACTGGGATGCAGACTGAATGATCAGTGTCCTTTAATGGGGGGTCCGCCAGTCAGGACCCTCTTTGTAAGAAACAGCAGGGCACAACTCTGTGTATCAAAAGACAAAAATCGATGATCGCCCATAGAGAGAAGCCCTAGGCCAGTGATGGTGAACCTTGTACAGACCGAGTACCCAAACTGCAACCCAAAACCCACTTATTTATCGCAGAGTGCCAACACGGCAATCTTCCATGTACTTTATCATTTGCTATAATAGCCGCCTACATAAAGTGTGCTGCCTGTGCCGTACATAGTGCGCCCTGCGCTGATGAATGGCAGGGAAAGTCTATATTGGTACACCATAGACTTCTTCCAGGGTACGGCTGCCCACAGAGAGGGCTCTGAGTGCCGCCTCTGGCACCCGGGCCATAGGTTTGCCACCACTGCCCTAGAGGAATCCTCATATCGTACAACAGACATCCACATACTGCATTAACTCCCCAAGTAGAGGGAAGCCCCAGCTTGTCCTGACAACCATCCTACCAGGTTGTCAGAGGAGCAGAATCTACTGTTGGAGAAGACGCAGCACGTGGAATAGAACATGTCCTATCCGTTTGGCGGTGTGTCAGTGTGCTCCCAGTAAAGCGCCACGGAATATGCTGGTGCGATATAAAATAACAAGCAATCAGAGCGGAGACCTAAGTGTTAATAACAGAGAATGCGGCTTTCTCTACTCCTACATCAGATGCCAGGAGCTGACTCACTCCGAGAACCTTCAGGTTCTTGCGACAACTCATTTCAGCAACTCACCGGAATGCATAGAAAGCAGAAATCGTGGATCCGGAGAGCGGACAGCCAGCGGAGGAGGAAACGGCTTAGGAACACGCTCTTCTCACACCCTGCAGGTACACGGTTCACACTGTACTTATCCAAGAGACACCTACTCCTAGGACTGCACAGAGAGGGTACGGCCTACCGACAGCAACCGGGGCATGTGGCATTGATATGTACTGCTCCCAAAAAAAAATTGCATCACAGAGGGGTTGTCTGACTTCAGCAAATGGCATTTATTATGTAGAGAAAGTTAATACAAGCCACTTACTAATGTATTGTGATTGTCCATATTGCCTCCTTTGCTGGCTGGATTCATTTTTCCAGCACATTATACTCTGCTTGTTTCCATGGTTATGACCAACCTGCTATCAATTAGTGGTCGTGCTTGCACATTATAGGAAAAAGCACCAGCCTCTGTGCGCTCCCATGGTCCCGGACACCAGAGAGGCCGACACTTTTCCTATAGTGTGCAAGCACGACCACCGCTGATGGATTACAGGGGGGTCGTAACCATGGAAACAAGCAGTGTATAATGTGATGAAAAAATGAATCCATTAACTTTCTCTACATGATAAATGCCATTTGCTGAAGGGAGACCACCCCTTTAAGCTTTAGGGGGATATCAATCTCCCTGGTTCCTAATCAAAAGAAATTCTAAATCAATTTCACGCAATTTGGTGCAAATGAAACGGGAGAGACAACAGAAACCAAAAAAGTGGATGGTCCTGCGGATGGCGGCCACGTACAATGAATCTTCCCGACTGATTCCTCCTCAGTTTTGCTAGTGTCCTTGTCACTACTGGTAACACGAGTCAAATTAGGGTTCATAGGTAGTCATGGACCCCCGGGGTGGACCATCCATACGTGCCATCGCAAGAAGGTCTCACAGCACATTCTCAAGACACCAGGAGAGCCGGAGATGGCGGTGGGTAGTGGTATCTGCTCCTCTGTGCCAGAGCCCTCCAAAACGACCTCCATCGGGCTACTGTCTGCATGTTCCTGACCAAATTATCACACACAGACTCCACCAGGGCGGCATGAGGGTCCGCTGTCCTGCAGTGGGACTAGGATGGTGTATGTTGCAGCCAACAGAATGCGGATCTGCAAAATACGGGGACGTCTGTACTGAATTCGTCTTTTTTTTGCAGACCCAGTGGGACTGAGGGGTTTTTTTTCTAGCCAAGAATAGGACATTTTCCAGCAAAATAATTTTTTATTAGAATTTTTAAAGAAATTTCAATATAACATACAGAAAATTGATAGAAAATGTCCTATTCTCATGTGATATGAAGCAATATTACGTGAGAATAGGACATTTTCTATCTTTTGCAGAACGGACATACAGATGCGGAAAGAACACAGATGATCCGTGTGGTTTCCGCATCCAGATGTCCATTGTGCAAAAAGGTAGAACATGTCCTACTCTTGCCAAGAAATTTGGTCCACAGCCCTATTGAAGTCAATGTGTCTGCAAAAAAAAAAAAAAACGGATGCAACATGGACGTCATCTGTATTTTGCGGATCTACAAAACATATACGGCAGCGTGCGTGAGGTTTGTTCTCAGCGAATTACACAATTTACATCAGTAAAGATTTTCAACTTGAACCTTTCATTCATCGACATCTGAAGGGTGATTTAAAGGGGTATTCCGGTCATTAGTAGGGGATAACTATTACATCAGTGGGGGTCCTCCACTGATCACGAGAACGGGGACCCCGTATCCACTGCAGCTCCTCTGAAATGAACGGAGTGGACGGTCGCACATGCGCATGATTGCTCCATTCACTTCTATGGGAATTCCAGAGATAGCCGATCCAGCGCTCGCCTATCTCCAGAATTCCTATAGAAATGAGCGGCCGCTCCGTTCATTTAAGAGGGGGTGCAGGGGATAAGGTGGCCCCGTTCTTGTGACTGGTGGGACCCCCACCGATCTAATAGTTATCCCCTAAGCTGCGGATGGGGGATAGCGTCTAACGAACAGAGTACCCCTTTAAGTTTTTCCTCTCTTTTTTTTTTGAGCAGTACTAGAGAGTGAACGTGCTGCCACGCGTCAGAAACGACTGACCCCCAAGTAAAAACGCAATGGCAATCTGTGTTACTATGGGGCCCAGCTCCACAGGACAGGTAATACAGGTATGATTGTTGGGACCCCCACCGATCACAAGAACGTATGTCCCCGAGTCCCCTGTCCGACTGGAGTGGTAGTGTGCAGGAGCGCCTCCACCAGTCCCATAGACAACAAGCTGAGCAGTGGTCCCGCATCCGCACTACTGCTCCATTCACATAGAGGACTGGACCCCCAACGACCATCCATTATCAGCTGCCCTGTGGTGGATCGGTGGGAAATGTTATCCGTGGCATTTCACGTATCATTTACATTCAATATATTACCGGAATATTGAAGAAATGACAATCGAGCAGCAGCAATGCTAGAGTCTCACCCTGGGATCTCACCTGAGCGTTTTACAGCGCGTTCCTACGCGCTGTAAAACGCTCAACAGGCGAAAACCCGTGTTTCCCTATGGGCATGGTTCTCACCTGAGCGTTTTACGCCCAAAGAAGTACAGGAGCTTCTTTGGGGCGTTTTGTCGCGCGTATTGTGATTGACGCCAGAGTGGCCAATCACACGAACGCGCGTTTCCTATTTCCAAAAACGCACTGTAATACGCACGACAAAAATGTGCGTAAAACGCGCGTATCAAATACGCTCAAGTGTGAACCCAGGGTCAAGGTATAATAAAACTGCGCGGCAAAAACCACCTTAATCCAGAATGTCCGATAATCTAGGTCCCACTGATGCCGTATTAAAGGGATTTTACAAGATTATGGAAATGGGCGGCATAGTGAAAGTTTTACATAATAGGGGACTAGAAGCGCGATCTTTCTGAGGGGTCTCGGGATTGCGGCTGTCATAGGATGACCTCTGGAAACCTGCCTAGCCATAGAAATATCACTTGCGACTCTGGAGTGATCAGACTTTCCGGATTAGCAGATTCTAGGAATCGGAATAGCTCTGTACACACACGGCACATACATGTGCGTTTCTACACGTATGTGAAGGGAGCCCGAAGCCTCTGCTGCCGGAGGTGGTGGCATGTGCACAGCCCAGCGTCTCAGAAAAGCATGTCTGCTTCACGTGAATCCCACAGCCCGAGCGCTTCCCATCAGTGAAGGACCAATCGAGAGATTAGGCTGAGCCGGGAACCTCTCATTGGCTCTGCCCTGAGTGCCAATCTGCTGCATGTGTCTGGCACAGTCCCGTTACACGGCTCACTGCTCCCAGACAAGTCTTACATACTGTCCCTGTATCTCCTATAGGGTCGAGTAAATACCCGAATAATCCCCCTCCCCAGATCAAGATCTTCCCTACCACAGCAATAAGATAAGGCAGGCGCCTAGCTATAGAAAATAACAACAACCCCCAGCATTTTCTGCCAGCCCCCAGCACAGCAATGCCATTCGACAGTGGCTGGCAACAATTCTTGTAGAGCTACAACTCTCAGCATGCACAGATGCCCACAGAATAGCCCCCTACAGCAAGGTAGTCAGGGGTCAGCCACCTCCGGCGCTTTGTGAAACTACAACTCCCAGCATGCTTCATTCACTCCTATGCCAGTTCTGAGAATAGCCAAGCAAGAGTGCATGCTGGGAGTCGTCATTTCACCTGGGGGGAAGGTCGGAGGTTGATGAACCCTGCTCTACAGCTATTCCATAACTACAACTCCCAGCATAGTTTCACATCAAATATACAACTTTTGTTCGATTGATTCTGGGGCTGCATATAACCGTTAGCAACCGATGCATTCGGTACGTCCTAACGCAATGATCTGTCAGGGCATGCTGGGGGTTGTAGTTTGCCAGCAGCTGGGGAGCCACAGGTGGCAGGTCAGCGCTGTAAGGACACAGATAAGCAGCAGGCACAGACGGGGAGGCAGGTTGTCATGTGTCCCCTACACGGAATCCACATGATCCTGCCACCGCTCAGGAGCTTCTGACGTCCTAATTGATCAACCAACAATGGGAAAAAATAATCCGCTGCCGGTCACGCAAAATCCCCTGTAAGGAGACGCCCCCTTCTGCAGCCTGTCACCCTGCAAACAGCTCCACAAGCACAGCGGGCACAGCAGCCCCTACCAGCCCTGGGCACCCAATAACGTGTCCACACCAGCGCCAGGTGCTCCAAATTCTGGAACTACAACTCCCAACCTATCCTGGCACACATGCCCAACAAGATAAATGATGTAAACTGGCAAAAAATATGGCAAGCTGGGGCCCCAATAAAATAGGGTCCCTGCGCCCAGTAAAGGGCCCGACCACCTTCAGTCCATGTACGTAACTTGCAAATTTACCCATTTCAATGGCACCATGCCAGTCGGTTTCACCCAACGTCCCCCTGGCACCCCCCCTAACCAAGGTGAACTAAAACAAATTCCGATCAGATGACCGTTAGCACGTTTCTTGCTTTCTAGTCATTGCTGGCACCAGATGGCGGTTTCTTTAGCCGCAGTGATTTTTTTAGCACATATATTTACGCCATTCTGGTGACAAAAAGGTAGCATAATAGTCATATGATTGAGGGAAGGGGTTAAAACTTCCCACAGGCTTATGCTGCTGCCTGTAAATGGGCACTTACCACATGCACATGGGCAATGCCAGGGTATACAATGCAGAATACACAGTATAGAAATGCAGAAATACAGCAATGCTGCGCACACATGCTCGGCACTTACCCAGGTGGCAGCTCCCAGGACTCCTCATGCTGTATCCGAGGCCTCCAAACCAGGCAGTAACACCTCCAAAGCTGACACCCCGGCAGGAAGGTAAGAAGCAGGCAGCGCTCAGCCCCGCGCCCTTGTCACACTCCGCTCCCCTTCTGACTCCCCATCTTCTCACACACACAACACACATTCACCGAGCAACGTGACGAGACCCCGCCCCCTCCCTACCCATTGGCTGCACATTCCGGCCCCTCTCTCTCATTGGTGGGGGCGTGACCGAGGAGGATCTTTATAAATCCGACCATTGGCGCGGCTTCCGGGACACGGTAGTCTGTCACCTGTCTGGGCACGTTACATAAACAGCTGAGAAGCTGAACATAGGGGGCGGGGCCAGCTAACGACACGCCCACGGCTTGATAATGGACGAGGACGGCCTACAGGAGGCGTGGCTGATTCTTGGCTATTGCTCCTCGTCGTAGTCAGCGATAATGGAGTGAATCAGATTTATTCACCTCAGTGGCCCCTTTACCTCAAAACATGGTGATTCTGCGATATTTTATTTAGAGTTTTGCAGTAGACTCAGACATCCCAACCTGCGAAAACTCATTTCAGGGAGGTGCACTTCTTATTTCAGGGAGTTTTTTTTTTATTAATTAATTTATTTTTTTCTCACGAACTTTTTATTACATTCATCAGCCCCTCAGTGCCTCTCCATTAGCCCCCAGTGCCTCTCCATTGGCCCGCAGTGCCTCTTCATCAGCCCCCCACTGCCTCTCCATTAGTCCCCAGTGTTTCTCCATCAGCCCTCCAGTGCCTCTCCATCATCCCCCCAGTGCCTCCCCATTAGCTCAGAGTGCCTCTCCATTAGCCCCCAGTGCCTCTCCATTAGCCCCCAGTGCCTCTCCATTAGCCCCCCAGTGCCTCTCCATCAGCCCTCAGTGCCTCTCCATCAGCCCCCCAGTGCCTCTCCATCAGCCCCCCAGTGCCTCTCCATTAGTCCCCAGTGTTTCTCCATTAGCCCCCAGTGCCTCTCCATTAGCTCAGCGTGCCTCTCCATCAGCCCCCCAGTGCCTCTCCATCAGCCCCTCAGTGCCTCTCCATCAGCCCCCAGTGCCTCTCTATCAGCCCCTAGTGCCTCTCCATCAGCCCCTCAGTGCCTCTCCATCAGCCCCCAGTGCCTCTCCATCAGCCCCCCCAGTGCCTCTCCATTAGCCCCCAGTGCCTCTCCATTAGCCCCCAGTGCCTCTCCATCAGCCCACAGTGCCTCTGTATTAGCCCCCAGCACCTCTCCATCAGCCCCCAGTACCTCTCCATTAGCCCCCAGTGCCTCTCCATCAGCCCCCAGTGCCTCTCCATTAGCCCCCAGTGCCTCTCCATTAGCCCCCAGTCAGTGCCTCTCCATCAGCCCCCCAGTGCCTCTCCATCAGCCCCCCAGTGCCTCTTATCAGCCCCCAGTGCCTCTCCATCAGCCCCCCAGTGCCGCTCCATCAGCCCCCCCAGTGCCGCTCCATCAGCCCCCCCAGTGCCGCTCCATCAGCCCCCCCAGTGCCTCTCCATTAGCCCCCAGTCAGTGCCTCTCATCACCCCCCAGTGCCTCTCCATCAGCCCCCCAGTGCCTCTTATCAGCCCCCAGTGCCTCTCCATCAGCCCCCAGTGCCGCTCCATCAGCCCCCAGTGCCTCTCCATCAGCCCCCAGTGCCTCTCCATCAGTCCCTCAGTGCCTCTCCATCAGCCCCCAGTGCCTCTCCATTAGCCCCCAGTGCCTCTCCATTAGCCCCCAGTGCCTCTCCATTAGCCCCCAGTGCCTCTCCATCAGCCCACAGTGCCTCTCGTATCAGCCCCCAGTGCCTCTCCATCAGCCCCCAGTGCCTCTCCATTAGCCCCAGTCAGTGCCTCTCATCAGCCCCCAGTGCCTCTCCATCAGCCCCCAGTGCCTCTCCATCAGCCCCCAGTGCCTCTCCATCAGCCCCCCAGTGCCTCTCCATCAGCCCCCCAGTGCCTCTCCATCAGCCCCCAGTGCCGTCTCCATCAGCCCCCAGTGCCTCTCCATCAGCCCCCAGTGCCTCTCCATCAGCCCCCAGTGCCTCTCCATCAGCCCCCAGTGCCTCTCCATCAGCCCCCAGTGCCTCTCCATCAGCCCCCAGTGCCTCTCCATCAGCCCCCAGTGCCTCTCCATCAGCCCCCAGTGCCTCTCCATCAGCCCCCAGTGCCTCTCCATCAGCCCCCAGTGCCTCTCCATCAGCCCCCCAGTGCCTCTCCATCAGCCCCCAGTGCCTCTCCATCAGCCCCCAGTGCCTCTCCATCAGCCCCCAGTGCCTCTCCATTAGCCCCCAGTGCCTCTCCATCAGCCCCCAGTGCCTCTCCATCAGCCCCCAGTGCCTCTCCATCAGCCCCTCAGTGCCTCTCCATCAGCCCCCAGTGCCTCTCCATTAGCCCCCAGTGCCTCTCCATTAGCCCCCAGTGCCTCCCCATCAGCCCACAGTGCCTCTCCATTAGCCCCCAGTGCCTCTCCATCAGCCCCCAGTGCCTGCTCCATCAGCCCCCAGTGCCTCTCCATCAGCCCCCAGTGCCTCTCCATCAGACTCCCAGTGCCTCTCCATCAGACCCCCAGTGCCTCTCCATCAGCCCCCAGTGACTCTCCATTAGCCCCCAGTGCCTCTCCATTAGCCCCCAGTGCCTCTCCATCAGCCCCCAGTGCCTCTCCATTAGCCCCCAGTGCCTCTCCATTAGCCCCCAGTCAGTGCCTTTCATCAGCCCCCAGGGCCTCTCCATCAGCCCCCAGTGCCTCTCCATCAGCCCCCAGTGCCTCTCCATTAGCCCACAGTGCCTCTCCATTAGCCCACAGTGCCTCTCCATTAGCCCACAGTGCCTCTCCATTAGCCCCCAGTGCCTCTCCATTAGCCCCCAGTGCCTCTCCATCATCCCCCCAGTGCCTCTTCATCAGCCCCCCAGTGCCTCTCCATCAGCCCCCCAGTGCCTCTCCATTAGCCCCCAGTGCCTCTCCGTTAACCCCCAGTGCCTCTCCGTTAGCCCCCAGTGCCTCTCCATCAGCCCCCAGTGCCTCTCCATCAGCCCCCAGTGCCTCTCCATTAGCCCCCAGTGCCTCTCCATTAACTCCCCAGTGCCTCTCCATTAGCCCCCAGTGCCTCTCCATCATCCCCCAGTGCCTCTCCATCAGCCCCCCAGTGCCTCTCCATTAGCCCCCAGTGCCTCTCCATTAACCCCCAGTGCCTCTCCATTAGCCCCCAGTGCCTCTCCATCAGCCCCCAGTGCCTCTCCATTAGCCCCCAGTGCCTCTCCGTTAACCCCCAGTGCCTCTCCGTTAGCCCCCAGTGCCTCTCCATCATCCCCCCAGTGCCTCTCCATCAGCCCCCCAGTGCCTTTCCATCAGCCCCCCAGTGCCTCTCCATTAGCCCCCAGTGCCTCTCCATTAACCCCCAGTGCCTCTCCATTAGCCCCAGTGCCTCTCCATCATCCCCCAGTGCCTCTCCATCAGCCCCCAGTGCCTCTCCATTAGCCCCCAGTGCCTCTCCATTAACCCCCAGTGCCTCTCCATTAGCCCCCAGTGCCTCTCCATCATCCCCCCAGTGCCTCTCCATCAGCCCCCCAGTGCCTCTCCATCAGCCCCCCAGTGCCTCTCCATTAGCCCCCAGTGCCTCTCAACAGTCCCCAGTGCCTCTCCATTAGCCCCCAGTGCCTCTCCATTAGCCCACAGTGCCTCTCACCAGTCCATAAAATATATTTAAAAAAACCCACTTACCCTCTCCTGCTCCTGGACGCCGCTCCTCTTCTGCTGCTGTCGGCTGTGCTGTGAAGGCTGCGCACAGCGTGTCGTCACAGAGCGACTCACTCCTGTGCGCAGGCTGCAGAGCCAACAGCCAAGGACCAGGAAGCGGTGAGTACAAAGCCTTCACTGCTTCCTGGTCCTTATGCTCTGAACGGGAACGGCGTTCCTGCTGTGAAAAAAGTGCAGGAACGCTGTTCCCACTCGTTCCCCCTGTTTTCCGGGATATATTGTTTCTCATGCGGGCGTCAGGGAGCCGCTATCTAATAGCGGGAGACTCCCTGAATGTCCGGGAGACTTGAGATCCCTGAGTAGACTTCTGAAATTTACATCAAATTTAACATTTTTTGCACAAAACCTTAAAGTTACGCTATAGAATATAACTGAAAATCACAATCCTGTCAGACATAGCGAAGGAAATAAAGATTTAAGCATAAGGGGGCATACAAGGCGAAATGCACACAATCAGGTTTGCATGCGGGTTTGCGTGCAGAAAATCCGCGCCATAGGTCATGTATTGAGTGGAGTAACTAGATTGGCTCCACAGCAAATTTATGAATGCCCCCCCTTCCCCGACCGAGAAACTTTTTCGCACCTCCCACTCCTGTGGCTAGTCTATATCGCTCTATCAGACGAGGCCTGGCAGCGCTCGGCCCACGTTCTACAGCGTCACTGTATATACTGTCATTGTATAATACTGTTGACAATAAAATCTTTTAGTCCTCCTCCTGGGTGGACCCCAAAGCAGCGGCCATATTACTTCCTTTGCTGGCTGGATTCATTTTCCCATCACATTATACACTGCTCCTTTCCATGGTTATTACCACCCTGCAATGCGGCAGCCTACGTGCACTTCTACGGCCCCGGCCACCAGAGAGGCTGGCGCTTTTTCTGTATTGTGCAAGCACGACCACCACCGATGGACTGCAGGGTGGACATTACCATGGAAAACGAGCAATGTATAATGTGATGGAAAAATGAATCAAGCCAGCAAAGGCAGCAATATGGACAATCACAATACATTAGTAAGTGCCTTGCAATAACTTTCTCTACATGATAAATCGCAGTTGCTGAGGTGAGACAACCCCTTTAACCCCTTAAGGACAGGAGTTTTTTTAGTTTTTTTTTGGCGTTTTCATTTTGTGCTCCCTGCATTCCCACAGCCATAACTTTTTTATTTTTCGGTTCACATAGCCATATGAGGGCTTGTTTTTTGCGGGACAAGTTGTACTTTTCAACGACACCATTTAATATTGCACATGATGTAGTGGGAAGTGGGAAAAAAATGGGAAGCGGGAAAAAAATTCCAAATGGGGTGAAATTGCAAAAAAAAAGCAATTCCACCACAGTTTTGCGGGTTTTTAAATTCCGACGTTCGATATGCGATAAAACTGACCAGTTACTTTTACTCTACAGGTCAGTACGAATCCGGCGATACTCTATATGTATAGGTTTTCTTTCGTTTTGATAGTGGAAAAAAAATTCAAAAGTGTGAAAAAATCTGTTTTACTTTTTTGTCACCATGTTTTGACCCCTATAACTTTTTTGTAATTATATGTACAGAGCTTTATGGGGGCTAATTTTTTGCATCATATAAAATTTTTTTATTTTTATTTGAACTTTTATGTTTTTTTTTAAACTATAACTATTTTTTGTACCTATAACTTACATTGCGATTATTTGATTGCGATTATCATACATTCCAATGCGGGTACGTTCTGTGTCCGTAAGAGGTTAACCCCTTAACCTCTTAAGGACACAGGGCGTATGGGTACGCCCTAATGTCCGAGTCCTTAAGGACACAGGGCGTACCCATACGCCCTGTATTAAATCACGTGTAGTAAAAAAAAAAAACGCGCTAGAAACATGGTTCCTGCTGCGATCTTGCAGCAGGAACCATGTTAACATGCCGAGGGGGGTCGTGTAACCCCCCCGCATCGGCGATCGCAGTAAACCGCAGGTCAATTCAGACCTGCGGTTTATTGCGTTTCCGGTTCATTCGGGTCCGCGGTGACCTGATGAACCGGAAAATAACGGTGATCGGTGGTGTGATATCACACCACCAATCACCGTTCTTGATTTGGGGCGGTGGCGGCGGTGATCTCTCCTGATTGGTCGGGAGAGGCGGCGGATTCAAACTCCCGTCGCTCCTCTCTCCCCTCCTCTTGCTGCTGCCGCGCCGCCCGGACAAGACCGCTCCTGTGACCTCCCCTACTTGGCTCCCATCACCCTCCTGCACCCACCCATCAGGTAGGTTAGGGTCAGTGAGGGAGAGGTAGTTTAGGCAGGGATAGAAGGGACAGTTTAGTTTTAGGGAACCCCAAAAAAAAAAAAAAGTTTATTTGCTGTGCTGCCTGTGGTGGTTGGGGTCCACAGCACTTAGCTGTGCGCCCTAAACCCACCCAGGGGTGCTGATCCCCACTCCGCTACCCCCTCTGCCACCCACCTCCCTTCTCCGCCACCCCCCTCCGCCACAAACCACCTGCTAACCCCCTCCACCACCTCCCTCCGCCACAAACCACCCACTAACCCCCTCCACCTCCCTCCGCCACAAACCACCCGCTAACCCCCACCCCCACCCGCCTCCCTCCTCCGCCACCCGCCTCCGCCACCCACCTCCGCCACAAACCACCCGCTAACCCCCTCCGCCACCCGCCACTAACCCGCCTCCTGTCATCTGCATCCTCCTCATCATCATCTGATGATGATGAGCCCCCAAGGCGGCGGAGACGCCGCCAGGCGGAGCCAAGGGCCCCACATGCTAGGGACCCTGTGGCCCACACCAGTACGAGCAGCCCTGGGGCTCGTACTGGTTTCCCGGCCCACCAAATAAGCGCACCGGAGCCCCCTACCGGTGAACTTAGCTGGTGTCCCCCAGTGAACTATGAGCCTGTGATTCCGGATTTTGCTGGCAATCCTGGAATCCAGATTCCCACAGTGGGGTTCACTGAAATAGACTATTTCAGTTTTTTTTTCAGTGAACCACTGGTGAATCTGATGGTGGAGCAGACGAATCTGTACGCCCAACAGTTCGTCGCTCAGCACCCAGGTTCCTTTTTGGCTAGACCCGGTGGCTGGACGCCAGTCAGTGCAGCCGAAATGAGGACCTTTTGGGGCCTCGTGCTGCATATGGGTTTAGTTCAAAACCCAGTGTCAGGCAATACTGGAGTGGGGACGTCCTCTACCAGACCCCACTGTACAGTATGGCCATGACACGCTCAAGGTTTGAGGCCATACGAAATGCCTGCATTATGCAGATAATGCAGCATGTCCCCCAAACTGATCCTGCCTATGACCGGCTGTACAAGATACGGCCGATCATCGATCACTTTGGGGCCGCATTCGCGCAGGCCTACATACCTGGAAGGGAGGTGGCGATTGATGAGTCTCTCGTTGCTTTCAAGGGGAGACTCAGTTTCCGCCAATACATTCCCACTAAGCGAGCGAGGTATGGCGTGAAGCTCTACAAAATTTGTGAGAGTACCTCAGGGTACACTTACAAATTTCGTGTGTACGAGGGACGAGATTCCCGTATTGAACCCCCAGAATGTCCCCCCACTCTGGGTGTTAGCGGGAAAATCGTGTGGGACCTTTTGCACCCACTGCTGGATAAGGGTTACCACCTGTACGTGGACAACTTTTATACCAGCATTCCCTTGTTCAGGTCCCTTGCCGCCAGATCCACGTTCGCTTGTGGGACCGTGCGGAAAAATCAGCGTGGCCTCCCTACCTACCCCTCCAGGTACCCATCCCCAGGGGTGAGACCCGTGCCCTTACCAGCGACAACCTGTTGCTGGTCAGATATAAGGACAAGAGGGATGTCCTTATGCTGACCACAATCCATGGTAACGGCATCACCCCAGTCTCTGTGCGAGGATCCACGGCAACGGTCCTCAAACCCGATTGTATCGTCGACTACAATCGGTATATGGGTGGAGTTGATCTGTCTGATCAAGTTCTCCAACCATATAATGCCATGCGGAAAACCCGGGCATGGTACAAAAAGTTGCGGTCTACATGGTACAGGTTGCCTTGTACAACGCTTTTGTACTATGCCGAGCGCTGGCAGCACAGAGACTTTCCTCCAATTCTATGAGGCAGTCCTCAAGGACCTGATCTTTTCAGACCGGGAAAGAGCAGGTCGGAGTACCTCGGAATTGGAGGCGCCCGGATCGTCCCTGGCCAACACTTTCCAGGTGTGGTCCCCCATACTGGAAAGAGGGGACGAACCCAAAAAGTGCAGAGTGTGTCGCAAGAGGGGGATACGGAAGGACACCACCATTCAATGCGACACGTGCCCCGATCATCCGGGCCTCTGCGTTATCAATTGCTTCAGGGAGTATCACACTTCCATGGAGTTCTAAATTTTTATAATTCCCTACAGTCCCCTAGAGAACATAAAAAACTATGGCTCTCAGTCTTTGGAGGCACAGAAACAATTTTTTTCCCCAAAAATATTAGTTTTAGTGCAGGCATCCTCAAAATGCGGCCTTCCAGTTGTTGTAAAACTACAACTCCCAGCATGCCCAGCTACAGGTATCAGCAGGGCATAGTGGGAATTGTAGTTTTACAACATCTGGAGGGCCGCTTTTTGAGGATGCCTGTTTTTGTGTCTCCTAAATCTGAGAGCCATAAATATTGGGCATCGCCGCGTTCGTAAAAATTTGCTCTATAAAAATAAAATTTGACCCAACCCCTTGGAAAAACGACTTAGTTTTTATTTTATTTTTTTATGTCCAAAAAGCCATTTTTATTGTCACCCAACATCAAAAAAAGTGTAATAGCGAGCGATCAAAAAGTCGTATGCACCCCCAAATAGTGCCAATAAAACCGCCATCTCATCCCGCAAAAAATGAGCCCCTACATTATATAGTCCCCCAAAAAAAAAACTGCAGCCGCCAGGCTATTTAGATTGGGAAAAAAAACAGATCATTTTACTAATAGGATAATCTAGTGTGAAATCTGAATAAATCAAAGAAAGTAGACATATTAGGTATAGGTGCGTCCGTAATAATCTGCCCTATAAAAATAACATTAGACCCAACCCCTCGGATGAACGACGTTAAAAATAAAAAATAAAAACAGTGTTTAAAAAAGCCATTTATGTCACCCAACATCAAAAAAAGTGTAATAGCGAGCGATCAAAAAGTCGTATGCACCCCCAAATAGTGCCAATAAAACCGCCATCTCATCCCGCAAAAAATGAGCCCCTACATTATATAGTCCCCCCAAAAAAATGCAGCTGCCGGGCTATTTCCAAATAGAAAAATCTAGTGTGAAATCTGAATAAATCAAAGAAAGTAGACATATTACGTATCGGCACGTCCGTAATAATCTGCCCTATAATAATAACATTATAACAAACCCCTCAAAGGAGCAGTGTTAAAAAATAAAATAAAAACTGTGCCAAAAACCCCATTTTTGGCAAATTTTCCATTTTAATCCATATTTTCCAGTAATAAAGCAAGGGTTAACAGTAAAAAAAAAAAATATTTATTGCCCTGATTCTGTAGTTTGCAGAAACACCCCATATGTGGTCATAAATGGCTATATAGCCACAAGGCAGGGCATAGAACGAAGGGAACGCCATATGGTTTCTGGAAGGCAGATTTTGATGGACTGGTTTATTTACACCATGTCCCATTAGAAGCCCCCTGATGTAGCCTAGACTAGAAACTCCAAAAAGTGACCCCATCTAAGAAACTACACCCCTCAAGGTATTCAAAAATCACTTTACAAACTTTGTTAACCCTTTAGGTGTTCCACAAAAATGAATGGCAAATGTATTAACAATTTTAGAATTTCCATTTTTGCTATATTGCCTCAAAAAAGTGTAATATAGAGCAATCAAAAATCAAATTTACCCTAAAATAGTCCCAAAACAACAACCACCATATCCTGTAGTTTCCTAGATGGGGTCACTTTTATGGAGTTTCTACTCTAGGGGTGCAGCAGGGGGCTTGAAAGGGTACATGGTGTAAATATACCAGTCCAGTAAAATCTGCCTTTCAAAAACCATATGGCGTTCCCCTTGTTCAATGTCCTCCCGTTTGGCCAAACAGTAGTTTAGGACCACATATGGGGTGTTTCTGTAAACTAGAGAATCAGGGCAACCCATATTGAGTTTTGTTTGGCAGGTAGCCCTCACTTTATTACAGGAAAAATGGATTATAATGGAAATTTTTCCAAAAATTCTAAATTCCAAAATTGTTTCTCCATCTTCCATGAACTGTGGTGGAACACCTAAAGGGTTAACAACGTTTGTAAACCCAGCTTTGAATACCTTGAGGGGTGTACTTTCTTAGATGGAGTCACTTTTTTGGAATTTCTATGCTAGGGTGCATCAGGGGGCTTGCAATAGGACATGGTGTTAAAAAACCAGTCCTGCAAAATCTGCCATTCAAAACCCATATGGCGTTCCCCTCGTTCAATGTCCTCCTGTTTGGCCAAACAGTAGTTTAGGACCACATATGGGGTGTTTCTGTAAACTAGAGAATCAGGGCAACCCATATTGAGTTTTGTTTGGCAGGTAGCCCTCACTTTATTACTGGAAAAAATGGATTATAATGGAAATTTTTCCAAAAATTCTAAATTCCAAAATTGTTTCTCCATCTTCCATGAACTGTGGTGGAACACCTAAAGGGTTAACAACGTTTGTAAACCCAGCTTTGAATACCTTGAGGGGTGTACTTTCTTAGATGGAGTCACTTTTTTGGAATTTCTATGCTAGGGTGCATCAGGGGGCTTGCAATAGGACATGGTGTTAAAAAACCAGTCCTGCAAAATCTGCCATTCAAAACCCATATGGCGTTCCCCTCGTTCAATGTCCTCCCGTTTGGCCAAACAGTAGTTTAGGACCACATATGGGGTGTTTCTGTAAACTAGAGAATCAGGGCAACCCATATTGAGTTTTGTTTGGCAGGTAGCCCTCACTTTATTACTGGAAAAAATGGATTATAATGGAAATTTTTCCAAAAATTCTAAATTCCAAAATTGTTTCTCCATCTTCCATGAACTGTGGTGGAACACCTAAAGGGTTAACAACGTTTGTAAACCCAGCTTTGAATACCTTGAGGGGTGTACTTTCTTAGATGGAGTCACTTTTTGGAATTTCTATGCTAGGGTGCATCAGGGGGCTTGCAATAGGACATGGTGTTAAAAAACCAGTCCTGCAAAATCTGCCATTCAAAACCCATATGGCGTTCCCCTCGTTCAATGTCCTCCTGTTTGGCCAAACAGTAGTTTAGGACCACATATGGGGTGTTTCTGTAAACTAGAGAATCAGGGCAACCCATATTGAGTTTTGTTTGGCAGGTAGCCCTCACTTTATTACTGGAAAAATGGATTATAATGGAAATTTTTCCAAAAATTCTAAATTCCAAAATTGTTTCTCCATCTTCCATGAACTGTGGTGGAACACCTAAAGGGTTAACAACGTTTGTAAACCCAGCTTTGAATACCTTGAGGGGTGTACTTTCTTAGATGGAGTCACTTTTTGGAATTTCTATGCTAGGGTGCATCAGGGGGCTTGCAATAGGACATGGTGTTAAAAAACCAGTCCTGCAAAATCTGCCATTCAAAACCCATATGGCGTTCCCCTCGTTCAATGTCCTCCCGTTTGGCCAAACAGTAGTTTAGGACCACATATGGGGTGTTTCTGTAAACTAGAGAATCAGGGCAACCCATATTGAGTTTTGTTTGGCAGGTAGCCCTCACTTTATTACTGGAAAAAATGGATTATAATGGAAATTTTTCCAAAAATTCTAAATTTCAAAATTGTTTCTCCATCTTCCATGAACTGTGGTGGAACACCTAAAGGGTTAACAACGTTTGTAAACCCAGCTTTGAATACCTTGAGGGTGTACTTTCTAAAATGGGGTCATTTTTGGGCGGTTTCTATTATGTAAGCCTCACAAAGTGACTCCAGACCTGGACTGGTCCATAAAAGTGGAATTTGGAAAATTTCGGAAAAATTTCAAAATTTGCTTCTAAACTTCTAAGCTATGTAACATCCCCAAAAATAAAATGGCATTTCCAAAATGCTCCAAACATGAAGGAGACATATGGGAAATGTAAAATCATCCCTTTTTTGGGAGGTATTTCTATGTATTATAGAAGTAGAGAAACTGAAACTTTAAAATTTGCTAAATTTTCCAAATTTTTGGTAAAAATTCTATTTTTTTATGCAAAAAAATTAACTTTTTTGACCCAATTTTAGTAGTGTTGTAAAGAAGAATATGTGACGAAAAAACAATCTCAGAACGGCCTGGGTAAGTAAAAGCGTTTCAAAGTTATTCACACTTAAAGGGACAGTGGTCAGATTTTGAAAAAATGGCCTGGTCCTTAAGGTGAATTAGGGCCGTGTCCTTAAGGGGTTAAGGACTCAGCCCTATTTCACCTTAAGGACCCGGCCATTTTTTGCAAATCTGACCAGTATCACTTTATGTGGTGATAACTTTATAAACGCTTTTTCTTATCCAGGCCATTCTGAGATTGTTTTTTTGTCACATATTGTACTTCATGACAGTGGTAAGAGGGAGTCGAAAAATGTCATTTTTATTTATAAAAAAATACAAAATTTACCAAAAATTTAGAAAAATTAGCTATTTCCCAAGCTTCAATTTCTCTACTTCTATAATACATAGTAATACCACCAAAAAAAATTATTGATTTACATTCCCCATATGTCTACTTCATGTATCGATCATTTTGGGAATGCCATTTCATTTTTTGGGGACGTTACAAGGCTTAGAAGTTTAGAAGCAAATCTTGAAATTTTTCAGAAATTTTCAAAAACCCACTTTTTAGGGACCAGTTCAGGTCTGAAGTCACTTTGTGAGGCTTACATATTAGAAACCACCCAAAAATGACCCCATTCTAGAAACTACACCCCTCAAGGTATTCAAAACTAATTTTACATACGTCGTTAATCCTTTAGGTTTTCCACAAGAGTTAATGGCAAATGGAGATAAAATTTCTGAATTTCGATTTTTTTTGGGGGGGGGGGAATTTTCCATTTTAAGTCAATTTTTACCAGTAACAAAGCAAGGGTTAACAGACAAACAAAACTCAATATTTATTGCCCTGATTTTGTAGTTTGCTTAAACACCCCATATGTGGTCGTAAACTGCTGTATGGCTAAACGGCAGGGCGTAGAGGGAAAGGAGCGCCATATAGTTTTTGGAAGGCAGATTTTGCTGGACTGGTTTTTTGACACCATGTCCCATTTGAAGCCCCCCCCCCCCCCCCGATGCACCCCTAGAGTAGAAACTCCATAAAAGTGACTCCATCTAAGAAACGACACCCCTCAAGGTATTCAAAATCGATTTTACTAACTTTGTTAACCCTTTAGGTATTCCATAAGAGTTATTGGCAAATGGAGATGAAATTTCAGAATTTCTATTTTTTGTTACCTTGCCTCAAAAAAAGTGTAATATAGAGCAACCAAAAATCATATTTACCCTAAAATATTACAAACAAAACTGCCTCCTTATCCCGTAGTTTCGAAAATGGGGTCACTTTTTTGGAGTTTCTACTGTAGGGGTGCATCAGGGGGGCTTCAAATGGGACATAGTGTCAAAAAACCAGTCCAGCAAAATCTGCCTTCCAAAAACCATATGGCATTCCCTTTCTTCCATGGGCCATACAGCAGTTTACGACCACATATGGGGTGTTTTTATAAACTACACAATCAGGGTAATAAATATAGAGTTTTGTTTAGCTGTTAACCCTTGCTTTGTTACTGGAAAATGGATTAAAATGGAAAATTTGCAAAAAAATAGCTGCTTTGGGACCGTTTTTATTTTTTATTATTTGCATAGTTGATCTGACAGGTTGTTACGGACGCAACAATACCAAATATGACAACTTTTTTTTTTTTTTTTCACTTTTTCATAACAAAGCATTTTTGAAAAAATGATTTTTTTTTTTAGTGTCTCCACATTCTGAAAGCCATATTTTTTTATTTTTTTAGCGACTGTCTTATGTAGGGGCTCATTTTTTGCGGGATGAGATGACGGTTTGATTGGCACTATCTTGGGGTGCATATGACATTTTGGTCGCTTGCTATTACACTTTTTGTGATGTAAGGTGAAAAAAATGGCTTTTGATACGGTATTTATATTTTTTTTTTGCTGTGTTCACCTGAGGGGTTAGATCATGTGTTAGTTTTACACAGTAATATCATTTTTGAAACAAAATAAAATCATGTTTTATTGTTTCCATAGTCTGAGAGCCATATTTTTTTCATTTTTTTGGGCGATTGTCCTATGTGGGGTATAATTTTTTGCGGGATGAGATGGCGGTTTGATTGGCACTATTTTTGAGTGCATATAACTTTTTATATCGCTTGCTATTACAATTTTTGTAATGTGAGGTGATTTTTTACAGTATTTACCTGAGGGGTTAGATCATGTGATATTTTTATAAAGCAGTTTTTTACGGAAGCGGCGATACCTAATATGTATACTGTTTTTTTATTTATTTTACTTTAACACAATAACAGCATTTTAGAAAAAAAAAGAATGTTTTAATGTCTCCATAGTCTGAGAGCCATATTTTTTTTCTTTTTTTGGTGCGATCGTCCTATGTAGGGGCTCATTTTTTGTGGGATGAGTTGGCGGTTTGATTGGTACTATTTTGAGAGGCATATGCCTTTTTCATCGCTTGGTATTGCACTTTTTGTGATGTAAGGTTACAAAAAATGTTTTTTTTTACACCAGTTTTTTTTTTTTATGGTATTTACTTGAGGGGTTAGGTCATGTGATATTTTACGGACGCGGCGATACATAACATGTGTAGTGTATTTTATTTTTTTAATTTTTATTCAGTGATATGTTTTTTTTTAAATTTTACTTTTTTTTCACTTAAAATTTGACCCAGACCCATTTGGTTCTTGAAGATCCAGTGGGTCTGATGTCAATATAATACTGTACAGTACACTATATAGTGTACTGTACTGTATTTTTAACTTTTCACTAATCTGGTCAGACTTCTGCCTTTAGCAGAAGTCTTATCAGAGTTACATTAACATGGCAAGCAGGACGCCTCTGAAAGCGTCCTGCTGCCATGGTAACCATTACCCGCTGCCAGAACAGAGCAGTGGGTGATGGGGAGGGAGGGGGGCTCCCTCCCTCTACGATCCCATCAAGAATCGGGGGCTGCAAGGGCACAGCAGCCCCTGATGGGAGAGGGAGGGAGCTCCCTCCCTGTTAACCCCTTCCATACAGCGGTCCATACGGACTGCGGCATGGAAGGGGTTAAATTGCTGACATCTGCAGCACAGATGTGCTGACACTCTGCTAAAACCACTATACCACCAACAATTACTACAGAGGAGGCGGGCGGGGAATCGCAATTGTGATCCGGCCACCCGCACCTCCCGCGCCGCCCGAAACCACCTCCCCCTGCACCCCCGCCCCTACAATATGATTGGGGGCTGCAGGGGGGTTAAAATGTAACTGTTTAGGCACTTTTAAGTCTCTGATCCTGCGGTTTGCAGCGATCGCCGATACAGAGGGGTTCACAGGACCCCCCTGGGCATTGTAACAACGTACCTGCTGAATGATTTCAGCAGGTACCTTGTTCCGATCACTGCCGGCTGAGCAGCAGTGATTGGAAATACTCATGACGTACCAGTACGTCATGGGTCCTTAAGGACTCAGGAATCATGATGTCCTTAAGGGGTTAAAGGGGTTGTCCCATCTCACCGCTGGGACCGGCACCTATATTGAGAACGAAGCCCCGAGAGTAAAGGAGGGTGCACTGCGCATGCACAGCCGCCATTCCATTCATTTTCTATGGGGCTGGCAAATGGCACTCGGCTATTTCCGTCGGCCCCATAGAAATGAATGGGAGCATGGGCTGCACATGCGCAGTGCGCTCACATTCACTTCTATGGGAGAGGCGGGGAGCAGCGCTTGGTGGTGGACGAACCCCGGGAAATCTGGGGTCCTCCAGCCACAGCTCTCCATGCTCCGTTCTTAATATAGGCACCTATCAGACAATGGGGGCATATCCTAGCAATATGCCCTGTAAGAGGGTGCAAGGTGTCATATTTGATGGCAGGTACGTGTCACCGAGGTTGCTGGCCTCGGTGAGGTAAGAGCCGGGTTTTTTTGTCTGCAGCAGCTAGTGCTGTTTGACTCTGTTAAATAGCATGGCTGCAAAGCCGATCCGGGCCGGCTCTTACCGGGAGCAGCTAAAGTGTAGGGTGGGTGGCTGCTCCCCACGATCCAGTCCTGGTTTTGGGCTGGGTATAAAACACAGCCAGCAGCTGTGTCTGAGGTGGTGATTATCCTGGAGCTGCTAACAGGGCTCTGGAGTTCTCTGTCCTGGAGGAAAGAGCTCAGCAAGGAGGTGGCTTTTGTTCCTGGCTACCTGAAGGTGGATTCTCCTGCGGCTGGGCCGACAGCCTGGTGCGAACCTGCACCTACACCTCCCAGGTGACTGAACCTGTGTTGGCCTGTTTTGTTTTGCCTCCTTGTTTCTGACATGTGTGAATTACCACCGAAAGACTGTTTGCTGTGTATTTTTGTGTCAGTGTGAATAAAACACTGTTTGTTGCACATCCTGGACTCTTTGTTTTGCCTCGGTACTGCACCCGCACCGCTGTCTACCAGAGCGACTCCCCACATTTGGTGTCGGATGCGGGCATGCGCAGTGAGGCTGGCGTGAACGCCCGAAGTTTTTGCTAAAGTGCATGATATATATTAAGCCAGCAAAGTTGCAAGCAGGAATTTCTGGCAACATGGAGGCTGCTGTGAAGGCTCTCATAGAGGCTAACGTGCAGCAGCGGGAGACCAACCAGCTACTGCTACAACATGTGATGGCGTTACAGGCGGCAGGAGCGTCCCACCACGTCCATGATGCCCGGAAGCGGTCCGTGCGGCGATCCCAAAGATGACCCCCGCAGACGGCGTGGAGACATACCTGGCGGTCTTTGAGAAGGTCGCCGTGAGGAAAAAGTTACCCGTGACCAGTGGGCCGAGGTGGTTGCTCCGTTCCTGGCATCCGGACCCCAGCAAGTTTTTTGATTTGGCAGATGACCAGGCTGCTGACTATTCCACGGTGAAGGGGAGATCCTGGCCAGACTGGGGGTAAACGTGTTGGTCCGGGCTCAGCGGGTCCACCAGTGGGACTTTAAAGCGGCTGAACCCGCCAGGCCGCAGTACTATGAGTTGCTGCACCGGTTGCAAAAATGGCTGCAGCCTGACATTCTAAGTCCGACTGCTATGCTGGACCGTCTGCTGGCTGACATGTTTTGGAGGGCCTTGCCTTACCCCCTTCAGCACTGGATCGGCCAGGTATCCCCCACCAATGCCCTTGAGATGGTCGACCTGGTGGAGCGATATGAGGCCACCAGAAACCTGCAGGGGGTTCTTTTGGGAGGGCCAGTCAAACCCGGAAATCTCCACCCCAGTCCCGGCGGCCGGCCAAACCCGCCCGGGATGTACCCCTTGCAGATCCATCCCCAGTGGTCTGCTGGCAGTGTCGGGAGCCTGGACACATAAGGGCCAACTGTCCCCATCGGGGGAACCCATGGAGACTAATTATGGGTACCGGGCTTCCATGTATGCCCGGAGACTGTGTGCGACCGGCACCCCGAGACAATAGACAATCGTCATCTGTGCCAGGTGCAAGTCGGGGATAACCTGGCAGTGGCGCTGTTGGACTCAGGGAGCCTGGTAACCCTGGTAAGTGCTGCCCTGGTACAGCCCACCCAGTATACGGGCCGGAAAGTTGGTGTGGTGTGCATACACGGAGACTTAAAGGACTATCCCACTGCTGTAATGTCTCTGTCCACGGCGGCCGGCACCTGGACTTGTGAAGTGGCGATCTCCACAAAGCTACCGTATGAACTAATAATTGGGAGAGACTTCCCTGGTTTTGCGTCACTGTGGCCTGAGATGAAAGTGACTAATAGCCCTGAGACAGGGGTAACCCTAGCAGAGTGGCCTGATACCCCTGGAAGGCCAGAACCCTGGGAGTCCGAGTCTGAAGGGCCAGCGGTAGGGGTGACCACTGCTGCAGCGGTAGTGGGGAGACAACCCCACTGAGTGTAATGGTGGGAGACACGGAGGACTTGCCACCGGGGCCTGAGTTGGCAGACCTCAATGTCTCCGGGGAAAATTTTGGGACCGCACAACACCGGGACCAAACCCTAACCAGGGCCTGGGAGAATGTGCTGGAAATTGATGGTAAACCCCAGAAACCAGGGGCTGAATTAATGTTTCCGCGATTCATTGTTCTGCAGGATATGTTGTATCGGGTGAACCAAATCCGAGGTGAACCTGTTGAACAGTTGGTGGTGCCCACAGCGTATCGCAAGCTTGTCATGGAGCTTGCCCACCAACATGTTCTTGGGGACACCTGGGGTGGCAGAAAACCCAGGACCGCATACTGCAGCGGTTTTATTGGCCCAGTGTGTTCAAGGAGGTAGAAAATTATTGTAAGTCCTGTCCAACCTGTCAGATAACTAGCCCCCAGCCACATTTCCGTAGTCCTCTGGTACCTCTGCCAATTATTGAAGTACCGTTTGAGCGAATCGCTATGGATTTAATTGGGCCTGTACCAAGGTCTGCCAGGGGCCACCAACACATTCTGGTAGTTCTCGACTATGCCACTCGGTATCCGGAGGCGGTGCCTCTGCGACATACCTCAGCTAAGCTCATTGCCAAAGAGTTAATGGAGATGTTTTCCCGTGTGGGCCTGCCAAAGAGGTTCTGACAGACCAAGGGACCCCTTTTATGTCCAAAGTAATGAGGGAACTGTGTAAATTGTTGCGTATAAAGCAGTTACGGACGTCCGTTTACCATCCGCAAACAGACGGTCTTGTGGAGAGGTTTAACCAAACTCTAAAAAATATGTTAAAGAGGGTGGTGTCTAGAGATGGGAAGGACTGGGATCTGCTTCTGCCCTATCTCATGTTCGCAGTGCGAGAGGTGCCCCAGGCCTCTACTGGGTTCTCGCCCTTCGAACTGCTTTATAGCAGACACCCTCGGGGCCTGTTGGATATCGCCAAGGAAGCATGGGAACAACAGCCTGTCCCCCACAAAAGTGTCATTGAGTATGTCGCCCAGATGCAGGAACGGATGGAAAGGGTGTTGCCCTTGGTCGGGAGCATATGGAGGCAGCGCAACAAGCCCAGAGTAGGGTGTACAATCGTCAGGCTCGGGTGCGGGACTTCAATCCGGGAGATCGGGTTTTGGTTCTGGTACCCACCCTTGACAGCAAATTCCTAGCTAGGTGGCAGGGCCCCTATGAGGTGATCGAGAAGGTAGGGAAGTAAATTACAAAGTACACCAGCCAGGGCGGCGCAAGCCGGAGCAGGTGTACCACGTGAATTTACTTAAGCCGTGGAAAGATAGGGACGCGGCCGACGACCACAGCCCCGGCCAGGGCTTCTAGGTGAAAAGGGTCCAGCCCCACAGTTCGAGGCCTGTGAAGCAGTAACCACGGTGAAAATTGCAGACAGCCTGTCTTCCAAACAAGTTCAGGAAGTCAGGGAGTTCCTCAGTCGGAACACGGATGTGTTCTCGGACCTCCTGGCCGCACGTCTCTCATCCGACATGACATCGTCACTGAGCCGCAGGCCAAGGTCGGTTAAAACCATACCGGGTACCCGAGGCTCGGCGGCGGGCCATCGCGGAGGAAGTGCAGTTAATGTTGAAGCTCGATGTCATTGAGGAGTCGAAAAGTGAGTGGGCCAGTCCCATAGTCCTAATACCCAAGCCGGATGGGACGTTGCGGTTCTGCAACGACTTTCGCAAGTTAAATGAAGTATCCAAGTTTGTCGCGTATCCCATGCCCCGAGTAGACGAGCTTGTTGAAAATTTAGGACAAGCCCGTTATTTTTCTGTGCTGGACCTCACTAAAGGGTACTGGCAGGTACCCTTAACGGAGTCGGCTAAGGAAAAACCGCGTTTGTTACCCCGCAGGGCCTGTATCACTACAAGGTGTTACCCTTTGGCCTGCATGGCGCCCCGCCACTTTCCAAAGGTTAATGGACATAGTGCTGCGACCACATCGTCGGTGCGCCTCGGCCTACTTAGATGATGTAGTCATCCACAGCACCGACTGGGAAAGCCATTTACCCAAGGTGCAGGCGGTAGTGGATGCCCTGAGGAAAGCTGGACTAACCGCCAATCCAAAAAGTGTGCGATTGGGTTGGAAGAGACCAAATATCTGGGGTATGTCATTGGGCGGGAGTCATCAAACCTCAGGTAACTAAGGTAGAGGCCATTCGTAACTGGCCCCGACCGGTCACCACCAGGCAGGTAAAGTCGTTCCTGGGGATTGTAGGATACTACATGAGGTTTGTGCCCCACTTTGCCACAATAGCAGCGCCATTGACAGACCTGTTGAAGGGACGAAAGTCTGGGAGGGTTAGCTGGAGTGAGAAGGCGGAGGAGGCTTTCTCCGCGTTGAAGTCGGCCCTGTGTGGGTCCCCGGTTTTGGTGACACCCGACTTCAACAAGGAGTTTGTCGTACAGACCGATGCCTCGGAGGTAGGCCTCGGTGCGGTACTGTCTCAGGAGGTCAACGGGGAAGAACATCCCGTTGTCTTCCTGAGCCGTAAGCTCAGTCCCGCCGAGTCCAGATATAGTATAGTGGAGAGGAGTGCCTGGCTATCAAGTGGGCACTCGAATCTCTCCGCTACTACCTGTTAGGGAGGAGGTTCCGTCTGGTGACCGACCATTCCCCTCTCAAGTGGATGAGTCAGGCCAAGGAGAGGAATGCTCGGGTCACCAGGTGGTTCCTATCCCTTCAAAATTTCAAATTCTCCGTGGAACACAGGGCAGGCCGCTTGCAGGGTAACGCAGATGCCCTGTCCCGCGTCCACTGCCTCACGTGTGTTCACCCCCTCAGGGTTGAACAAAGGGGGTGTGTAGAGGGTGCAAGGTGTCATATTTGATGGCAGGTACGTGTCACCGAGGTTGCTGGCCTCGGTGAGGTAAGAGCCGGGTTTTTGTCTGCAGCAGCTAGTGCTGTTTGACTCTGTTAAATAGCATGGCTGCAAAGCCGATCCGGGCCGGCTCTTACCGGGAGCAGCTAAAGTGTAGGGTGGGTGGCTGCTCCCCACGATCCAGTCCTGGTTTTGGGCTGGGTATAAAACACAGCCAGCAGCTGTGTCTGAGGTGGTGATTATCCTGGAGCTGCTAACAGGGCTCTGGAGTTCTCTGTCCTGGAGGAAAGAGCTCAGCAAGGAGGTGGCTTTTGTTCCTGGCTACCTGAAGGTGGATTCTCCTGCGGCTGGGCCGACAGCCTGGTGCGAACCTGCACCTACACCTCCCAGGTGACTGAACCTGTGTTGGCCTGTTTTGTTTTGCCTCCTTGTTTCTGACATGTGTGAATTACCACCGAAAGACTGTTTGCTGTGTATTTTTGTGTCAGTGTGAATAAAACACTGTTTATTGCACATCCTGGACTCTTTGTTTTGCCTCGGTACTGCACCCGCACCGCTGTCTACCAGAGCGACTCCCCACAGCCCCCATTGTCTGAAATAGGAATACACCTTTAAGGGTCCCTTAACACGTCCGCAAAATGGATCCGGATCCGTCCTGCAACGTTGCGGAATGGATCCGGACCCATTCATTTTCAATGGCGCCAGAAAAGATGCGGACAACTCTTCAGATGACGAGTCTATTTTGTTCAACCCTTTTCTGGTGATAACAGAGGCTGTGAGAGTGGTGAAATGTGGAATGAACTGCTGATAGTAGTTGGCCAAAACTAAACAGTGCTGGATGGACCTCAGGCTTTGTGGACAAGGCTAGTGAAGGACTGCAGACAGTTTTTTTTAAAGATCCATCTGAAGACTGTATTCCAAGATCCTATATCCCAAGAAGTAAATAGATGATTTTTCAAAAATAAACTCACAAATGCAGATTAGGTTAAATGTACCCTGAAGATCCGTTTTGGAGAAGTTCCAATATCAATGGCAAATGTATTGGTTCTCAATAGTGATGTTATTGAGGTCATGGTAGTCTATACAGGGCCGAAGAGAGACATCTTTTTTTTAAACAAAGAAGAAACCAGCTCCAGCAGGGGAGGAAGATTTGCATATGAATCATCTCTCCAGGTTCTTCTTTATGTAGGAAAACATGGTGACAGTTTCTAGAAGGAATAGAAGATATACTGTACGCAACTGCGAAAGGGAGTAGTGCCAGGCAAAAGGTTAATAGGCATTCATATGGCCTATGAGAGTGCAGAGTTTCAGCCTCCCTGTTGAACATATCCACATAACTAGAGGTTTAGAGACCTCAGGACTGGATGAACTGTAGCCAGACAGGGTTAGTGGCATCAAGACCTCCAAAGCAGAGTTTGCCTGGTGTCCCAATTGATAACAGGGGCATAGAGTACCCAAGGCAATCCTAGAAATAAAGGTCTAATAGGCTTGGGGAGAACAAAAAAGAGTTCTTCTCCCACCTGGAGATCCATGGGCACTGTAGAGTACAGAATAAGTGTACTGAAGCCACAGCTATGGACTTCTCCAGCTGTACAGTGGGCAACCAAGGCCTGATGCAGGTACATTGGGCAACTAAGGCCTGATGCAGGTACATTGGGCAACTAAGGCCTGATGCAGGAAATTGAAAAGGCCTCTTCAGAGAAACGAATGTTACTGGAGGACAGAACCACAAAAACAGTTAGCTTTGGAGAGAGTTAATTTTTCCCTAAGGTTGTCTCTCTATGGACCCTAGGTGCTGAATTTTGTCAACTTGAAAGATCAATTCATCACATAATGGGCCCTACCACTGCAGTATAGGCATAAATTGTTACTGTGTCTGTGCTGGCGCTCCTGCTCAGACAGCTTGAGTCTAGATGCCTAGGCTTCTCTTGAGAAGCAGAAGAGGAGTAAGCGCCTCTGAAAGGAAGGTGCTATTCATGGAGTTCTCATCTCCAGAGTAGACTCTGTGAAGCGCGTTCTAAAGCTGAGATCTGTGCGAGTGGCTGAAGTGATGAACATGTCGAGAGTAACTGTTAAAATTTGGACTGTCGCTGTCTTTGATTCTACCTGCCAGACCCTCCCAGAAAGCTGCTACCAGAGGCTTTTTTTTTCAGGACAACTCCAATGACAGGGTATAAAACTAGAATACTAGGTTGACAGGAGTTCATGCAGATTAGACATCAGAGAATAACCCCGTTCGCAGTGGAAAATGGCCTAAGCCAAAGCATCTTCATACAGGAGGGACATTATGAAGGCCACTTTGGCATGACCTGTAGCGAACTACAGTTCAAAATGAATAGTGTATTGGTTCAGGAAGGCACAGCAAGTCTTGGGATCTCCATCTTAGAAGGTGCAGTCCGGTACCAAGGAATGAGAGACAGCGTTGTCTGTAGTGCAGGAGCTGGAGCTTTGGCAGGAGCTGTGGCTTTAGTTAATAGCGGATTTAGTGGACTTTGTTGTAATTAGTTTATCAGCCTGCCCACAAGTACTGTTTAGTCCCCTGATGAGACCATACTCCATAGTGCGGCTGAAACGCGTAGGAATGTTATTTTTTAGGGTCTAAAGGGTCTCCCCTTTTTTTGGTAGGGTTGGTACCACCTACCTAGGGCTGATTCTAGTGCATTCTAATAAGAGGGACACTTCCAGTGAGGTCATTCTTTTTTTGGGCTTGTTCATGCTCACCTAGAGAACCAGATCAGGGAAATTAGGGGGGCTGTGTAGGGTGAGAAATCCAACCTGACCCAGACTCCACTCTCGAAGTACTTGTCCCTGCGGATTTATAGCATAAATCCGCATACGGACCTGTGAAAAAACGTAACGGAAATGGAAAAAAAATACATCCATATGTATGAGCCCTAAAGTATATTTTTATTTCCATCTCAACATTTGTGCCATATCACTAGGATGTGCCACAAAATTCAGATAGGTGAGATGCGGGTATTCCACGTTCTGGTGGTCTAACATTTTACCTTACTTTTTTGGGTCTCACTTTGCCTTATTTTATCTATATAATTTAATTATTACACCATCTGTGTATTTTAACTAAAGTAGAATACAGGTTAAATTTTAGCTTATTGTTCATTCCTTTTGAGTCCTCCCTCTCTGGTTGTTTGTTACTTGGGTTAATTGAACAATTGTCATTAAAGGGGTATTCCCATCTCAGACAATGGGGGCATATCGCTTTTTGCAAGAAAACAGTGGAGGTAATTTAAACACGTCCTTCACTCCAGAATTCTCACTTTAAGGGCTATTCACACGTCCACAAAATGGGTCCGCATCTGTTCCGCAATTTTGCGGGATGGGTGTGGACCCATTCATTTTTTTCCATTCCGCAGCCCCGCAAAAAAAATAGAGCATGTCCTATTTTTGTCCTATTTCCTATTTATAGAAATTGGATGTAGTTAGCTATGTTTATGAGTTTTACTCCAGATTTAGAACTACAACTTTTTTTTAAAAAAGTCACAAAAAAGTTGCATATAGACTGAAGCAAAACTGACTTTGAGTATTACCTGCATTATGAATTCCCTCCCAATGTGTCTACCTATTAGTCTGACACAAATAGCGCCTTAGACACACCATTCTTGAAAGTAAAACCTAAAAATGTGCAGTGTGCACACATAAATTTGTGCCGATGGAAGGAACAAAACAATGGAAACTATTAGTATTGGTGTGAATTTAGCCAGACATTGATACTGGTAGACAAATTCTGTATGTGTGAATAAAGGAAGTAAGTCAGTGTCATTAAAATGTTCTTACTTTTCATCTTTACTGCATTCACACTGAGGGGGAATTTATCAACCCCTGTGCGCCAGTAAAGTGGTGTCAAAAAGTGGTAAATTTCTGCACAAGCACCATTTGTGCAAAACATTTGTGACTTTTTAGGGTTTTACACCAAGCTTGCAATATAATGGAAAGTGGGTGGGGCGTGGCCTCTAGTAATCTGGCAAATTTACTATGATGTACACTAGAAACGTAAAAAACTTAATGGAAATGGAAAAAAAATACATCCGTATGTATGAGCCCTAAAGTGTATTTTTAATTCCATCTCAACATTTGTGCCATATCACTATGATATGCCACAAATTTCAGATAGGTGAGTGTCCCACCTCTGGGACCCGCTTCTGTCTCCAGAACGTGAAGTGAGGGTAGCCATATATGCGCACCCACCCTTTATTCACCCCTGCTTTATTCACCACTTCTTATAATAGCAGAGCATACTCCCCCAGTTAATTTCTGAAGTCCTAGAGCAGTGAATAGAAAAGTCACTGCGCATGCGCAAAGTGCTCTCCTTCACTTCGAGGTCCCCATTCGGGAGATAGGAATTGGTGCCTGAGGTAGGACCAACAACTGTCTAACATTTGTGGCATATCCTAGCGATATGCCATAAATATTGAGATGAGAATACCCCTTTAATTACAGATAACATGCCTGTAGAAGAACATTTGTAGTATGCTTAGTGTCCTGCAGTGTCATGGATCGCTGCTTTGGATCACATGACACTCCTCTTGTGAAAATCCTGCTTCTGCCAACAACATGCCTGTTATCAGGTTTCTGCATTATGGATGGCATGTCAGTTTCTTGGATAGGGCGAGAACTATTTCCCTCTCTGGAGCATGTGCAGAAGAGTTGGATTGAGGAGTTTGCGCTTGCGCCAGAGAGAATATTAGTTCTAGCCCCTTCCGCAGTAGAAGCAACATCCTGGCCATAGCCCAGGCTAGGAACCTGGTCAAGGATGTGAAGTCAGCGAAAAAGAATTTTCAGAAGAAAAGCATCACTTGACCGCGTTCCCAAGAAGCCAATCCATGCAACTTCAGAACACTAAGGGCCAGATTTATCATTAGCTAAAGTCACTTTAATGGAGTGAAAAAGTCGCAAAAAAATGCGCAAACAGTAAAATTGCACATTTTTTTGCGACTTTTTAAAGCTCTGCACTAAGCTCTCCAGTTTTATGAAAGTGGGCGTGTTGTCTTATGTAAATGAATCTCTAGACAGATTTACTATTGCAACCATTTAAAAAGTCGCAAAAAAGTTTCAAAAAAATGCGCAATTTCACTCCAGGTGGGACCATGCTTATCTTATGCGACTTTTTTGTAAAGACGTGCGACTTTTGTAAAGCTGCTCACTGAAGGATAAACTGCTACCGTCAATCCACATTTATCACAGTATTAAAGGACCATTAATAAATCTGACTATTCTAAAGTGACTTTGGGCATATGGAAAAGTGGAGTAAGATGGAAGTGTAATGATGAATCTGGCCCTAAATGTATTACATACTTCCATTTACAGGGGTGTTATATGTAATTCAGATCAGTTGGAAAAATCTCTTTAAGGCCTCATGCACACGACCATTTTTTTATGCTGTCCGCAAAAAGGGGTTCCGTTGTTCAGTGATCCGTGTCCGTTTTTGCCTTCCGTTGTGTTTCCGTGTGTCTTCCGTTTTTTTTAGCGGACATGACCCAAAAAATTTTACCAAAAGACAGGCTGCCATTTTTTGCCAAGTGCCTGCCAAGGCATCCGCAAAAAAAAACGGACACGGAACGCGGATGACAAACGGATGGCCATCCGCATTTTTTCACGGACCCATTGACTTGAATGGGTCCGTGAACCGTTTTTCACGGACAGGAATAGGACAGGTTATATTTTTTTGACGGACTGGAATCACGGACCACGGACGTGGAGGAAAAACGGTGCATTTGCCGAGGTTTCCACGGACCCATTGAAAACCAATGGGTCTGCAGAAAATCACGAAAAACGGCACAACGGGGACGGAATCAAACAACAGTCGTGTGCATGAGGCCTAAAGAATATCTGTCAGCAGAATTAACCCTCTTAAACCAGACATAATACCTAGTAGGGCTGACCCTTCTGATTAAGAGCATACCTTTTTATGCAAATCATTGCCTCATTGTAGAGAAAAAGTATTTTTAAACATATGCAAATTAGCAGTTAAAGGGGTAATCCCATGACTAATGTGAAAAATGAAAATCTGACATCATATAGTACATGACAACCTCTTTCTAACAAAGATAGAACCAGCCCTGTACCTCACATGGCTCTAGAGATCTCCCCATTCATTGCTCTGCTAGATTTATATCAATCTGACAACTCAAGGGGAGTGTCTTTTCTCAGGAGGCATGTCTTTCTTCTGTACCTCTCTCCCTATCACTGCTCAGGAGGCGTGTCTATTCTCTACCTATCACAGCTCAGGAGGTGTGTCTATGCTCTACCTATCACAGCTCAGGAGGCAGTTGAAGGGTAAAACTGAGCATATGCGGCCTTCTCAGTGAACGGGTCAAAGACATAAGAAAAAAAATTCACATCACATGGTCCAATCACATGGTCCATCACCATGGTGATGGGCCATGTGATTGGACCATGTGATGAGCTCAGTGACCTCATCACAGGTCCTTTAGACGGCAGCTAATGAATGAAGAAGAGATCGCAACTACGCGATCAAGTGGATATGGTGAGTTAATTTTTTTATTTTTAACCCCTCCATCCACATTTTACAAAGCATTCTGTATTGAGAATGCTATTATTTTCCTTTATAACCATGTTATAAGGGAAAATAATAAAATCTACAGAATACTCAACCCAAAACCGGACTTCAGTGATGAAGTCCGGGTTCGGGTCTGGGTACCAAACATGCCGATTTTTCCCACGCGCGTGCAAAACGCATTAGAACGCTTTGCACTCGCGCGGGAAAATCGCGCAGTTTCCCACAATGCACCCGCCTCTGATCCGGGCGTCAAACGTGACACCCGTGTGAAAGAGGCCTTACTTCTCTACCTTCTGCTGCTAGCCCCTCCATCTTGTTCATGATTGACAAGGCCAGGTTTTTGCTTAGTGCACATATATAGTTGGTCAGACTGATGGGCTACGTCTGAAAAACTGTGCATGTAAGCAAAATGGGGCAGATTTACTAATCCTATAGGTCAGTAATTGTGAACCTTTTAGAGACTGAGTGCCCAAACTGCAACCCAATACCCACTTATTTATCACAAAGTGCCAACACGGCAATTTACCCCGAATACTACAGTCCAATATAGCATATCTTCCATGTACTTTATCATTTAGCTATAATAGCCTGCCTACCTCCAATGCGCTGCCTGTTCATAGTGCGCACTTCGCTGATGAATAGCAGGAAAAGGCATATTGGTACACCATAGACATTTTCCAGGGTGCGGGTGCCCACAGAGAGGGCTCTGAGTGCCCCCTCTGGCACCCGTGCAATAGGTTCGCCACCACTGCTATAGATGATGTCAAATTAGCATTTGAGAGCAGTCTATTCCCTGCTGGAGAAGTCCCATTGCCGGACGCTGCCTGAATACCTGCTGTCCCCATTAACTATAATGGGGACCGGTGGAGATCCAGCCACAACCCGGAAAATATGCAGACAATTGGCCAGACAAATGCCGCTGTGCACAGGCTGTCTAGACATGCACCAGATAAGGCTGAATGACAAATTTGGTGCAGAGTTAGACATTTTATACTAACTATTGGTTGTGTTTAGTGTTGCACGAACCTGAACTGTAAAGTTTGGGTTAATATCGAACTTTGCGAGTTCGGGTACCCGGACCCGAACCCGAACTTTGCCGGAAAAGTTCCTGTTCTAGTTCAGTGTTCGGGCATTTAATATGACTTTTGAAAGGCTGCAGGGCAGCCAATCAGCAAGCTTTTAAGCTGTGGGCACTTAGAAGCCATCACAGCCATGCCTAGTAATTGCAAGTATACAAATATAATAATTAATCTGGCTGTTAATTCTGTGGGTGACCTATAGTGAGTTTTTGTAGGTGCAATGCACCATTTTTGTACCCCTGACACAAAAATATAATAGTTAATCTGTCTGTTAGTTCAGTAGGTGACATATTCCTATTTTTGGTGTGCGGTACACCTTCACTGCATACGTGACAGGGAAATTAATATAGTTAAGCCGTCTGTTAGTTCTGTGGGTGACATATTCCCAATTTTGGTGTGAGCTACACCTGCACTTCATACGTCACAGGAAAATTAATATAGTTAATCTGACTGTTAGTTCCGCCAGTGACATATACCCATTTTTGGTGTGAGATACACGTGCGCTGCATATGTGACAGGGAAATTAATATAGTTATTCCGTCTGTTAGTTCGGTGGGTGAAATATTCCCATTTTTTATGTAAAGTACACCTGCACTGCATACGTGACAGGGAAATTTATAAAGTTATCTGACTGTTAGTTCCGCCTGTGACATATACCCATTTTTGGTGTGAGGTACACTTGCACTGCATATGTAACAGGGAAATTAATATAGTTAAGCCGTATGTTAGTTTGGTGGGTGACATATTCCCATTTTTGGTGTGAGGCACACCTGCACTGCACACGTGACAGGGAAATTAATATAGTTAATCCGTCTGTTAGTTCGGTGGGTGACATATACCCATTTTTGGTGTGAGATACACGAGATGCTTTGATCCTACCACCTGTGAAGTGACCGCGCACCTCTGGCGCTGTAATTACAGCGCCGGAGGTACGCAGCACACAGAGGCAGGGGAGCTCTTTGTTCCCCTGTCTTTGTAATGCAAAAACCTATGGACCTGCTGGAGATGTTATCAAAAGTTAGAGGATCTCTATTGATCCTCTGTCTTTTGAAGTGACTGCAACTGGACATAATTGTCCAGTCATCTAAGCGGCATCTCCCTCCTGGCATGCGCCTGCAGTGGGATTATTCAGCTGGAGGTGGGAACCCGTGATTGGGGGTAATAGTATAAATATATATATAGATGCACACAGGAACATATATATACATTATACGCTGCTAGGTTCCCAAACCTTTTATAAGTCAAATCTGGTTTATGTTGATCAGGGTGGGAGCCTGCGCTGATTATGGAATAGTCAAGGGCTCAAAATACTCGCAGACACATGCGCTAATATTGAGTTGAATAAATAGGGACCTTATAATAAAATTGATGTGTGCGCAAAAGATCAATATATGCGCAGAAAGTTCAAGGGTTTGGAAACCCACAAATACATACGTTAATAATGAATTGAGTAGATCGATACCTTGTGGTGAGATCGATATATGCGCAGAAGGTTGATCTATGCGCAGGGAGTTCTCCTTGTTATAGCAGGGAAGCAGGTGTCCGGATGGCTTCTGGTTCAACCTACTAGCATGGGAGGTGCTCCGGCTGGCAGCGAACCACTCGTGCGAGGGAACCACCAGTTTGAAGTCCGGGATTTTCGGCGTGTGACGTCACCGCACTTGGTATGGATGCCTCCAGGGGACAAAAAATATCCGACTCGTTTCTGAGCCAGTCGGGCTGCTTCGTCAGGGATTGAAGGACGAAGGAGCCCGACTGGCTCAGAAACGCATCACTCTGATGTGTGCGCAGGAGGGAGATGCCGCTTAGATGACTGGACAATTATGTCCAGTTGCAGTCACTTCAAAAGACAGAGGATCAATAGAGATCCTCTAACTTTTGATAACATCTCCAGCAGGTCCATAGGTTTTTGCATTACAAAGACAGGGGAACAAAGAGCTCCCCTGCCTCTGTGTGCTGCGTACCTCCGGCGCTGTAATTACAGCGCCAGAGGTGCGCGGTCACTTCACAGGCGGTAGGATCAAAGTATCTCGTGTATCTCACACCAAAAATGGGTATATGTCACTCTGATCTTTTGCGCACACATCAATTTTATTATAAGGTCCCAATTTATTCAACTCAATATTAGCGCATGTGTCTGAGAGTATTTTGAGCCCTTGACTATTCCATAATCAGCGCAGGCTCCCACCCTGGTTAACATAAACCAGATTTGACTTATAAAATATATATATATATATATATATATATATATACACAACCTGGGGGCATCACTAAAATATATATATAGCCATGCATATAAATAACAGGGGAATATATGCATGTCTATATATACACATACATTGGGCCCATATACAGGGGACATATATATAAATATATATATACACACACACAATGCCTCACTGGCCATGCAGGCCAAATATACATATATGTATATTATAGACATCTATATATATATATATATATATATATATATATATATATATATATATATATCTTCCCCTTCCCTCTACAATCCTCCTGTTGTCGAGTACACAAAAATAAAGTTTGAGGGTTGGGATGTATTTGCCTCCTCAACCCCACTTACTGTTGGTAACCGTTCAGGAAGGATTGAAGTAAAATCCGATCCTTAGGTACCTAGACATCACCCCTCGTGGCTATGACCTCTTCCTTGTCCTTCACCATAACCAAACATCTCCATCCACAGAATACGCAGTCTTCTTCTTTCTAGATCTTGCTCTGGAACTTTCTTGGCTCTGGAATCGAGCTCTTTCATTTCTGATCTTGCGCTGGAACCTTCTTGGCCCCCGAATCGAGCTCTTTCATTTCTGCTGTCAGTGTCAATCTTCAGGTATCAACCGCTCCCACTGTTGTCTTTTATTGGTCAGACTCTGGGGTGGCTTCACTCTCACAGTCTCTAGGTCGATCCACGTAGCACCTTCTTTCTGGGGTCAACCATGGAATGGCCTCCTTTCAGCAAAGGCATGACTTTCATCTGACACTTCTCCTTTCTTCTTGATTGAAGCGTTGAGGAGGTTCTTCCATGGACAGATACATAGGTCTTTACAAGGCAGGTCAGAATTTCTTGAGTAAGAGGTGATGTCATAGTAACTAAATACTAATTGCCGGAAAGAACACCGCACTTACTGACATTCAGTCCATCCCTTACGAACTTCACAGTTCTTAGGGTTAAAGTGGAAAATAACTTAGTAGCGGAGGGGGCCTGTCCCTAGCAGATCTACTCTTTTTCCCCATTCACCCAAAAACAGATCCTCATCCCTCCCCCACCTAACACTGCCAAACCAATATGATATAATCAATACAAATATGACATTATGGGGTTTCAGAACCAGTTTGAAATCCTCTCCCCAACACCCATAATCATACATACAGTATAAGTCCTAAGGTTTCCGGGCTTCTCAGAAGTTAGATCCTGAGCCTTCGCCTTCGATGTCTGTCATGTCCATGAGGTACCTGGCTTCAGGATTTTACTGGGGTTACGTCCTGAGCCTCCTTCTCTGGTTAGCTTTATGAAGTTTTTATGAAGTCCCTTGACCCTCCGGTCACAGTCCCATGTAGATAATGATAACCAGAACCAGAAGGACTTTCACCGGGTGTATCAAGAGATTGTAGAGCCTTTGCACTGTAGCCAAATAGACTCTTCCACTAGGAAACCTTAGAGTCCTTTTCTAAGGCATGGGAGATCCCTGTTATCCTGTAAAGCTCCCGCTGGATTGTGGCTGAGTTCTCAGTCTCTTGAAGACCTCTGAGAATTTCTGGAGCCTCACAAGGGTGTCAGGATGGCTATCAGGTCTCTTCTATCGCGTCATCAAAATTTTTCCTTCTGCTCTATTGTACCCATTACTAGGATAGATAAAAATACCCTGCACTCCTGGGGGGTTTCTCCCCTCACGGTGCAATTAGTTACCAAATACCAGCACCAATACCTTTGACCCTAGAAGAGAAAGGTATTGGGCTGACCTTTATCTCACAGGACCCCTCGTTATCCCAACACTGGTGTGTGAACACCCAACTATCAGAGGATCGTGTTCTCTGCTTACACATTTCTCTGCACCATAAGAAAAGGATAGTCACCCTAATAGGTTAGGATATCAAAGGGGAGCTGTGGACAAAGCACAATCTTGTTCTTTATGGCACTGTATCCCTGTCTTACTCGTGTACTCGGGCTGATTTCCCCCTGTCATCCTGTCTTGTGGAGGCCAGTAGAATCCATGGCATAAGTCATGCCTTGACTCTTCAGGACTCCACAACACAAACACAGGCCACACTCTGCCATCAATCACTCTGCGTCCAATCCCAATTAGATCTGTGTTACCTGATTGGACTAGAAAGTAAGTGCACAGTGCAACATCACACCAATGTTTTCTGTCCGCGCTAGTCCCCAGTATAATACAGCCCTACCGAAAACCTTGAGCAAAACAGTGTTAGCCGTATCGATCTGAGACCTTGGTTGCACATCGTAACATCCCACTATACTGTGTACCAATGTCACCCGTCCGCAAACCAGCATCTTCCTCAGTCCACAGTATAACACTGTTTTTACTCAAAGGGTACACAAGAATAAATCAAAAACAGCTGCGCCTGAACTCACAGCAGGGAATGCAAACTATAAAAATCAGCAGGGCAAAACACATTTATAAACAAGGTCTACCGCCATCAACATAAAAACAACATACAAACAGATAACAAAAACACATATCATGGACATACACGGAGAACAAACGGTGTAACAAATAGTACAGGAGTGTCAAATATTCTTTTCTAGCCCAGATTGGTCATTCTGACCCCTCAGCTCCTGGTGAGGCGTATGCTGAGAGGTAACCTGACTAGTCCCCACTGTACGATTTGTTACCTGGCTACTACTGGACACATTGCAATTACTTGCACAAGGGCAATTCCTTGCAATGTGTCCTTTGTTCCCACACCTGAAACACGTGACTTGGCGTCCTGTCCTGAGTGTTTTGTGCTTACTTGCTTTGCAGTGTTTCGCTATATGACCTAAGCCAGGACATGCAAAACATCTGCTGTTGGCCCTTCATGGCTTAGGTTTGTCCACACTGCCTTCGTGATCCCTTCTCCTGAATTGTTCCATCCTCAGGGCTGCACTCTTCACAATATTTCCCAAAGTCATGGGACAATCTCTGTTAGTCTGGACAGGCTCAAATTTTGAGAGATTTGGCCTATCACAGTCTGATCTCCCCCCTTTTTGCCCTGGACAGGGCAACACTTTTAGAGATTCTGGTCCTGACTTTAAGGAAAAAGAAAGGGCCGGCACCATTTTAAAAATTTTTTTGATGACATGTTGCAAGCAAGTCATCAACTGGGACCGTGCAACAATATCATCATTCAATTTGGCTACCATCACGCTAGTAGAGGCAGCCTGTTCCTTGAAGGCCCTGATCTCAGCATACGACTGAGTCAACTGAGCCTCTATTTCCTCCTTCTGCCTCTGCAGCTCTACTAACTGTGACTCTATTTTAGCCACCTGCATGTCTCAGTGAAGCGTAGACTGTACGCTCTCTGCCAGCTATGCTCGCAATGCCAAAACCTGGTTCGAATTACTGGCACAGCACAGGCATTGAATGGTCGGAGGAATTGTCTCTGTTGACCGAGACACCAGTGTAACATGCTTTGGCATAGAAATGCTGACCTCAAATGTATGCACAAGTTTGGCCAGCATCTGAAGCCGTTTGGTCGCCTTGTTCAATACAATACGTTTGTTAACACAGAGCTTGTCATAACTACAAGCCTGGGCTAACAAATCAGACCACAACATTTCTGCTGACTTGTAAATGGTGGGGAGGATGGGGTTAAATGTGCTGCCTTCAGCTAAATGTAGTAGTGTCGAGAAGTCCATACTCACGTTTTGTTGAGAAACCATCTTCTCTAGTGCTGTCTTTTCTTCTCTTTGGTTTGCTGCTTGGAGGAGGTCCTCTAGTATCCGGAACGCCTTCTCCCATCCAGCCAGACTTCATCTGATCAGCTTCAACGGCAATGGTTCTCTCCAAGCGACGTTATGCGATGGACAATTATGTCCAGTCATTTAAGCGGCATCTCCCTCCTGCTGGCACGCTGGTATGCGCCTGCAGTGAGATTAATCACTTGGTTGGGGGTAATAATATAAGTATATATATTTATATGCACGCAGGGACATATCTATATATATATATATATATATATATATATATAACCTGGGGGCATCACTAAAATATATATATAGCCATGCATATAAATAACAGGGGCATATACACATGTCTATATATACACATGGAGCTCCTGTTGCATGGAGAGGACGTGGTCGATCTGTGCCAGCTACACGCCCAAATGAAACACCTTCCTCAGGTGCACGTAGGCGACAGGACGTTCAGCAGCATTTTGTAGGCCCGAATACCGATGTACAAATGGTGAGGCCAGAACAAGTAGAGGCGGTAGTAGATTGGGTGGCTGAGAGTGCCTCCAGTTTCTTCACATTGTCTCCCACCCAGTCCCCTGCTGAAACACAGAGATGGCACCTGCAGCCCATGGGCCATCCACCTAGTCCTGCCCAGAAGTGGAAGAAATTGAGTGTACTGATGCCCAACCACTTATGTTTCAGGATGTGGACATGTGCAGGCAGGGGTGAGGAGTGGATGCAAGATGTTGTGGAGGATGATGAGGTCCTAGACCCCACATAGAATTAAGGTCATGCGAGTGACGTGTGCAGTTCGGAGGAAGAGGTAGTGGTCACATAGCGCCAGCCACACAGCAAAAGAGGAAGCAGGGTGCAAAAGCAGAGTGGCCATCTTTTTTAGCCACTATGCCTACTACTACCCGCCGCACCAAGGGACCGAGCACACCAAAGCCAGATCCAAGGAGTTCCCTGGCGTGGCAGTTCAGACAATGTGCTGACGACAAGACACAAGTGGTTTGCACGCTGTGCAATTAGAGCCTGAAGTGAGGCATAAATGTTCTAAACCTAAGCACCACCTGCATGACCAGGCATCTAAATGCAAAGCACGAGCTGCAGTGGAGTACACACCTGAAAAACCACAAAAGATTTTAGGATCCTCTTGCTTCCTCTTCTGCTGCAGTCTCTGCCTCTTCCTCCAAACAAGGCTAGCAAGCTCACATAGTAAAACAATGAGTCCAATGGAGGTGGTCAGAGAAGGAGCTAGCAATGTCCTACAACTTGGAGGAGCTCAAGGCCCTCCATTTTGCACTTCTCCATTTTGATCCTCTTCAAAATCACAGGGCTATTATTAATTCAGACAATCCCGCCATTCAGGGGTAACAATAGTCCTACTCTTATATCTACTTGTACAACTATAATCTTCAGGGCTGAGAAAAGTGTGCAAGAGCAATCCACATAAAAAGTTCAACTGAACAACCATGCAGGCTGACTGATGGAATTTTCTCCAGACATAAACATCTTGACCTCAGTCAAGAACAAGACCCAGAGGTTCTGCTCCCTGTTCAGGGAGGGTTACCCAGAAGCTCTGGAGGGCATATCCATCAGTTGGAAACATCTTCTGGTGAATATGTTTCCTCCTCTGAAAATAAAGATGTAACAGGCTTCAGCTATAGAAATTTTTCTCTTATGGCCTCACAGTTGTGCTGGTTTCCTTTTTGTATTATAACTACTGAGAGGTTGATTTGAAGTTTTTGACGAAAACTTAACACTAGCAAATACAGGTGCACTCTGCGGTAATACTAAACCCTCACACTGATGTTAAAATTGAGAGGTTAGTTCAACATATCCTACTTGGAGGACATGTCTTAAGCTCGGGCACCGCGCCAAGGTCTCTCAAGTAGCCCGAGACCCTACCACTCACCTGTCCTGCCTGTTTAACACCACGTTTTCTAATGGTTTGAAGTTTTTGATGAGTCAAGATTTTGTACAGCAGAGAAGTATTTATCATGCGGATCCCCTGAAGTTACAGATGACTGCTTGGAAGATAACAGGAGAAAACTGAATAGCAAAGGCCTTCCCGAAGGAACTTTCAACTCCCTTATTTGTGCCCAGACAACTTCTACATCCAAGGTTTATTGGAGAGTGTGGAAGAAATACTTTATCTGGTGTGCACATAACAAAATGCCATCTTCTACATTACCATCTTCTCTTCATTTCTTGCAGGAAGGATTTCAGAAAGGTTTTAATTTCAATACACTGAAGGTGCATTTCTCAGCCATTAATGCCTTGTCAGAGGATGAATTCTCAAATTAGTTGTTGGCCAAGAGATTCTTTATCAGGAATTCAATACAGGCAAATTGGTGTCTTCCTGCAATTTATCGTTGGTGTTGAAACACCTTAGTGAGTTTCCTTTTTAACCACTTCAAAATACAGATCTGTTTTTTTCCTGGAAAATGCTTTTCCTGGTGTCCACAACTAACATCAAAAGGGTTGGTTATTATAGGACTTGTAATCAAAGGATCATTTTCTTAAGAGCCATCCTAAGTATCTTATTCTATGAAATGTTCCAGACTTTCTCCCCAAAGTGGCACCTGTGAGTAACTTCAATTAAGAGATTTTTCTTCCTAGTTTCACTTCAAATTCTTCTACTGGAACTGTTGAATGTTTTTTTCCGGGATTATTATGGTTTTTAGAGATATGTCCATGTAGTTGATTACCTCATGTACATTTTCCCAATGCTTTCTTTTTTCAAATTGGACTCTTCTTACCTGTTTTCACCATGTAGAAAAATCACTCTGGTTTGTTTATTAACCCCTTCTACCCCGGGCCAGTTTTCACCCTTATGCCCAGGACATTGTTTGCAAATCTAACATGTGTCACTTTATTTGGCGATAGCTTTGGCACACTTTTATTTATCCAAGCCATTCTGAGATTGTTTTCTCGTGACACATTGTACTTCATGATAGAAATAAAATTGAGTCAATATATTTCACTTTTATTTATGAAAAAATCCCAAATTTACCCAAAAATCTGAAAAATTCGCTATTTTCAAAATTTCAATTTCTCTGCTTTTAAAACAGAAAGTGATACCTCATAAAATATTTATTACTTAACATTCCCCATATGTCTACTTTATATTGGCATCATTTTGTAAATGTCATTTTTTTTTTAAAGATGTTAAAAGGCTTAGAACTTTAGAAGCAATTCCTAAAATTTTTAAGAAATATCCAAAACTCACTTTTTAAAGACCAGTTCAGGTCTGAAGTCACTTTGTGAGGTTTACATAGTAGAAATCCCCCCATAAATGACCCCATTGCAGAAACTACACCCCTCAAGTTACTCAAAACTTACTTTACAAACTTTGTTAACCCTTTAGGTGTTCCACAAGAATTAAAGGAAAGTGGGGATGAAATTTCAAAATTTCACTTTTTTAGCAGATTTTAAATTTTAATCCATTTTTTCTTTAACACATCAAGGGTTAACAGCCAAACAAAACTCTATATTTATTACCCGGATTCTGCGGTTTACAGAAACATCCCACATGTGGTCATAAACTAATGTAAGGGCACACGGCAGGACGCAGAAGGAAAGGACTGGCGTATGGTTTTTGGAAGGCAGATTTTGCTGGACTGGTTTTTAGATGCCATGTCCCATTTGAAGCCTCCCTGATGCACCCTTACAGTAGAAACTCCCAAAAAGTGACCCAATTTTGGAAACAAGGGGAAAAGGTGCCAGTTTTATTGGTACTATTTTGGGGTACATATGATTTTTAATTAAGTTTTTTGTGAGGCACTGTTTTGGCACTGTTTTTATTTTTTACAACATTCATCTGACAGGGCAGATCGTGTGCTATTTTTACAGAGCAGGTTGTTACGGATGCAATGATATCAAATATGTCTACTTTCTTTGCTTGTTTGTTTCAGTTTTAGATAATAAAGCATTTTTGAAAAAACAAATATGTTTGTCTTCATTTTCTGAAGGCCATATTTTTTTTATTTTTTTGTCGATCATCTTGTGCAGAGGCTAGTTTTTTGTAGGAAGAGTTGACGTTTTTATTGGTACCATTTTTGGGTACATATGATTCTTTGATCATTCATTATTACACTTTATAGGGCAAGGTGACTAAAATATTGGTTGTTTTGGAACAGTTTTTATTTATTTATTTTTACAGCGTTCACCTGAGGGGTTAAGTCATGTGATATTTTTATAGAGCAGATCATTATGGACGTGGCAATTCCTAATATGCCTAATATACCTAATATGTATATTTTTTTTATTTTTTTAAGTTTTACACAATAATAGCAGTTTTGAAAAAAAAATGATGTTTTAGTGTCTCCATAGTCTGAGAGCCATAGCTTTTTTATTTTTTTACTAATTGTCTCAGGTAGGGTCTCATTTTTTGCGGGATGAGGTGATTCCCTTTTTGATTGCTTGGTGTTGCACTTGTGATGTAAGGTGATAAAAATGGCTTTTTTAACACAGTTATGAATTTTTTTTTTTTTTACGGAGTTCACCTGAGCGGTTAGGTCATATGATATTTTTATACAGATGGTTATTTCACTTTAACACAATAATAGCATATTTGAAAGAAAAATATTATGTTTTAGTGTCTCCATGTTCTGAGAGCTATAGTTTTTTTATTTTTTGAGCGATTTTCTTATATAGGGTCTCATTTTTTGCGGGATGAAGTGACGGTTTTATTGGTACCATTTTGTTTGACATACTCCTCTTTAATCGCTTGGTGTTGTACTTTTTGTGATGTAAGGTGACAAAAATAGTTTTTTTTGACACAGTTTTTATTTTTATATTTTTATGGTGTTTATCGGACAGGGTAGATCATCTGATATAGTTATAGAGCCGGTCGTTACGGACGCGGTGATTTCTAATATGTTTTTTTCCTTTTTTTCCTAATTTTTATTATAAAATATGGTGAAAGGGGCGGTTTTTTTCTTTTTTTTACTTGAAACTTTTTATTAAAAACACTTTTTTTAACTTTTTTTTTAAACGTTATTTCTGTCCCACTCTGCGACTTCAACTTTTGGGGGTCTGATCCCCTCTGCAATGCATTACAATACATCTATATTGTAATGCATTGCCTGTTAGTGTATTACACAGAGTAATACACTAACAGGTTGCCTAGTAGAAGCAGCCTGAGGCTGGATCTCCTCGGCACCCGTATAAGGCAGGTCCTAATGCTGTGCAAGGCATTGGGCAGCCTCTGCACGGCATCGGACATCGCCACAGCAGCGCGGGGACTCGATGGGCTCCCTCACCTGCAGCAAAGCCCTTCTATGTCGCGGTCAGCACTGACCGTGGCATAGAAGGGATTAATCCACTGGCATCGCTGTAAACAGCGATGCCGGTGGATACAGCAGGGGCCCGGCTATCAGGGACTGCTGGACCCTGCAGTGATCGGACGCGCAACGCTCCGATGCCCGCCTGATCACCATGACGTACTATTACGTAAAAACGCGGGAAGTCACTGACTTCCATGATGTAATAGTACGTCACATGTCGGGAAGGGGTTAATAATGATAATAATAATAATCTTTATTCATATTGTGTCAACATATTCCGCAGCGCTTTACAATCAAGTGGCTCATGTACATACAGTCTTAGCTTTGTGGGTGAGAATTAGCACTTTAGATTAAATCCTGTACTGTATAGTCAATGACTGGTAGGGGTTGGAGGCATTAGAATATTAGTTAGATAGATAGATTAGCCCGGCTGGTGAATTTAGGATAGACTGGAGATGCGACAGTTTAGTGAGGGGGGAGGAACCGATTAGTAATGAGTTACAGTAATCAAGACAAAAATGGATCAGGGCAACAATAAGAGTTTTTGCTGTTTTCACAGTGAGAAAGGGTGGATTCTAGAGATATTTTTGAGGTGCAGGTGACATGAGTGAGCAAGAGATTGAATATAAGGGGTGAATGAAAGATCAGTGTCAAGCATAAATCGAGACAACAGGTGTACTGACTAGGTGTTAGGGTAGTGCCGCACACTGAGAGGGAGATATCAGGTTTAGTAGTTCAATTTTTGAGAGATTCAGTTTCAGATAAAGAGAGAACATGATGTTAGAGACAGCCGACAGACAATTACTGGTATTCTGTAGTTCTACAGGCGCGATGTTACAGGATAAAGTGTATAGTTTGGTATTGTCAACATAGAGGTGGTACTGAAAACCAAATCTAGTGATAGACCAATGTCTTTCAGACCAATAGATTGGAGCATTCTGAGTAGGAGATGGTGGTCTACAGTGTCAAATGCAGCAGAGAGATCCAGAAGAATTAAAACAGAGTAGTCACTGTTGCACTGTTGGTGTCAGGAGGTGATTTGTTACTTTTCTGAGGGTAGTTTCTGTAGAATGTAGAGAGCTGAAACTAGATTGTTAGGTGTCAAAGAGAAAGTTAATAGAGAGATAGCAGATGAGGCCAGAGTAGACCAGGCATTCCAGGAGTTTAGAGATGAAGGGGAGATTGGAGACAGGTATGTAGTTAGTTGCACGTGATGGATCAAGAGGAGGTTTTTTTAAATAAGGAAGTTGTTAGGTGGGTAGTGACAACTGGGGAGTGAGACTGGAGAAGGTGTAAGGTAATAAATTAAGCAGTGCATGTGGTAGGGTAAGAAGAAGAGAGGATCCTGGACACTTAGGCTACTTTCACACCCGCGTTTTGTGCAGATCCGTCAGATAATCCAACCGTCTGCATCCGTTCAGAACGATCCGTTTATCTGTAACATAGCCAACGGAAGTTAATGGAGGATGGATCAGTTTTCTATTGTGCCAGATTGTGTCAGTGAAAACGGATCCGTCCCCATTGACTTACATTGTGTGCCAGGACTGATCTGTTTGGCTCAGTTTCATCAGACGGACACCAAAACGCTGCACCGCTCTGATAGGCTGCTGTCACAAGGCCCGCAGCCTATCAGAGGAGGAAGAGGGAAGGAAGACGCCTCTCCCTCCCCTGCCGCAGCACAGCACAGCCATCTGTATCACTGTCCTCAGGACGGCGATACAGATCACTATGGAGATGAACGCTTCCACAATAGAAGCGTTCATCTGCCTCTGTCCTGCCGCCGCCACAGGTGCTCACATTCTCGGCGTCCCCCTTCTCACAGCGCCCCGGGTGACCACCCGGCCCGCCCGGTCCTAGAAACGGCCCTGCGCTTCTTAACCTGTGGGGACAGCCTCTCACAGGTGAAGAGCTTTTGTTAATGAGACAAATTGATTTGTTTATCCGTACCTTTAATATAGCTGCTGAGTCAGAGTTGTCCTATGGCAGAAATGCACTGGAAGCTGCTAATATTTTACTTTTTCAGTTCCCAATTTTGTGACATTGCTTTGCTTTCCCTTTATTAGCTAAATTAGGATGATAGGGAAAGTTTCAATTTACTCACCAAAATGTATTGTTTTGTTGATTTCAAAGGCAGTTCATTTTACCCTTTCTTATTAAATCTGTTATTACTGTATAATTGCACAATTTGTTATTGTCTCAGGGCATGCTTTTATAGAGTGTGAGATCGGAGCGTGTAATTTGGTAATTACTATGTTAATTAAGAATGGTTGCTGTCCTCTTTTCTTCTGTCCTAGCTAGGAGGAAGCTGAATGTTAACCCTTCATCTTCTCCCTTCTGAGAATTTCAGTTCAAAATTTAAACTGTACCTGGCCATAACCATTTGATCATGGAAGGTCCTAGTACTGGGATCCCTATACATGGCTGTGCAAAACCTTTTATGGACTAATTCTATTTTTTCAAGCAAAATGTATCTATAGCTTAAAAGGGTTGTCCAGCTGTTTAAAATCTTTAGAAGAAAAAAAAAAAGCTATAGTGTATACATAATAAATTAAGTCATATTAACTTTACCAATCCCCCACTGATCCTGTTCCGACGATTCCCCTTAACAAACAGTAAACGATCTCACAGCAGGACCTTGGAATCTGTGGCAGAGGAGCAGAGCAGGATCATTAAGGTGAGTATCCCCTTTAATTAGTAAAAAAGTATTGATATATTCCACAAATAAAAATGGGCCACATTTGCTAATGTGAGTGCACCTACATAAACCGATCCAAAACGTGGTGCAATTTGGTGCATCTAATTAGAGAAATAATCTAGCCCAAATAAGGGACATGTTTTACTGAAAAGGGTCATGGCTCCACAATAAATTAGACATAGCCTAAGATTTTGCCCCAAAATTCACCACAATTCTGTCTCAAGATAAGCCAAGGAACAGTTGTTATAGAGAAAAGTGTCTCTCCCTGCACCAGATTTATCATCCTGCCTGAGCCAGTTAGTCCGCAATCTGCAAGATACATCAAAAGAAAGGACATGTCCTATCTTTTGAGGAGCAGATGGATCGGAAACCCACGTACACACTACAAAGCGCTTCTGTGGGGGGGTCTGTGTCTCTGCACCTCAAAAGATAAGACATGTCCTTTCTTTTGCTGTATCTTGCAGATTGTGTACCCATTCAAGCCAAAGGGTCCATACCTACAGCACGGAGTGCACATGGTCGGTGCCCGTGCATTGTGGACCACTATTTGCGGTCCACATCACAAGCACAGAGCCATTACGTTCATGGGCATGAGCCCTAATGGGGTAATCTATCAAATGTGCTGCACCAGAAAGTCAAGTGATTTTAGCATTTTTTTTTTTTTGTGGAATAGGCATTTGTACCAAATCTATGATGTATTTGTGCTGTTTTTATGGAGGTTTGCACCATGCCCGGTAGTTTACTTTTACTAAATGGGGTGGAGCTGCAATTTGTAGCCAGATTTATCATTGCAACTAAAGTGTACTTTAGTCCCCTGGTGGCATACAAACTGATGGAGCTTTTGTAATAAATATGAATAGACTTTAGACTGAAAAGTCCGTATGGATTTTGTGCAACAAATTGAAAAAATGTGACATTTTTGTAAATTTGTGGCAAAAAACTAGCTTTGAACCAAGCAGGTACTCCAAAAAAGCAACACTGATCATATCAGAAAGCATATTGATACATTACCCCCTAAGTTTACGCCATTTATAGGATTAGTGTGTTTCTGTATGTGAACTGGACAGTAATAAATCATTTTTGTATCATTTGATATGAAATGCCAAATTGATATTGAAGACGAGTCGTAAAGATTAGTTTGTCCTGCATTTTTTACACCCCCTAAATGCAGGTTTTACTGTTAGTGTGGATTCACAAGAGCATTAACACTTTTCGTTGCTCTGTTCTGCTATAGGAGCAGAACAACCATAACAACGGAAATGATAGATTCGGGACATAACTAAAACAAACTGTGCTGAACAAACTCCATTGACTAAAATTGGGTCCATTCAGTTTCCCTTATGGATGCTGCTTTTTACCAGACAAAAAATCCTACATGCAGGATTTTTTTTTTATCTGGTCTTTTTTAACAGAATCTGTGATGGAGACCCCAAATGGGGCCTCCAAAGCAAAGGTGAAGAGATAGTATCAGGTCACAATATAACATCAGATCCAAGTTCAACACACAAATACAGTGCCAGAACCAAGATCAGTACATAATAAGAATACAGGAACTAAGCATAATACATAAATACAGCACCAGAACCAAGCTCATAAGTCAAATGCAGCACTAGAAGTTCATACCATAAATACAGTACCAGAATAAACCTCAGTGCAAAAATACAGCACCAGAACCAGAACATGGGGCTAATTTTAACAAGTTAAGTACAAATAACATTTGCTACTCAACTTAGGCTACGTTCATACTAGCGTTTTTACTGGATCCGGCAGGGTTCAGCAAAAACGCTTCCGTTACTGATAATACAACCATCTGCATCCGTTATGAACGGATCCGGTTGTATTATCTGTAACATAGCCAAGACGGATCCGTCATGAACTCTATTGAAAGTGAATGGGGGACGGATCAGTTTTCTATTGTGGTAGATTGTGTCAGAGAAAATGGATCTGTCTTGCTCCGCATCCCAGGATGGAAAGCAAACTACAACATGTTGCGGTTTGCTCTCCGGTATGGGAACGCAACCAAGATTTTGCCACCAAGATCTCTTCAGCTTTTTACTTTGCCAACACATTACTACCTGGTGTAAACCAAGACAAACTCCTCTTAGTGCCACTAAGTATAAATAGAAAAGCAGTATATAATAGGAACATAGCAACACGAGGCCCCTGAATCCCCAACTTTTTGGATGGTCAAAGAGGGACACTTGCAGCTCATTTTGTGAAAGATCTGATCACTGTCCGTTGTAGGTCATTGCTGCAGCCAGTGATTGACTGAGCAGCATTCACAGCCATTTCAAGAAAGTAGCAAGAGGTGAGGTGCAGCGAGGACCTGACACCATCAGAACTGCGGGGCTGGGGATCGGTGAGGTGAGTAGAAATTCTTTATTTTTTTTTACAGCAACCTCTGGGACTGTTGCTTTTTTCTTGTGCTTCAATTTCCCTTTAACCCTTTCACGCCTGATGACATACATTTACGTCATCGGGAGTGTGTTTAAAGATGGCGCCCACTCCTGCCCGCTGCGGGCGCCATAGCCGCGGGTGGCCCCCTGCTTCCTATAGCAGACACCTGCGGCTAATATCCGCAACCAGCAGTAATGCCGATTGCGGACATTTAACCCCTCAGATGCCGTGGTCATTCCTGATCACGGCATCTGAGCTGGCTGAAAACCTAAAGCTTTCGCTTTCGGTTGTGCTCCGGCTCCCCCGTGTGGCGATCGGAGGAGCCGGAGCGTGTATGCAGCAGCCCCTGTCTTTATGAATGACAGGAGGCTGCTGCATAGTATTTCCTATAGCGCCCTTGCCTGTAATAGGGCTCTATAGGAATGTAGTGAGATCATCATAGATTCCAATGCAAGTGCATTGGAGTCTATGATAATAGCAATCAGATGATTGCATGTTATCGTTCCCTATGGGAAGTATAAAAAGTGTAAATAAATAAATAAATAAATAATAAAAAAAATATTCTAATCACCCCCCTTTTCCCAAAATAAAAATAAAAGAACTAAAAATTTTTAAAAATACACATCATGGGTGTCGCAATGTGCGAAAACGTTTTTGGTCGCATCATTTTCTACAATTTTTTTTTATAAAAAGTGATCAAAAAGTCATACATAGCCCAGAATGGTATCAATGAAAAGTTCAGATCGCCCTGCAAAAAATTAGCCCATACAGCTCCGTACACATTACAAAAAAGTTATAGGGGTCAAAATATGGCGACAGAAAAATAAAACAGATTTTATCCCATTTAAAAATTTTTTTATCCCTGTCGAAACACAAGTAAAACGATACATATAAGGTATCGTCGGATTCGTACTGACCTGCAGAATAAAAGTAACTGGTCAGTTTTATCGCACATCGAACGTCATAAATAAAAAACTGTGGTGGAATTGCTTTTTTTTTTTTTTTGCAATTTCACCCCATTTGGAATTCTTTTCCCACTTCCCACTACATCAGATGCAATATTAAATGGTGGCGTTGGAAAGTACAACTTGTCCCGCATAAAACAAGCCCTGATATGGCTATGTGAGGAGACAAATAAAAAAAGTTATGGCTCTGGGAAGGCAGGGAGCACAAAATGAAAACGCAAAAAAAAACAACCTCCGAGTTTGAAAGGGTTAAAGGGGTTATCCAATTTCTCAAAACCCCCCCACATGCTAGGGAGGCTCGTCCCCATCCCCGCCTGACATTGGCTGCTCATCCCCAACACCGGATGTTTTCATCCGTGTGCAGGGAGAAGCAGCAGAGGCGGTGCGGGGACCAGGAGCGGTGCCGGGAGCGGGGTAAGTAAGTTACTGGTGAGGGGCCTGGCACATGTTGGGGATTTTGAGAAATTGGATAACCCCTCTAAATATTAGCATATAAATCATCAGATTATAGCTATATCAAGGTCCAAATTTCATGAAATAATGAAGTTGAGGTCTAATATACAGGTAGAAACCATACAGATAGTTCCATTCACACGTCCGTGGCACGCGGCCGGCACCCCCCATAGAAATGCCTATTCTTGTCCGCAGCTTTTGCGGAGCCGCGAACTGGAAGTTCGGGGCTTAAGCCCGGAAGTTCGGGACCGCGCTCCGCAAATGCGGAGAGCATATAGTGTGCTCTCCGCTTCACGTCCGGCCCCATTGAGAATGAATGGGTCCGCACCCGTTCCACAGAATTGCGGAACGGATGCGGATCCATTTGCAGACGTGTGAATGGGGCCTAAGGGAGCAATTTAGTAAATATATTAAAGCACATTTATTTCCCAGGTAAAAAGAGGGACATTAAAGGAGGAAAGAGGGACAGAGGGACTTGGGTCAAAAAGAGGGACAGTGTTCCATCCATTGTCCATGGAGTATGCTGGACCATTGTGACACGCACAGTGTTCTGTCCATTGTCCCTAGAGGTTGCTGGCCCATTGTGCTATATACAGTGTTCTCTCTATTGCCCTTGGACAATGCTGGCCCATTGCGACACATGCAGTGTTCTGTCCATTGCTTTTGGAATATGCAGACTCATTGTGATACGCAGTGTTGCATCCACGATCCCTGAAGGATGCTGGCCATTTGTTAAGTGTAGTCTTCTGTCCATTGTCCATACAGGATGCTGCAACATTGTTACACACATACTCTTCCATCCATTTGTCTCTGAAGGATGCGTACCCATTATAACCCATACCCATATACAGTGTTCCCTCTGTTGTGACACGCACAGTGTTGTGTCAGTTGTCGTTGGAAGATGCTGGACCATTGTTAGGCATGCAGTGTTCTGTGACATTGTCCCTGAAGAATGCTGAACCATTGTGACACATGCAGTGTTCCATCCATTATCCCTGGAGAATGCTGAACCATTGTGACAAGCACAGTGTTCTGTTCATTGTCCCTGAAGGATGCTGGCCCATTGTGACATGTGCAGTGTTCCATCCATTATTCCTGGAGAATCCTGGCCCATTGTGACATGCACAGTGTTCTGTCCATTGTCCCTAGAGGATGCTGGAACATTGTGACATGCACAGTGTTCTGTCCATTGTCCCTAGAGGATGCTGGAACATTGTGACACGCACACTGATCTGTCCATTATCTCTGAAGGATGCTTGCTCATTGAAACTAGTATTGAGTGAATCGAGCTTCGGATCCAAGATCCAAAGTCGATTCATTTAAAACTTCGTTTTAATCTGTCTTCGTACAGCATTAAAATATATGGGCTCCAGCAAGGTGAAATTTGTCTCGTGAGACTTCGGTGAATAACATTTTAAAACTTAAAAGCCATTTTAAAACTTGGATCCGAAGTTGGCTTCGGTACCCGCCGGCACCTTGGTACTGAAGCTGACTTCTGATCCAAGTTTTAAAATGGTTTTTAAGTTCATAAATCGTAGTCTGCGACTGATTGATGATTGTAACTACTGTGTTTGAAAACAATAAAACCTTTTGGAAATTAAAAATCGAAATTTGACGTTATTCACTGATGTACCGTGAGACTTCGGTAGTAACGAATTTTCCCTAACTGGAGCCCATACGTTTGAATGCTGTACGGAGACATATCTCCGTACATCATTTAAACGAAGTTTTAAACTAATCGACTTCGGATCATGGATCCTAAACTTAATTCGCTCAACACTAATTGTCATATATACAGTGTTTTATCTATTGTTACAGGAGGATGCTGGCCCATTGTGACACGCACGTTGTTCTGTCCATTGTCCCTAGAGGATTCTGGCCCATTATGCCATGTACAGTTTTCTGTCTATTGTCACAGGAGAATCCAGGCTATTTTGACTTATGCAGTGTTCTATCCATTGTCTCTCGAGGATGCAGGTCCATTGTGAGACGCGCAGTGTTCCCACCGTTGTCACTGAGACATGATGGCCATTTGTGACATGCTCGGAGTGTCCTAGAGGATGCGGGCCCATTGTGCCATATACAGTGTTCCGTCTATTGACACAGTAGGATGCTGGCCCATTGTGACATGCATAGTGCTCCATCCATTGTCCCTGAACTATGCTGGCCTATTGTGATGCACAGTGTTCTGACTATTATCCCTGAAGAATGCTGGCCTATTGAGACACGTTCAATGTTCTGACCATTGTCCCTAGAGGATTCTGGAACATTGTGACATGCATAACGGTCCATCTATTGTCTCCTAAGGATGCTGACCCATTGTCACATATACAGTGTTCCGTCTATTGTCACAGGAGGATGCTGGCCCATTTTGACACGCACAGTGTTCCGTCCATTATCCCTGGAGGATGCTGGCCCATTGTAACAGGTGCAGTGTTTTGTTTATTGTCAAAGGAGGATACTGGCCTATTGTGACATGCAGAGTGTTCCGTCTATTGTCCCTGGAGTATGCTGGCCCATTATGAAATGCACATTGTTCTGTCCATTGTCCCTAGAGGATGCTGGTCCATTGTGGCACGCACAGTTTGCCATGCATTGTTTATGGAGGATGCTGGCCCATTGTGACACGCGCAGTGATCCCATCATTGTCCCTGAGGAAGGCTGGCCCCTTGTGACATGCGCAGTGTTTCGACCATTGTCCCTGAAGAATGCTGGCCTATTGTGACATACGCAGTGTTCCATCTCTGGAGGGAGAGGACACTGTGTATGCACAGAAGTAGTGGTGCCATACCAAGCTTATCACATAAATACAGCACCAGAACCAAGCTGCTTACATGAATACAGCACCAGAACCATGCTGATTACATGAATACAGAACCAGAACCAAGCTAATTACATGAATACAGCACCAGAACCAAGCTCATTACATAATTACAGCACCAAGGCCAAGCTCATCACATAAATACAGCTCAAGTAACAATTTCATTATATAAATACAGCACCAGAATGTCATGGACATACAGAGACACACGGCCGTCCCCGCGACAGTGAGTGGCAGAAGATCTTTGAGACTGGCAACACGTGATTTGACAGGTTTACCTTGTGGATCAATAGGCATCTGTGTTGTTTCTGGTACTGGCCACAAACCATTAGAAAACGTGGTGTTAAACAGGCAGGATATGCTTAAACCCATATGCAGTTGTGCATGTGTATAGGGGAGCATATCCTGCACTTGTAGTCCGTTGCTGATGGCAATCAACAGCAAAAAAAAATGCATACAATGGAAGATGCCAGCAACGGACTACAATTACCACAATAACCATCCTACATAAGGTAACAATTATGTGGATGTGGAGAACAATCAAAAACTTAACAATAGCAAAGACAGGTGCACTCTGCGGTAATACTAAACCCTCATACTGATGTTAAAATTGAGAGTTTAGTTCGACATATCCTACTAGGAGGACATGTCTTAAGCTCGGGCACCGCGCCAAGGTCTCTCAACTAGCCCGAGGCCCTATCACTCACCTACCTGTGACGTTTGGGCAATACCAGGGGCCAGTGGGCTGAATTACAGGAGGATAAGGCCTGACTCACAAACAGCTTACCAGTAACCTCCAGCATGTAGCCATGCTTGCAATGGGAGGTGGGACGTGCCTGTGAGCCCCACCCGAGACTGGCTGATATGGCCCAGGGCTTAACAGGTGCACCTAAATGTAGCCTGTAGATCAGGCATCTTCAAACTGCGGCCTTCCAGCTGGAAGGCTGCAGTTTGAGGAAGCCTGCTGTAGATGAAAAACAGGCACATTTAAATTGGAGTTTATACACCTCCAAACATAAGAATATACAAACCATTAGAAAACGTGATGAGAGACCTTAGCGCGGTGCCAGAGCTTAAGACATGTCCTCCTAGTAGGATATATCGAACTAACCTCTCAATTTTAACATCAGTGTGAGGGTTTAGTATTACCGCAGAGTGCACCTGTCTTTGCTATTGTTAAGTTTTTGATTGTTCTCCACATCCACATAATTGTTACCTTATGTAGGATGGTTATTGTGGTACTTGTAGTCCGTTGCTGGCATCTTCCATTGTATGCATTTTTTTGCTGTTGATGGCCATCAGCAACGGACTACAAGTGCAGGATATGCTCCACTATACACATGGACAACTGCATATGGGTTTGAGCACATCCTGCCTGTTTAACCCCACGTTTTCTAATGGTTTGTATAATATGTTTGGAGGTGTATAAATTCCAATTTAAATGTGCCTGTTTTTCATCTACAGGCTACATTTAGGTGCACCTGTTAGGCCCTGGCCCATATCAGCCAGTCTCGGGTGGGGCTCACAGGCACCTCCCACCTCCCATTGCAAGCATGGCTACATGCTGGAGGTTACTGGTAAGCTGTTTGTTAGTCAGGCCTTATGCTCCCATAATTTGCCCACTGGCTCCTGGTATCGCCCATACGGCACAGGTAGGTGAGTGGTAGGGCCTCGGGCTACTTGAGAGACCTTGGTGCGGTGCCAGAGCTTAAAACATGTCCTCCTAGTAAGATATGTCGAACTAACCTCTCAATTTTAACATCAGTGTGAGGGTTTAGTATTACCGCAGAGTGCACCCGTCTTTGCTATTGTTAAGTTTTTGGTACTGACCACACCCTTAACCTCCAAGTGTTGCTATTGTGGTCATTTAACTTTCGCTATTTATAGTTGTTTCTCCCACAATGCTGTGCGGTTTATAGCTTCAGTTGGACCTGTGGATAGCTGGTGTTTGGATCTTGGCTAAGTTCCTGGTGCTGCCATAGCTTCTTGGAAGTTAAGTTTTACCTTTACCTTTTGTATTTTATTTAGTCTTTTCTATGTGTTACATTTCCTTGTTGTTTTGTATTAGGCCACAGGGAGACTCCCATTCATCCTTCCTTTAGGAGGAACAGGTTGTCTCGTTCCTGTCATTAGTACCAGGGTCTTTTAGGGTTAGATAGGACTTTAGGTATTCCTGTGTATGAACTGACCTACCTTTGGGGTCTTTTGATACTGGTAGCCAGTCAGGGCTTTGGTTAGGACTTTCCCTAGGAGGTGTACATCTTCTTTCCCTAGTTTTCAGGTCTTATTTCCTTTTCCCTCCTAAGTTCGGTGTGGGGTTTCCCTCCCACATTAGAGCGTGACACAGAACCAAGCTCATTTCACAAATACAGCACCAGGACCAAGCTCATCACATAAATACAGCACCCGAACCAAGCTCATTACATCAATACAGCACCAGAACCTAGATCATTACATATATACAGCAACAGAACCAAGCTCATTACATAAATACAACACCAGGACCGAGCTCATCACATAAATTCAGCGCCAGAACCAAGCAAGGAACATAAATAAAGCACTGAACCAAGCTCATTTCATAATAACAGAACTAAACATGGAACATAAACGCAGCACCACAACCAACCTCCTTATATAAATACAGCACCAGAACCAATACAGTGTATATTTATATATATATATGAGTGTATGTATGTATGTATGTCCGCTAAAGGAATCCGCACCGTCGCATTTACAATCACGAAATTTGGCACACAGGTACATCAGGTGTCAGGGCAGGTTTTAGACCAGGTTTTAGCTCTCTGGGATATACCGTTCCTGAGATATTCCCAAAGCTTGGTCACATGAACCTTTTCAGCCAATAGAGCTCATAGAAGCTCCCTGGCAGTTCGTCTCCACACACACAGTTTTCCTCCAGGTAACCATAACAACCCAGCCATGTTTCTTCACTGCTGTAGATGAGCTTTAAAGGAAATCTGTCACCAGAATAATCACTATTAAAGTAAAGCCATGGCCTAATAGCACTTAGTACTTTATTTCCTGAGGTTTCCATAACAACTCTGTGGATGACACTGTTAAGGGAGCAGAGTGCTGTGGAGGTCACAGTTCAGGGGGCAGGTAGGGTGGCCATTCAAGTCACCCTTAAAACCCCGCCCCCATGTCCCGCTAAGCCATGCCTCCGGTCCTGTTAGGCCACGCTGCACAGTACTGCACTAAGACAGCACAGTACTGCTGTCTTAGAGTGAGCTGTTTAAAAGGATACGCCCCCGATCTGGTTAGGCCTCGCCCCCTCCCACTCAGCCAACACGGATTGAAAAAATTAAGTTAAAAATCAACTTCTAGGTCCCGCTAAGCCACACCCTGATCTGGGTTAGGCCGTGCCCCCTCCCACTTCTCAGCTGACAGGAATTAAAAAAATGAAGTTATAAATCAACTTCTGTCAGCTGCAGAGTGGGAGGGACAGTGACTTTCTCCCTACAGCTCACACTCAGACAGAACAGTGCTGCTGTCTTAGGGTGAGCTGTTGAAAATGAAACGCCCCCGATCCAGTTAGGCCATGCCGCCTCACACTCCTCAGCCAACAGGGATTGAAAAAATTAAGTTAAAAATCAACTTCTGTCAGCTGCAGAGGTGGGAGGGACCGTGACTTTCTCCCTGCAGCTCACACTAAGACAGAACAGTGCTGCTGTAAGAAGAAATTGCTGCACACAGCTGATTCAGTTTGCCATTACGTGATAAAGTTATTTTACGATTCATTACATTACACGTGTGGGCCCTCCAGTCACCAACAGATTATATACCGCTGAGGAAGGCCGTCTCTGGCCGAAACATCCGGTACTATACCTATCTATATTGTGTTACTCACATATGGGCAATTGTCTGGATCATGTACGCAAGATGTAATGAATCGTAAAATAAACTTCATCATGTAATGGCTAACTGAATCAGCTGTGTGCAGCAATTTCTTCTTACTGTACTACGACTAACAAGTCCTTGCGAGCACCAGCAAAAGCGGAGTGCGGTACTCCACTTGGAGATTATAGAACAGTGCTGCTGTCCTAGGGTGAGCTGGTCAAAAGGGCACGTTGCTGATCCAGTTAGGCCACGCCCCCTCCGACTCCTCAGCCAACAGGGATTGAAAAAACGAAGTTAAAAATCAACTTCTAGGTCCTGCTAAGCCACACCCCTGACCTGGTTATGCCACGCCCCCTCACAGTTTTCAGCCAACAGGGATTGAAAAAAATGAAGTTAAAAATTAACTTCTGTCAGCTGCAGAGGTGGGAGGGATGGCGACTTTCTCTCTGCAGCTCACAGTAAGACAGAACAGTGCTGTTGTCCTAGGGTGAGCTGTTGAAAAGGACACACCCCTGATCCAGTTAGGCCACGTCACCTCACACTCCTCAGCCAACAGGGATTGAAAAAATGAAGTTAAAAATCAACTTCTGTCAGCTGCAGAGGTAGGAGGGAGGGTGACTTGCTCTCTGCAGCTCACTCTCAGACAGGACAGTGCTGTTGTCTTAGGGTGAGCTGTTAGTAAGGCCACACCCCCTATCCAGTTAGATCACGCCCACTCTTTAGCTGACATGGATTAAAAAAAATGTAAGTTAAAAATCAACTTCACAGTGCTGCTGTCTGAGAGTGAACTGTTCAAATGGACATCCCTGTGTCTGTCCAGGCCTGCGCCAGAGGGAGGATATGGAGTCTGAAAGCCGGACTGTCCGGCCTAAAACTGGACCTCTGGACACCCTAGGGGCAGGCTGCTGTGGAGGTCACAGTTAAGGGAATGGTCTGCTATGGAGGTCAGTGTTAAGGGGCAGATTGCTGTAAAGACCACTGTTAAGGGGGAGGGCCCCTGTGGAGGTCACTGTCAAGGGGGTGGTGTGCTGTGAAACTCACTGTTAAAGGGGAAGGCTGCTGTAAAGGTCAAAGTTAAGGGGCTGGGCTGCTGTGGAGGTCCCATTTTAAGGGATGGGGCACTGTGGGGGGTCAATGTTAAGGGGTGGGGGCTGTGGAGTTCACTGTTAAGGAGAGGTGTGCTGTAGATGTCACTGTTATAGTGGATACTGTCGATATCTTTTTACGACAACCACAAACATTAAATGAAATAGATTAAATATACCCGGGTGAAGCCAGGTCCTTCAGTTAGTATATATATATATATATATATATATATATATATATATACATATATATATACACAGTACCAGCTCAAAAACAGCTCAATACAGATATAATTTGCATATTCAGGTTGGCCCTTGACATATAATTATGTGAAACTACAGGTCCTAGTATGGCCTGATCATGTGTAAAGGTATGCTGAGAGTGGTAGATTCACAAAAGATAATGCTACCACCCATCATCACGCTGTAGACCATACAAGTGACTACAGCACTGATCAGACATAGTCAGTGCCGGAATAAACATTTTCATTTAGTGACTTACAGGTGATGTCTCCACCTAAGTTCTTCTATTTCCTCATCTTTCCATTCAGTTCAGACTTCTTCTGTCCACAACTTGTCTCTGCAGAGTTTGCAACGAGGTATCTTCGGCTTCTTACTTTACTAACACATCGGCAACCTATATACTAACACAAAATCATCTTAGTGCCAAATACTGTTCCCTCAATATAAAAGCAGCATACACTGTGCCTCTAAATACAGTCATGTCACGTGCCATGCCCCCTAAAAATAAAGCACCACACACACAGTGCTCTTTATGGTAGTGCCACACACTCTGTGCCCCATGTATATATGCTCCGTAGCCCCTGTATATAGTGCTACATGTGTTGTGCCCACTGTATATAGTGTCCCTTTTATATACAGTAATGCCAGGATCTATGCCCCCTTTATATAGTGTCTCTTCCTCTTTGGTGCCTCATGTTCTGTGCCCCCTATAGTGTACATCATGTTCTGTGCCCCCTATAATGTGCCTCATGCTATAACCACTTCTGCACAGGCCTGGATCTGCGGAACGTTACACCGGTATCAGAAAAAAAAGGCTTCAAATAGCGCAGCAGGGAACTACTGGTTACCTGCCTCGCCATTTGGCACTTTTTTTGTGATGTAAGAGGTGCAAAAACATTGTGCCATCTTCAACGTTCTGCTGATTCAAGCCATCCAGAAGAGGCCATACAGACATCTGTAGAATGTTGCAGCTGTGGCATTTACCTGGCGTTTCACAGTAGTTATGCCCCCTTAGTGCACCCATCCAGTTGTGCTGCCCCCTTAGTGTCCCATTCAGTAATGCCGACCCTTAGTGCCCTATCCAGTAGTTTTGCCCCTTAAGTGCCCCATCCAGTAATTTTGCCCCCTTTAGTGTCCCATCCAGTAGTTGTGCCCCCTTTAGTGCCCCATCCAGTAGTTTGCCCCCTTTAGTGTCCCATCCAGTAGTTTTGCCCGCTTTAGTGCCCCATCCAGTAGTTTGCCCCCTTTAGTGCCCCATCCAATAGTTAGTGCCCCCAATCCAGTAATAAAAAAAAAAATCTAATACTTACTTTGCAGCCTCTCCAGCAGAAGGCACCCTGCTCTCTCCAGCAGCAGGCACGATGTGATGACATCATTGCGCCTGCTGAACTGGAGAGTGCGCAGGCAGAGTTCCAATCTGTGCACTCTCTGTACACAGCACAGGCTGCTTTATAGTGAAGCAGGAAGATGACAGCTAGGCACCCGGAAGCCGGATGAATCGTTACGGTGGCCATCTGGCGCCCCTTCAAGAGTGCTGGCCCATTGTGTCTTATACAGTATTTCATCTATTGTCACAGGAGGATGCTGGCCCATTGTGACACGCGCAGTGTTACATCAATTATCCCTGGAGGGTGCTGGCCTATTGTGACACGTGCAGTGTTCCGTCCATTGTCTCTGGAGTATACTGGCCCATTGTGAAATATGTAAGGTTCCATCTATTGTCACAGGAGGATGCTGGCCCACTGTGGCATGCTTAGCGTTCCGTCACTTGTACTTGTGAGATGCTGGCTCATTGTGACATGCACAGTGTTCCATCCATTATCCCTGGAGAATGTTGTCCCATTGTGACATGTGTAGTGTTCCACCTGTTATCTCTGGATGATCTTGGTCCATTGTAACATGTGCAGTCCATTGTTCCTAGAGGATGCTGGCCCATTGTGCCATATACAGTATTTTGTCTATTGTCACTGGAGGATGCTGGTCCGTTGTGACGTGCACTTTTCTGTCCATTGTCCCTAGAGGATGTAGGCCCATTGTGAAACGCGCAGTGTTCCCACCATTGTTCCTGAGGAATGATGGCCCATTGTGACATGCTCAGAATTCCATCCATTATCCCTAGAGAATCCTGGCCCATTGTGACATGCGCTGTGTTATGTCATTTGTCCTTAGAGGATGCTGGAACATTGTGAAACGTGTACTGTACCGTCCATTGTCTCTGACGGATGCTGGCCCATTGTCACATATATAGTGTTCCGTCTATTGTTACAGAAGGATGCTGGCCCATTGTGACATGCAGAGTGTTCCGTACATTGTCCCTGAAGGATGCTGGCCCATTATGACACTCACATTGTTCTGTCCATTGTCCCTGGAGAATGCTGGCCCATTATAACACGGACATTGTTCTTTCTATTGTCCCTAGAGGACGCTGGCCCATTGTGACACACACAGTATTCCATTCATTGTTACATAGTAACATAGTATATAAGACCGAAAAAAGACATTTGTCCATCCAGTTCGGCCTGTTTCCTACAAGTTGATCCAGAGGAAGGCAAAAAAAAACTGTGAGGCAGAAGCCAATTTTCCCCACCTAAGGGGAAAAATTTCCTTCCCGACTCCAATCAGGCAATCAGAATAACTCCCTGTATCAACGACCCCTCTCTAGTAGTTGTAGCCTGTAATATTATTATACTCCAGAAATACATCCAGTCCCCTCTTGAATGCCTTTATTGTACTCACCATCACCACCTCCTCAGGCAGAGAGTTCCATAGTCTCTCTGCTCTTACCGTGAAGAATCCCTTTCTATGTTTGTGTACAAACCTTCTTTCCTCCAGACGCAGAGGATGTCCCCTCGTCACAGTCACAGTCCTGGGGATAAATAGATGATGGGAGAGATCTCTGTACTGACCCCTGATATATTCATACATAGATATTACTTTTTTCTAAGGTGAATAACCCTAATTTTGATAACCTTTCAGGGTACTGTAGTTGCCCCATTCCAGTAATTACTTTAGTTGTCCTCCTCTGAACCCTCTCCAGCTCTGCTATGTCTGCCTTGTTCACAGGAGCCCAGAACTTTACACAGTCCTCCATGTGTGGTCTGACTAGTGATTTGTAAAGTGGTAGGACTATGTTCTCATCACGGGCATCTATGCCCCTTTTGATGCAACCCATTATCTTATTGGCCTTGGCAGCAGCTGCCTGACACTGGTTTTTGCAGCTTAGTTTGCTGTTTATTAAAATTCCTAGATCCTTTTCCAAGTCAGTGTTACTGAGTGTTTTACCATTTAGTATGTACGGTTGACTTGCATTATTCCTTCCCATGTGTATAACTTTACATTTGTCAGTGTTAAACCTCATCTGCCATTTCTCTGCCCAAGCCCCCAATCTATCCAGATAAGAGGATGCTGGCCCATTGTGAAATATACAGTGTTTCTTCCATTGTCCCTGAAGTATGCTGGCCCATTGTGACATGCGCAGTGTTCCGTCAATTGTCTCTGAAGGATGCTGGCCCATTGTCACATATACAGTGTTCTGTCCATTGTCACAGGAGGATACTGGCCCATTGTGACATGCTCAGTGTTCCGTTAGTTGTCCTTGGAGACACATATGCAGTGTTCTGACCATTATCCCTCGAGAATGCTGTTCCATCGTTACACGCATAGTGTTCTCTCTATTGTCCCTAGAGTATGCTGGCCCATTGTGACATATAGAATGTTTCGTCTATTGACACAGGAGGATGCTGGCCCATTGTGACATACGCAGTGTTTCGACCATTGTCCCTGAAGAATGCTGGCGTATTGTGACATACGTACGCAGTGCTCCCTCCATTACACCTGGAGGATGCTGACCCATTGTGACATGTATAGTGCTCCGTCCATTGTCCTTAGAGGACGCTGGTCCATTGTGACATTTACAGTATTTCTTCTATTGTCACAGGAGGATGCTGACCCATTGTGACATGTATAGTGCTCCGTCCATTGTCCCTAGAGGATGCTGGTCCATTGTGACATTTACAGTATTTCTTCTATTGTCACAGGAGGATGCTGGCCCATTGTGACATACGCAGTGTTTCGACCATTGTCCCTGAAGAATGCTGGCGTATTGTGACATACATACACAGTGCTCCATCCATTATACCTGGAGGATGCTGACCCATTGTGAAATGTATAGTGCTCCGTCCATTGTCCTTAGAGGACGCTGGTCCATTGTGACATGTACAGTATTTCTTCTATTGTCACAGGAGGATGCTGGCCCATTGTGACTTGTGCAGTGTTCTATCTATTGTCCCTAGGGGATGTAGGCCCATTGTGAAACGCTCAGTGTTCCCACCATTGTCCATGAGGAATGATGGCCCGTTGTGTCATACACAGAGTTCCATCCATTATCCCTGGAGAATCCTGGCCCATTGTGACATGCGCAGTGTTCTGACAATTGTCCCTAGAGAATGCTGGAAAATTGTCATACATGTACTGTACTGTACATTGTCTCTGAAGGATGCTTGCCCATTGTCATATATATACAGTGTTCCGTCCATTATCCCTGGAGGATGCTGGCCCATTGTCATATATATACAGTGTTCCGTCCATTATCCCTGGAGGATGCTGGCCCATTGTGACAGGTGCAGTGTTTCACTATTGTCACAAGACGATAATGACCCATTGTGCCATTTACAGTGTTTCATCTAATGTCACAAGACGATACTGACCCATTGTGACACGCAGAGTGTTCAATCCATTGTCCCTGAAGAATGCTATTGTATTTTGATATGGGTAGTGTTCAGTCCATTATATCTGGAGGATACTGGCCCATTGTGACATGTGCAGTGTTCTGACCATTGTCCCTGAAGAATTCTGGCCCATTCTGACATATACAGTGTTCCGTCTATTGACACAGAACACGCACAGTGTTTTGTCCATTATCCCTAGAGTATGCTGGCCCATTGTAACATATAGAGTATTCTGTCTATTGTCACAGGAGAATACTGGCCCATTGTGAGACACGCACGGCATTTCGTCCATTATCCCTGGAGAATGTTGTCCCATCGTGACATGTGCAGTGTTCCACCTGTTATCTATCTGTCGTCTATTATCACAGGAGGACGCGGCCCGTTGTCACATGTACAGTATTGTATCCATTGTCCCTGCAGGACGCTGGGCAATTAGACATGTGCAGTGTTCCGACCACTGTCCCTGAAGAATGCTGTCCTATTGTGCATGCACAGTGTTCCACCCATTATCTCTGGAGGATCCTGGCCCATTGCAACATGTGTAGTGTTCTGTTCATTGTCCCTAGAGGATGCTGGACCATTGTGACATGCACAGTGGTCCGTCCATTTAGCCTATTGTTACACGTGCAATGTTTTGTCCATTCTCTCTGATGTTGGCCCATTATGACGCAGTGTTCTGTCCATTGTCTGATTGCTACTCCACATTCATCCTGCACAACCAAATTTTTCTTGTGTTCCAGTACATTGAACAAACATGGCTCACCAGACAGTGTTTTGCTATGTTTGGGGCTCCAAAATGGACAGAGTAAAATTGACTATTATGTTTATTCTGCAAGAGTAGAAAGGACATTCTGGACATCCCAACTTTGCTGTGAGCCTCTTGTATGTGAAGCGCTCTGAGGACAAGTTGCTCTGCGGGCAGGTCCATGTCTGGTTTCTTCCTCCTATGGCGGAGGCTTGGTGTGGTCAAGTGGGACAGCTCCTTCCCTTACAACTGGCACACTCCCAGGTTTTATGATGGACACAAGGACTTTTCATGGATCGTTATTTAAGGTGGGGGGGGGGGGGGGGCTGCCTCTGAGGCAATTGTGCATGCCTACAACCTGTGCAAGACTCAGTGCTTTAGCTGCCCTTTTACATTTCTTTTTGCCTCTTTTGGGAGTACCCATGATGATCTCTTGTCTGCAGTGGGGTCTGGATCAGTGTGTATATATATTCATAAGCACTTCCTACTTGCTCTTGCTATATATATGCTGTGAACTGTGAATAGTATTGCTTTCTAGTGCAATGCTTTAGTTTAACCCTTTAAGGACACGGCCTATTTCACCTTAAGGACCAGGCCATTTTTTAAAAAATCTGACCAGTGTCACTTTATGTGATGATAACTTTAAAACGCTTTTACTTATCCAAGCCATTCTGAGATTGTTTTTTCGTCACATATTGTACTTCATGACAGTGGTAAAATAAAGTCGAAAAATTTCATTTTTATTTATAAAAAAATACCAAATTTACCAAAAATTTTGAAAATTTGCAATTTTCAAAGTTTTAATTTCTCTACTTCTAGAATACATAGTAATACTGCCAAAAAAAGTTATTGATTTACATTCTCCATATGTCTACTTCATGTATCGATCATTTTGGGAATGCCATTTCATTTTTTTGGGGACGTTACAAGGCTTAGAAGTTTAGAAGCATCTTGACATTTTTCAGAAATTTTCAAAAACCCACTTTTTAGGGACCAGTTCAGGTCTGAAGTCACTTTGCGAGGCTTACATAATAGAAACCACCCAAAAATGACCCCATTCTAGAAACTACACCCCTGAAGGTACTCAAAACTGATTTTACAAACGTCATTAACCCTTTAGGTTTTCCACAAGAGTTAATGGCAAATGGAGATAAAATTTCAGAATTTCGATTTTTGGGAAAATTTTCCATTCTAATCAATTTTTTCCAGTAACAAAGCAAGGGTTAACAGCCAAACAAAACTCAATATTTATTGCCCCGATTCTGTAGTTTTCAGAAACACCCCATATGTGGTCCTAAACTACTGTATGGCCAAACTGCAGGGCGCAGAAGGAAAGGAACGCCATATGGTTTTTGGAAGGCGGATTTTGCTGGACTGGATTTTTGACACCATGTCCCAATTGAAGCCCCCCGTTGCACCCCTAGAATAGAAACTCCATAAAAGTGAATTAATCTAAGAAACTACACCCCTCAAGGTATTCAAAACCAGTTTTACAAACTTTGTTAACCCTTTAGGTGTTCCACAAGAGTTATTGGCAAATGGAGATGAAATTTCTGAATTTCAATTTTTTGTTACCTTGCCTCAAAAAAAGTGTAATATAGAGGTACCAAAAATCATATTTACCCTAAAATAGTACCAACAAAACTGACACCTTATCCCGTAGTTTCCAAAATGGGGTCACTTTTTTGAAGTTTCTACTGTAGGGGTGCATCAGGGGGGCTTCAAATGGCACATGGTGTCAAAAAACCAGTCCAGCAAAATCCGCCTTCCAAAAACCATATGGCGTTCCCTTCCTTCTACGCCCTGCCGTTTGGCCATACAGCAGTTTACGACCACATATGGGGTGTTTCTGCAAACTACAGAATTAGGGCAATAAATATTGAGTTTTGTTTGGCTGTTAACCCTTGCTTTGTTACTGGAAAAATGGATTAAAATGGATAATTTGCAAAAAAATAGCTGTTTTGGGACAGTTTTGTATTTTTTGTTATTTACATTTTTGAACTGACAGGTTAGATTGTGTGCTATTTCTATAGAGCAGGTTGTTACGGACGCGACAATACCAAATATGTCTACTTTTTGGGGTTTTTTGTTTCAGTTTTACATAATAAAGCATTTTTGAAAAAAATGATTTTTAGTGTCTCCACATTCTGAAAGCCATAGTTTTTTTATTTTTTGGCAATTGTCCTATGTAGGGACTCATTTTTTGCGGGATGAGATGGCGGTTTGAATGGTACTATCTTGGGGTGCATATGACTTTTTGATCACTTGCTATTACACTTTTTGTGATGTAAGGTGACAAAAAATGACTTTTTTACAACGTTTTTATTTTTATGTTTACCGCGTTCACCTGAGGGGTTAGGTCATGTTATATTTTTATAGAGCAGGTCGTTACTGAACGCGACGATACCCAATATGTATACTTTTTTTATTTATTTTGGTTTTACACAATAATATCCTTTTGAAACAAAAAAAACATGTTTTAGTGTCTCCATAGTCTGAGAGCCATATTTTTTCAGTTTTTAGGCGATTGTCTCAGGTTGGGTATAAGTTTTGCGGGATGAGGTGGCGGTTAGATTGGCACTATTTGGGGGTCATATGACGTTTTGATCGCTTGCTATTACACTTTTTGTGATGTAAGGTGACAAAAAAATGGCTTTTGACAAAGTTTTTATTTTTATTTTTTACAGTGTTTACTTGAGGGGTTAGGTCATGTGATATTTTTATAGAGCAGATTCTTACGGACGTGGAGATACCCAATATGTCTACTTTTTTAATTTTTTACATTTAACACTGAAAAGCATTTTTGAAACAAAAACATCATGTTTTAGTCTGAGAGGCATAGTTTTTTTATTTTTGGGCAATTGTTTTATGAAGGGGCTCATTTTTGCGGGATGAGATGGCGGTTAGATTGGTACTATTTTGGGAGGCATACGCCTTTTGATCACTTTGTATTACACTTTTAGTGATGTAAGGTGCCAAAAATGGCTTATTTACACCATTTTTTATTTTTTTATGGCGTTCACGTGAGGGGTTCAGTCATGTGATATTTTTATAGAGCTGTTTTTTACGGACGCGCGATACCTAATATGTGTAGTGTATTTTATTTTTTTACTTTTTATTCAGTGATTTTTTTTTTTTATTTTTACTTTTTTCACTTTTTACATTTTTTTTGGACCCAGACCCACTTGGTTCTTGTAGATCCAGTGGATCTGATGTCAGTATAATAAGGTACAGTACACTATATAGTGTACTGCACTGTATTTTTTACTTTTCACAGTCTGGTCAGACTTCTGCCTTTAGCAGAAGTCTGACCAGAGTTACTATACCATGGCAAGCAGGACGCTTCTGAAAGCGTCCTGCTGCCATGGTAACCATCACCCACTGCCATTAGAGAGTAGTGGGTGATGGATGGGGGGAGGGAGGGGAGCTCCCTCCCTCTGCGATCTCATCCTGGGGGGAGGGGCTGCATAAGCACAGCAGCCCCCCGATGGGAGAGGGAGGGAACTCCCTCCCTGTTAGCACCTTCCATACCGCGGTCCGTCCGGACCGCGGTAAGGAAGGGGTTAAACGGCTGGCATCTGCAGCACAGATACCAGCCGTTTTTCTATCAGAGTGCCAGCAATGTGCTGGCACTCTGATAGAACCACTAGACACCAGGGAATTATTACAAGGGAGGCGGGCGGGGGATCGCTATTGCGATCCCGCCTGCCGCACCGCCCGCCTCCCGCACCGCCTCCCGCCTCCGCAACCACCCCCCTGCACCCCCGCAGCCATAACAAGATTGGGGGCTGCAGGGGGGTTTAAAATGAATATCTTTGGGGCGATTAACTCTCTGATCAGAGATCGCTAAAACCGCTGCAAACCGCAGGTCTGAATTGACCTGCGGTTTGCAGCGATCGCCGATACGGGGGGGGGGTCACATGTTTAAACACAGGGCGTACATGTACGCCCTTGGTCCTTAAGTACCAGGACGCAAGGGCGTACATGTACGCCCTTGTCCTTAAGGGGTTAAACGTCAGTACTTGTTCCTCTGTCCATGGCATCTAGGATTGCTGCAAACAACATTTCATTGTATTGTACATTGACAATAAAGGCATCTTATCTTATCTTACCCTTTAGCACAGGGTTTGTTGGCTGCCCCGAATCACATCCTTAAAGACTCTGTGCCCAGGAACAGCCTAATGTACATTTCAGTACTTCATGGACAGTATGACGGGGTTCACACTGGAAGCTTGGTGCATGTTTAAAAGATGCTACATAGCATGCCAGGAACTAATCTTCTTTGTCCTGCACTGCCGCAAGCTGATCCACAACCTGCTCAGAGACAGTCCGGACAGTGATGAAGAAGATGGTTAACACCCCTCTCATCCCCCTCTCCCCTTTCTGTGTCTATGTTTCAGTAAAGCTTTGGGCCTGTGATATCCCCTACATATCCCATTCTTCCCAATTCCCATCCTTTTACACTGTCAGACTCGGAAACCTAATACTGAATTATATTAGCTTTGATTTTCACACTTTGCCTGTAACATATAAAATACTGTAAATCTGTACATATTATACTACATTATTTTTGATCGCTTTTTATTGAATCTCCAGAAGATGGGATGGGACAAACAAAATCTACATTTCTTAGTTTTTTACCTTATTTCTTTTACATCGTTCACTTTACAGGTTAACCCTGGACCAGCCTGTTTTGGGCCTTACTGATCAAGACATTTCTTTTTTCATTTTTTCATCATTGCCTTCCAAGAGCTATAACTTTTTTATTTTTCCATCTATGTAGCCATATGGGTCTCAGGGGCGTAACTACCATAGCGGCAGACGATGTGACTGCTATGGGGCCCAGGGCAAGACGGGTCCCAGTCTTAGTTGGGAATTATCTCTTATAGTGGAGATGACAACTTGGTCAGGACTCTACTACTCTCAGACTACTTTCTAAAGGAACAACTTTTAGCAAATGACCAAAAGCACAAATGGTGAGGCTCTACCAGTCCAGCTGAAATGGTTTGGTGCAACCAGCCAGTAATCCGCCTAATTACCAAGGTACAATAATGAATGAATAATAACGATTGGGCACTCCGATACTGGATCACCTGACTAGGCGGAGACTTGCTAGTATACAAAATAGTTATTAAAACAGCATATAAAACAAGTACATAAAACACTTGGATTTTATAATAAACAATCAATATGGGTGGCTTGATTTCGATTAACCTGTTGTCTCCATGATTGTAGGACCAGACTGAAAGGTTAAAATGTTATAAAATATCCCTTGTATGTATATCTCCACTTCCAAGGGTAAGTGATAGTGCCTCCACTATCGATAGTAAGTACAGATGATTTAACGATAGGCTTATATACCTCTTGCAATGATACTTCCATGTAATACACAATTGGCCTAAAGTCCCAATATAGTGGGAAATTCTTGAAGGTATGTACTCGCTGTCCGACTGGATCAGCTGTTATCTGCGGGCGGCGTGTGTGGCTTCCCACACTTTCCTTGCTCTGCACCACTGGTTTTCTCGTAGTATCGCCAGAGCGCTGTCGATCCCGTCAGAAACAGACAAGCAATTCAATATTGGCTTCCTTAACGTGGTCCATACGTGGCTGCCGGGAAACCACCTTACATCTATTGGGTACTGTACACTCCACTGTCAAAAGCGCCAGGCGCGTTTCGGGATTACGAGAAGCCCATTATGGGGGGAGCCAAATGAGTATAAAAAGGGTACAAAACACTGCGACATATTGCCACTGAGGAAGGGACAAGAAATACATAGTTCCCGAAACGCTCCACTGTCAAAAGCGCCAGTCTGGTCCTACAATCATGGAGACAACAAGTTAATCGAAATCAAGCCACCCATATTGATTGTTTATTATGAAATCCAAGTGTTTTATGTACTTGTTTGACATGCTGTTTTAATAAATCTTTTGTATAGTAGCAAGTCTCCGCCTAGTCAAGTGATCCAGTATCTGAGTGCCCAACTGTTATTCTTCAAGGGTCATTGAAAAGGGTTTAGGCAGAAACCCTTCTGTCTTGTGTGGGCGGTCTGGTTGGATCCTTGCTCTGGGGCCTTTACTTCTCTACGTACGCCACTAACGGGACTTGTTTTTTGTGGGACAAGTTGTAGATTTTAATCGTGCACACATAATGGGGTACACATAACTTAATAACTGATTAAGTTGTATTAACTTCTGGGAGGGTTAGAGCAATACTGCCACTGAGTTCACTGAGGCATTCATTTTCCAAAAATAAATAACATAACAAGAGGCGAAACCCGGGTCGGGCCTTTTATCTGTACAGTACAATAAAGGTGATTCTTTCCTATACACTTGGGGTACTGCACAATATGTTCTGTCTTTATATAAGGGTGCCTTGGTGACTGGAGATTACCGGTTGGAATCTGTGACGAGGCTGCTGAAAATACTCCAAAATTGGATGCTATACTTTCATGTCCACATGTCTACGGTGTGGTGAATAGCGCGGACCTGAAACTTTTTCATTTACTCGCTCCCTTAATTAGGCACCATAGCGTGTCCTCCCTAAGGAAAGAATAATACTTACCTGCTCCCCACTGCTCTAGTTTAGTGCACTGGCTATGCTCGGCAATCTTATGGACACCAACTTGTTTACTTCCAGCCAGGGTCACGGGATCTTGATTCTGTTATCACTTGATCACTTATATATTAGACTGCAACACGTCTGTACTGCAGTGTATTATACCTGTCAGTTTCATACCTAATAGACTTTCATCTATGGCATACCTGGAGGCTGTTTTTAGGCCTCCAGCTGCCATGACACCCTCTCGGCAAACCCATATTGCATTTCAGAGTGCCTGGGGGGGGGGGGTGATGAAAGGAACCCCTTCCCTCTGACTAACTGCTTAGATGGCATAGTCTCCATTAACTGTGACATATATGGAGTTAAACTACCTGGATTGGAGTCACCTCTGATCCCAACAATTGCAGCAGGAGCCCTATGTTTATCAGCCATGCTCCTGGTGCTGATCCAGTGGGTACAGTGGCAGTACCAGCAAGTTCACCATGACTTGTATATCTGTCATGGAGCACAAACTTGCACCAGCTTATGATGGCCCTATATCCAGTATTGCCCTTGGGTGATCCTGCTCCCCGTACACTATAGACAAGGCTTCATAAAGGATGTATGCCTGAAATGTTGCCACTGATTTGATTTGGAGCACAAATAAAGTCTTTGTACCCCATCATTCATAAGTGGGTGCTGTCCCAAGTCCTAACTTTTGAGAACCTGTGAAACTCAAACTTATTGGGAGATAACGACTTAAGGGGGAGATTTATTCTGGCTATATGCCAGTTTTCTGGTGTGGCAAGTGCCATTTTGCGATAAAATTTGCAACTTTTAGGCTTTCTACAACAACTTCACCACTTTTCCAAAAAGTGGGCAGTGTGGGGGTGGGAAGAGACGGGGCACGGGACTTTCATGGCCAGACTCCTTTAACCAAATGTGCACCATAAAAATTGTGCACATTACACCACATGGACGGCTAGATATGCGCCATGATTATTAACCCCTTCAAGACCCTGCGATTTTCCATTTTTCCATTTCCATTTTTCACTCCCTGCCTTTCTGGACGCATAACTTTTTTAGTTTTCCATTCAAATAGGTGTATGAGGGCTTGTTTTTTGTGTATTGTCTAAGATTTTATCATTAGAGGGAGTTTTCTGTGACTTTATAAATGTAGCCATGCACATCCGCATATTTACTATCATATCGTGCAGGATGTTTTGTATCTTTTTTCCCCCCTATGATTTGTTTGACTTGTCTTAAAGGAGTAGCACCTTCAGGTGTGAATGTGCTCCTACTCTGTGAGTAGCATTCATGTGCACTTTTGCCCCACCTATCTAAGAGGCAACCTTGATTAAGGTGGTACATATATGTGTGTGTGCCCTCCTCTCATTGGTTGCTGATGCACATAGAGATAACTAGGAGAAACACACTATATGTGCAGGGTCTGCGCTCCTGAACATAAATGCATAACGGCAAAGGTAGGTTTAGCATAGGACCTGCCTGAACTGAGACCACCTTGGCGCTGGGTAGGTGGGCACAGATGTGTTTTGATCAAAATGTATTGGTTTAGAGCACGGATGTCAAACTCATGGCCCTCCAGCTGTTGCAAAACTACAACTTCCAGCATGCCTTGATAGCTGTAGGATGTCCAGGCATGATGGGAGTTGTAGTTTTCCAACAGCTGGAGGGCCACGAGTTTGACATCCCTGGTTTAGAGTCTCAGATTTTATCATTAGAACGAGGGCTCAGTCCACATGGTATGTTTGCATTTATTACTGTAGTGCATTATTTTCTGTGACTTGTTTTTGGTGGAACACGTACTTTTTAATAGCACTATTTATAGTGGGAAGCTGGAAAAAGATTCTAAATGGGGTGGAAATGGAAAAAAAAACTATTCCACCACAGTTTTATGGATTGTTTTTTATGGAGTTCCCTTTGTGATAAAACTTAGCTGTTACCTTCATGCTCCAAGTCGATACCGATACCACATTTATATAGTGTTTTAATACTGAAAAAAAACTTTGGTAAATGTATTATTTATTATTTTTTATCCTGACTATTTTTTATAGTTATGTTTATGTATATGACTTTTTGATCACTTTTTATACAATGAACAGATGAAAAAATGAACTATCTGCCATTTTGATGTTTTTTTCCATTACGGCATATGGGATTAAAGGGGAGAGTATAAAAAGCTCCCCCATATGCTGGGCCCCCCACACTGAATATACTTACCTGGCGCCCCGCGCCGCTCCTGTGATGCTAGGGAGAGTCGCCCTCGCCCTCGTCCCCGCCTGCCATTGGCTGCAGATGTTTTCATCTGTGCATGGGGAGAAGCTGCAGTAGCGGTGTAGGGACCAGGAGAAAAACAGGGCGCGGGCGCCCAGCATATGGGGGAGCTTTTTTACTCTCAGATAACCCCTTTAATATTTTAATAGTATAGGTGTTTTTGGACATGGCGATGTCTAAGATGTTTACATTTTTATTATAAATTTATTTTTTTATTAATGAGAATATTTTTTTAAACTTTTTTTTACTATTTTTTAAGTTACCCTAGGGTGACTATAATATGCAGTCATTAGATTGCCTCTTGTATTCTATAGTGAATATTTATGCTTTACAGAATACAGGATTCAGTATATTCCAATGCAGTGCTGCCCCCTGAAGGCCTGCCCTGGAATATATTAGTAATAAGATTGGAAGCCTTGTACAGGCTCAGGCCTATTACTAGTATGGGACGCCTCCCCAGATTTCAGCCAGGGGAAAGTGGCCCTTGCCGGGAAGAGCGTGGATCCTGGTTTTAGAGCTCCCAGATATGACAGCATCTGAGGTTAAATGGCAGACATTAACCCCAGTGCCTCTGTTGTGTAAAACAGCAGAAACCCAGCAGTTATGGTGGGTTATTAAAGAGGACCTTTCATCAGGGAAAAAAATATGAACTAAGTATGCTGACATGGAGAGCGGCGCCCAGGGATCTCTCTGCACTTACTATTATTTCGCTTCGTTCTCCCGGTATTGGCTCCAGTATGTTCTGGGACTTGGTTATACTAGGCGGAGCTTGCGCTTGTTCTCCTGGGCGTCTCCTTCTCCCAATCTGGCCAATCGCAGCGCAAAACTCATAGCCTGGGAGAAAAAAGATGCCCAGAAGGAGACGCCCAGGAGAACAAGGGCAGGCTCCACCTAGTAGAACCAAGTGGGCGAAGATACCAGAGCCAATACCAGGAGAAAGGAGCGGCGCCCATCTCTCCATGTCAGCATACTTAGTTCATATTTTTTTCCCTGATGAAAGGTCCTCTTTACGATATTGGTCTTAATAAATCTCCCCCTAAGTCTTTTATTTAAGGTAATGAAACATGTATTAGGATTAGTGATTGGCAATGTGTAGAGATTACTTTATATGTCAAGGGCAAAGTGCGAAACAAAAGACTAAAATAATGCAAGGTTGGGTGTTGGATACCAGTGAATTTACCTTGTTCCATACTTTTCCTGTAAGGCCTGATTACGATTTATACGTGTAATAGATAAATCTATCCTCGGATGTACGTATACATTTATGTATGTATGTATGTATAAATAGGTACACCAAAATCCCCCTACAAATGTATACTGTAGGTTAAAGGTAAAATATATAAAACGTATTTCTCCACGTATGTACAGTATGTAATAAATACATCTGACATCCCCATGTATGTAATAATCTCCTCTGCATTAAGTAATGGTTGATTTCATGTTTACTTTGTGATCTATGTCATTGTGGTGTATTTCCAAATATTATCTCTCTGGATTCATGTATTCTATGTGAAGTGGGATTACTCATACATAAGTGGTGCTCATCCACTTTTTCCTACTTTACAAAAGTGATCTGTGTTTGCGAAAGAGAGGACATGGCAGATATTGTGCTAGGGGTATCCCATTACAATTATAACACCTATCATTCTAACATTTATTCACTCATTTGAATAATAATTTCCGCTCTTTGATACAGTAAGATAACGATTGCCATTCATGAGAGTCTGATGACGCCAGAAGGAGAGTGTTTAATTCTGGGAGGAAAAATGTTTCATAATAACATATAACAAAGACATTTATATTCCCACCGCCTGATTGTGTCATACTGCCATCCAAATTAGATTCCTTTCACTTTGTAAATGGCAGCCTGGTAAATCTGGAGTTATTACAGAGAGCAGAGGAGGGGAGAAACATCAGTTATTACTAGTAATTACTCTGCTGGAAGTTTACAAATAGATATGAAGCTCATTTAAAGGTAGTAAAAGATATTTTAGGGTTGACATCACAAAGTAACATTTCCGCACTGTACAGGATACATTGTTCCCGTTGTGTAATTTGCATGAAGAATTGGCTTTGAGGATGAACACTTGATGAGCTAGAAAAGTAGGTTAGAAAAGGTGAGAAAGTTTATCAAAGGATAGAACCAAAGAAAAGTAGCTGAAAAAGTGTTATTTCCCCCTCTTAACTTTCCCTCCACAATGCATGGGCTGAAACAGAGGCCCCCTGTAGTCAGGGCACATACAAGTAAACAGGGAGCCAGTCACCCTTAGGACTTGGGCACATATGGAGTCTTCACAATTATGTACTATGTTACTGTAAGCACACTGTCTGCCTTTGTATGGTGCCTACATAAAGCACTGTATTATGGCAGTATTCTCTCTTAGACCCCATGTACATTACCGTGTCCGTTTTGAGGTCCGCAGTCGGCGGATGCGGTCTGTGTGCGGTCCGCATTTTATTTGCAGACCCATTGTTTTTAAATGGTCCGTAGTCTGCATTTTGCAAGACATATTCTATCTTTTTGCGGAATGGACATATAGATGCGGAAAGCACACGGATGAAGCGCACTGAGCCGGTCACCATAGATGTTTTAACCACAGTAAACACGAGGATAGTCGCACAAGATAAACAACATAGTAATATACACACCAGCAATGGGTCACAGCAGTGTCGCCAAACAAACGCGCCCCGACGCGCGTTTCTCGGTCACCTTTCTCAAGGGGCGATAAGATAAGATCTGATCGCCCCTTGAGAAAGCTGACGGCGAAACGCGCGTCGGGGCGCGTTTGTTTGGCGACACTGCTGTGACCCATTGCTGGTGTGTATATTACTATGTTGTTTATCTTGTGCGACTATCCTCGTGTTTACTGTGGTTAAAACATCTATGGTGACAGGCTACTTAGCCCAAACTAGCAACTGTTTGTTTTGTTGGGTCCCATTATCTATTTGGTGTGTGCACTGACTGAGGATATTTGCGCATAGTTGTTATCAATTTTCACCAGTTATACTCTGATTATGCTATGTGGTGTGTCGCTTTTTGTGTAATTGTTTTTACTTGTTTTTTAACACTTTTTGTACCAATCATGTTTCATAAATTGTTCTAATAAAGACGCATTGTTATTTATATTCCTTCATTTTTTGACTCTGATATCATTCTTTTGGATCTATATGTCCCCAATGTCTGAGGTGAGATAGCCCCTTTAAGGACAGGTAATACTTCTTGACTAGTGATGAGCGGCAGGGGCAATATTCGAATTTGCGATATTTTGAGACTATTTGGTAGAGCATAAAAGGGAGAGGAGGGAGGGTCGCTGTGCTTATCAGATATATGTTTACTGTATTTATTTATTAATTATGTGAGGGACAGGTTTGGGAGCATTCATCTTCGGCGTGCGTGTGTGGCTCGCTAGCCACGAGTTCTGCGCGCTGCGTATATTCGGTTCATCACCTCTATGAGAGAATGAGACAAGGGATATTAGATACAAAAGCAGTTGTGGCTCACAACTATTAAGGGTAAGCGTAACCTATCTCTTACCATTATTTTATATTAAGCGCAACACTATCTGTATTACATATATAAACTTAACTAACTAACTAACTAATTAACTAATGTAATGTGACACAGTAAAGCACAGAGCACAGCAATCACACTGCTCTCTCTCTTAGAACTGTATAAACTGCAGAAAATGGCTGCTGAGAAGGTTCTTATATAGTAAGGGGTAGGCAACTTTCCTATTGGTTGCTAGAGATATTGCTGAGACAAAGACATTGCAGCCTTCTCATTGGCCCACAAGCAAAAAGGGAGGTTACTGATGAAAAAAAATATAGAATATTCGAAAATACGAATATATATCACTATATTCTAAATATTGGCAAATTCTCGAAGTTTCGCAATTAAAACTCGCAATTTGAATATTCGCGCCCAACACTATTCTTGACTTTAAATTCATTCCTGGTTTTGGCTTCCAAAAGTGCATCAGGAAACCTGACCACGTGGCCGTACCCTTAGAAGCTTTCATATCTAAGGTTTATGAATTATTAGGCTATATACACACAATGCATATGTAAATAGGTTTTCTTGTAGAAAATCTCCAGTGTAATACAGTACCAGCTACGTAAAAGAGACTTTTAAAACCTCATCTACACGGTGCAGACATTTTCCACCTAAAAATTGACCTACTGTATGAACTTAGAGATCCACAGCACGCTTTGCAATGCAAATTGGGGTCAAAATCTGTGACAGAATCCGCAAGTAACACGTGTGGATTTTGGTGCAGATTTGGTGCAGAAATGCTGGTAAATCCGCATGAAAATCATTGCAGAGAATATGCATAAACTACGTTGCTGTGTGCATGAACCCTAGTAAAAGTCATAGATTTTTCTGGGTGCCATATTACAAGTCTACACAACTGAAAAATATAATGAGGTTATCTGTGGCCCTTGGTATAATTACATGGGCTGTTACACATTTTTTCATCACTAGCATGCAAAAATAATTGCGAAACAAATAAAAAAAGTCATAGTCAGAAGCCACAAGGAAAATCTTTATAAAAACGTCTTCTTTCAGAACCCATGTCTGTAATATTTTACTTTGAGGCCGGCCCTACATAGGTCATTTTCTGGTAGTGATATACAACTGTAAAGTTTTAACTCATAATCATTTTAAGATATATAACATCATTTTTTACTTTAGGCTATTGGAGGTCTTGTCGGAGATTTTTCATTATCTTGGACAACCCCTTTAAAGGCTATGGACACTATCATGGCAATTTTTATATGATTGCATATTAGTAATTTTGGGCTAAAAATAATTTTTTCTATTGATCTTTATTAAAAGTTTTCAGTCGATTTTGAGAGTATCATTGTTCCTCCTGCAGTCTGTTTGCATCGGCCTGTGTAATATCACCATTAGTCTTATGGATAGTTATAGGCAGTATTGGACTGGGGTGCCTAGGGCCCACTAGTAAAATTCATTTTGAGGGCCCACTATAAAGCTACATGCAAATACTAACCACCCACACAGTGGCAGCAGCAAGACACTACAATATGATTATGGGGGCCCATGCAGTGACTTCGAGAGGGCAGGTGAGGACATGGCCAGCTTGACTCTATACTTACTTTCAATAAGTTTTTATTATTATTATTATTATTACAGTTCTTGTTTGGCAGTTCACACTCAGCAGTACAATCGGATAGCAGTGTATATTAAGCGTAAACTCCAAATAGAGTTATTTATAATGTGGTATAAAGAGAAAATAAACAATTTAACAGAATTAAACAATAAAGTAAACGTCTGTCTGAGCCGTAAAATAAAAATTAATTGCGCCCTGTACATAAGTCTTGTGACTAAACTGGAATAGGTAGGTAATACATGTTCATAATGTCATCACCTTAAGGCCCCCTCCCCCACTGGGACAGTGCTATTGGAATTCGCCGGGTACCGATCCCTCCAAGACTCCCACAATCGGTAATAACGAGGTACTTGATAGTTTTTGTGAGCAAGCATAAGTTCATATGAACTCGTGGTATTTACCGCATTAAGAATCTCGCTTACAGTTGGAATAATGTCAGATTTCCAATTTCTGGTTAATGCGAGTTTTGTGGCCAAAAAAAGGTGCATCAAAATTATTCTAACTCGAGATGGGTAACTGTTGAGATCTATAAACAGTAGAGCGAGGGCTGGGTCTGGAGCGATCCGACAACCGGCGAGCCCCGATGCCTCTTGGAAGATGCGGAGCCACAGATCAGAAACCTTGGGACAATCCCATAGTATGTGGAACAATGCCCCCCTTCCCCCACAGCCCCTCCAGCAGGATATATCAGTGCCGGGGAATAGGGAGTGCAACCGGACTGGAGTATAATACCATCTAAATGAAGTTTTAACAAAAGCTTCAAAATGTGAGGAGCATTTAAGAGCTGAGAGGGCTAACCTGTGGGCTGCTAGCCATTGCGTAGTTGAAAAGGAACGTTTCAGATCCGCCTCCCAGGCCAGTAAAGGGGCCGTCTTGGCAAAAGAACCCTTTCCGCCAAGGTATAAGTATATAGGTTGTACTCCTACAGATACTTGTCTCACCATAGACCACGTTGTCAATAGATGGACATTACATTTAACAGTGAATGAAGGATTCGTTGATAACAAGTGTCTAATTTTAAGGTATGAAAATGTTTCATGGTCTGGGATATTAAAGTCCCTCTTTAAACTTTCAAAAGGTTTAAGGTCTGATTGGATAGCAGGTCTGCCACGCACTTAACCCCTTTATTGCACCATTCCCGTAGGTTTAAATCTGGGACTAAATAATAAAGGGATTCCACAGGCGTCAAATGAGCTACAGAGATCGGCTTGGACCCACCTTTGTCATGATATGTTTTCCACATAGCTAGCGATGTGGAAACGTAGTAGGGGTCTTGGCGGGTTGCAGAGCAGTCATGTAGGGCTGCCATGAGCAAAGCACGTAAGTTATGACCCTGTATCTGCGATTGCTCAATATGCACCCAATGCTTCTCCACCGCACCCGTCCACCATTCCCTCAACTGATTAATCCTTGAAGCCAGATAATAGTCATAGAGGTTTGGCAGGCTAAGGCCCCCGAAACGTCTGTGTCTATTCATGATGCTTCTGGCGATCCGTGGTCGAGACCTGTTCCAGAAAAAAGAATTAAGCAATTTATTGGCCAAATTAAAAAAGGACAGTGGTATTGGGACTGGTATTGTCCGGAATTGGTACAATAATTTAGGCAGGATATGTTGCTGGAAAGCTGCTAAACGTCCCAGCCAAGAGAGTTCGGTTTTGGAAATATTGTCAAGATCTGATTGGAGCGACTGCAGAAGGGGAGGGAAATTAGTTTTATACAATTCATGTGGGGTCGTCGTGACTTTAAACCCTAAATATAGAACATGCGACGTCTGCCAATCAAATGGGAAAGTACTCTTTAGACTAGACAAGGTCCCACCTGGGATCCCCAAGGAAAGGGCCTGAGATTTGTTCTCATTTAATTTATAATATGATAGTGCCCCGTATGAATGAATAATATCCATAGCAGCCTTGAGAGACACCTGTGGGTTAGTCAAAGATAAAATAATGTCATCTGCGTATAATGACAAACAGTGTTGTCTGTTACCAATTTGAATCCCGGTTACCTCCGGTGCTTGACGTAAGGCCTGTGCTAAGGGCTCTAAGGAAAGTATAAAAATCAACGGCGATAAGGGACAGCCCTGCCTAGTGCCGTTTGTCAGGTTAAATGAGTCTGATAGCTCCCCGTTAGCCAGTACCCTAGCCGAGGGGTCAGTATATAACACCCGAATGGCCTGGATCATGGCCTCCGGAAACCCCATCTTTTGAAGTACCGAGAAGACGAACGACCAGTTAACCCGGTCAAACGCCTTCTCGGCGTCCAGTGTCACCAGTACTGCCGGCAGTCTGGTCCGGTTGGCGTAATCTATTAAATTTACTACTCTTCTGGAGTTATTTGTTATTTGCCGACCCTTCACGAAACCCACCTGGTCTGGGGCCACCAGCGATGGAATAACATCCGCTAGACGGGTAGCTATGATCTTCGCGTAGATTTTTAAGTCCGTATTGAGTAGGGAGATCGGACGGAAATTCTGAGGGACGGAGGGCTCTTTGCCAGGTTTGGGCAGAGTTATTATCACCGCCTCCAACATCTCCCGAGGCAACCTCCCGCTTACCATTGCCGTAGACAAAGCCGCTCCTAGATGGGGGAGTAGGAGGTCTAAGAAACTTTTATAATAAGAATTAGGGAGTCCATCAGGCCTGGACTCTTGTGGTGGGGCAGGCTAGAAATTACACTGGAAATTTCCTTTGGGAGATAGGGGCACATAATAATTCGCTATTTTGGGCATCCAATGAGGGGATGGACAGGGAGCGTAAAAATTATCAATATCCAAGGCAGAGGCCGGGGTGAAACCTGGTTCATCAGCTAAATTGTACAGTTTGGAATAGTAAGACATGAACCTATTAGCTATAGCCTTTGGGTCATATAGTTTGTGGGAGTTAGAGGAGTCCCATAGGAACGGTATCTTCGATTTAGCTGCCCTCGCCTTCACCCGGCGTGCCAGGAGTCTCCCGGCTTTATTAGCTTGTGAATAATATACGGCTTTGGTCCTCTTTAAAGACAATTCATACGAATGCAAAAGGTTTCCCTAAGGTCTGACCTAAGGGATTTTAGCCGCTCAGAGAGGGTCTGTGACGGGGCGGCCTTATTTCTGGACTCTATATCCTGAATTTGTTTCAATAGGTCATTTTGATGTTTCTCCCTCTGTCTTTTAAGTCGACGACCCAGTTTCAACAGAATACCTCTTATGAAGGCTTTATGAGCTAACCAAACTGTCGTGGGGTCAGATACTGAGGCAGCGTTAAATTCAAAATATTCTTTCAGAGCGGCAGACACTTCAGATTGGCAGGTGGGGTTGGCTAGTATATACTCATTAGCCCTCCAGATCGGATTAGATGGGGCGTTATATTCTTCCGATAGGACTAAGATCACTGGGGCATGGTCTGACCATGTGATTACCCCAATAGCAGACCGAGTGGCAGCAGCTAAAGTGGCCCTATCTACCAGCATTAGGTCTATGCGAGAATAGGTTTGATGTGCCGGGGAGAAATAAGAGAAATCTCTCTCTGAAGCATGGTGGATACGCCACACGTCATATAAGGAGTTTGCCATTAAGCAAGGCATGATAGACGGGGGGGCAAGTCTCGTGAGGGAGGAGGTATCATAGAGTGGATCTGGTGTTAAATTAAAGTCCCCACAAATAATAAGTCTTCCCTTCTTCATAAGCTGAACCTTTCTAAGAACCTTATTTAGAAAATGCATGGGGTGAACATTTGGGGCATATACCCCAACAATGGTATATAAGATGTTATTTAAGGAACAGATGTGTATTACATATCGACCACCCGGATCAATCACTGTGGATTTTTCCTGGTGTGCAACGGTATTTCGAATCGCTAAAAGGACCCCCCTTTTCTTGCTCCCACTATGGGCATGGATCAAGTTTGGAAATAAAGGGTGTTTTAACCGGTGCACATCAGGTTCCAATAAATGCGTCTCCTGAGCACAGAAGACATCACATTTGAGTTTAAGAGCCTCCTTCCACAGCATCTTCCTCTTAAAAGGACTGTTCAAGCCCCTAACATTCAAAGATCCAATCGTCAATACCATTGGGGAATATTAGATGCTGTGTAAAGAGAGTCAGAGAAATAACATGTGAGGGGATGCAATACATAGCAAAGCAAGGTAATAATACATGACATCGGTGTGTGGCGCAGCTCAGACTTGTCAGACAGAGAAAATACAAAGAGCGTAAACATCAAAAACGTAAAAAACATGTTAAACCAAAATAATTTATCCCAGTGATGGGAGAACAAGAAAATGGCACGAGGGTTAGCTTCGTAATCCCCTCGTGGTGATATTAAGGGCGAAACAGTCATGCCAATTACCCTGAGGTGTTATTGGATATAGCATGGTCCCGCTCCATACAAAGTAGAGAGTAAAAGATGATGTAGAGAGAACCCGTCAACGATTCTTTCTTCTACGGTGTCTGTCCACACGTTGCCACTCACCCTCCGTGGGGACCCGTTGGAGTTGAGGGGGAGGTGGGACGTCTGCCACATTGATGTTCCAATCGGCCAGCGCAGATTTACCCTCTTCAATAGAACGCACCACCACCACTGCCCCGCCCTTTTGGATCAACAATTTAACTGGGTATCCCCAGCGGTAGGGAATTGCGTTAGATCTAAGCGCTAAGGTAATAGGAGCTAAGGAGCGGCGCAATTGTAATGTGGCAACTGAGAGATCCGCATACAACTTTACTTGCTGGTACGGGTCCGGTAGAAGTTCCATCTTTCTGGCCGCTGCAAGCGCACCTTCTTTGGTGTGATAAAAGTGCAATCGGGCTAACACATCTCGAGGTATATCATCAGGCAGGTGTTGGGGTTTGGCAATCCTGTGGGCCCGGTCAATGATGAGATCTTGATCTGTGCAAGTAGGCAGGAGCAATTTAATTAGGCCTTTAATGTAATCCTGGAGCTCTGAGGTTGGGACTGTTTCTGGAACCCCTCGCAGCTTTAAATTATTCCTGCGGGACCGATCCTCCAGGTCTGCCACTTTTGTCCGGAGAAATGCGATTTCTTCCGATAGAGTATCGTGGGAGTCTATTAAGTTGTTATGGGACTCCGCAAATTCCCCCATTTTATGTTCTACATGCTGAACCCTGCCATCTAGATCAGTAATGGAGGATTGGATAGGCAGAATCAAGGTGGATATATGGCTGGTAACAGAGTGGTTAAAGGCCAGTAGCATGTCTTTTAATAAAAGGCTAGAAGCAGGTTTATCATCAGTAGGGAATTTATGCAGGACTTCCGTCAGAGATTTTTCTCCTTCTAAGTCGCTGGTGTGCGGGGAAGCACTCATCTGCATATCCGAGTCTCCAAGCCTAGGCCTCTGCTTTGCCGGGCTTGCAATAGGGGAAATATCGCAGGCCGTGGTATTACGTGTCCCCTTTTCCCCACAGTACTCACAGTCACACCAGGCCTGGTTTGCTGCGGAGAATCTCGTGGGCTTTGTCTCTGGGGCCCGCCGCTACTAGATCCTCGTGGGGAGCCGGCATTCGTGGAAGATGTCGGGCTGGAGGAAGGCTCCATATGCCGGTTTCCTGCTTCAGCGCCATCTTTGTCTCGATCCGGGCCGAAGTAGAACTCAAGCTTCCCCTGTGCCTTCACGCTCCGCTTCCCCCTGGTCATCATCAGGGTGAGTTAGTGTGCCCACGGGCACCGAAGGACGCGATGTAGTGGCAGGTTGACGGGTCTGCTCAGCTGAAAACGCTGTGCTGGAGCGGGAGCTCTGCAACTAGGCGGCCATTCTCTTCGGCTGCTTGGCCACGCCCCCCTTGACTCTATACTTAAAAGTCATCTCAGCCCCCCCCCCCCAATGTGTATATAATAACAAACACTCTATTCTGCCTATCTATATCTAGTGCAGTCAGTCTACTGTGCCATGTGCCACTTCTAAAGGGAGGGGAGGGACTAGGGGCCCACCGGGGGATTCACCTGTACCCCTGGGGGCCAGTCCGAGCCTGGTTATAGGATATGACTATCCTCTTCAGATAGGATAATTATTAAAGGGATGTCATTAGTGACAGACATGTCCGGCTAATAGCGGAGACTCCAACGAACACATGCCATACATCTCAATCAGTGTCCTTGTAACACAGGAGGAAGCGCTGTCTTTGTGATCCAACTTTAAGACAAAAGGAGAAGTCTGAATGTGGGATGAGACTGTAGGATGTGTGTATTATACTGTGACTCATTCCTCTCATTGACAGCATGGCATAGATCACCTCATACAGTACGTTCATGGTAACGCCCAACTCCTCTGAAAAATGTCTTCAGATTTACGTACATTATTATATTATGCAACAGTTACATCATATAGTTGTCGGCATAGATCATTATTATTAAGCTTATATTCTCAACGGACGCCCCTAGGGCTCTATGTATAGGGTTGAGCCAGTGTAGGGCTCAACCAAATATCTCTAACCCTCTTTTTTAACCGAAGCGGATTTGGCTTACAGAAATCCACAACATATATTTTCCACTGCAAAGGACTCTGCATGAGAAATATGGCATTATATGCCCATCATTCAAACCAATGGCAGCGTACCATTGTTACCCGTTTTCTCCAGACACAGGATGATCCAAGATTGTATCTTTACTGGGGATCTTTTAAAAAAGGGAATTGCTGCTCAAGGGTCCATTCACACGTCCGAAAAATGGATCCGGATCCGTTCTGCAACGTTTCGGACCCATTCATTTTTAATGGGGCCGGAAAAGATGTGGCCAGCTCGCAGACACGGACAAGAAAAGGCATTTCTATTAAAATGCCGATCATGTGCAGTCCGCAAAATACAGAACGCACATGGCCGGGTGTCCGTGTTTTGCGGATCCGCAATTTGCGGACCACAAAACACTTGCGGACGTGTGAATGGACCCTAAGGCCCCTTGCAGACGAGCGTTCCTGGCGCAGTGAGTCCGCAACGGAGCTCCTGGCCCAACCTTCCTGCACTGACAGGATTCACATAGCATTATATTGATTTATGATGCTATGTAACCCTTACAGTTCTGGAATGTATTGGATAACACTGGCATAATGCTGCCAGTGTTATCCAATACATTCCAGAACTGTAAGGGTTACATAGCATCATAAATCAATATAATGCTATGTGATCCCTGGCAGAGCTGGGAGGTCAGGCCGGGAGCTCCGTTGCGGACTCGCTCCGGGAGGAACGCTCGTCTGCAAGGGCCCTAAAGGGATTGTCTGGCCAGCAGGTGGCATTTATCATGTAGAGGAAGTTAATACAAGGCACTTACTAATGTATTGTGATTCTCCATAATGCCTCCTTTGCTGGCTGGATTCATTTTTTCATTATACACTGCTCGTTTCCATGGTTATAACCACCCTGCAATCCATCAGTGGTGGCCATGCTTTCATACTATAGGAAAAATCCCTGGATATGAGCAGTGTATAATGTGATGGAAAAATGAATCCAGCCAGCAAAGGAAGCAATATGGACAATCACAATACATTAGTAAGTGCCTTGTATTAACTTTGTCTACATGATAAATGTCATTTGCTGAAGTGAGATTATTATAGGATTATTATGGTTTTATGCTCAGGTAGTTGCTTACCTCATGTACGTCTTCCCCATGCTTTGGACTCTCTTGACCAATTTTTACCATGTAAATAATCTGCTCAGGTATGTTTCCATCCTGTATGTAGCACTTCGTTTTGCTGTATCCGACTAAGAACTCATGTACACGACCGTACCGCAAAACACAGATGCCGGCAGTGTGCGTTCTGCAATTTGCAGAACAGAATGGGCGGCCTATGATAGAAAAGCCTATTCTTATGCAGAAAACAGACAAGAATAGGACATGTTCTATTTTTTTTGTGGGGCCACAAAACGGAGCAATAGAGTTCTGGATGCATCCAAAGAACGGTCATGTGCACGTCTCCTTTCTCTACCACAGCTCCAGCACCAACCCTAACAACGCCCAGCTAGTTACATAGACACTCCCCTATCACTGCCCCTAACACCCAGCTAGTTTATAGCTCCTCCTACCAGCTAGTTACATAGACACTCCCCTATCACTGCCCCTAACACCCAGCTAGTTTATAGCTCCTCCTACCAGCTAGTTACATAAACACTCCCCTATCACTGCCCCTAACACCCAGCTAGTTTATAGCTCCTCCCACCAGCTAGTTACATAGACACTCCCCTATCACTGCCCCTAACACCCAGCTAGTTTATAGCTCCTCCTACCAGCTAGTTACATAAACACTGCCCCTATCACTGCCCCTAACACCCAGCTAGTTTATAGCTCCTCCCACCAGCTAGTTACATAGACACTCCCCTATCACTGCCCCTAACACCCAGCTAGTTTATAGCTCCTCCCACCAGCTAGTTACATAGACACTCCCTATCACTGCCCCTAACACCCAGCTAGTTTATAGCTCCTCCCACCAGCTAGTTACATAGACACTCCCCTATCACTGCCCCTAACACCAAGCTAGTTTATAGCTCCTCCCACCAGCTAGTTACATAGACACTTCCCCATCACTGCCCCTAACACCCAGCTAGTTTATAGCTCCTCCCACCAGCTAGTTACATAGACACTCCCTATCACTGCCCCTAACACCCAGCTAGTTTATAGCTCCTCCCACCAGCTAGTTATATAGACACTGCCCCTATCACTGCCCCTAACACCCAGCTAGTTTATAGCTCCTCCCACCAGCTAGTTATATAGACACTGCCCCTATCACTGCCCCTAACACCCAGCTAGTTTATAGCTCCTCCCACCAGCTAGTTATATAGACACTCCCTATCACTGCCCCTAACACCCAGCTAGTTTATAGCTCCTCCCACCCAGCTAGTTACATAGACACTGCCCCTATTAGCGCCCCCAACACCCAGCTAGTTTATAGCCCCTCCCACCCAGCTAGTTACATAGACACTCCCCTATCACTGCCCCTAACACCCAGCTAGTTTATAGCTCCTCCCACCAGCTAGTTACATAGACACTCCCCTATCACTGCCCCTAACACCCAGCTAGTTTATAGCTCCTCCCACCAGCTAGTTACATAGACACTCCCCCATCACTGCCCCTAACACCCAGCTAGTTTATAGCTCCTCCCACCAGCTAGTTACATAGACACTCCCCTATCACTGCCCCTAACACCCAGCTAGTTTATAGCTCCTCCCACCAGCTAGTTACATAGATACTCCCCTATCACTGCCCCTAACACCCAGCTAGTTTATAGCTCCTCCCACCGGCTAGTTACATAGACACTCCCTATCACTGCCCCTAACACCCAGCTAGTTTATAGCTCCTCCCACCAGCTAGTTACATAGACACTCCCCCATCACTGCCCCTAACACCCAGCTAGTTTATAGCTCCTCCTACCAGCTAGTTACATAGACACTCCCTATCACTGCCCCTAACACCCAGCTAGTTTATAGCTCCTCCCACCCAGGGCCGGCGCGTCCTATAAGCGGACTAGGCCGCCGCGTAGAGCGCCCCTTGGCAAGGGGCGCTGCTAGGAGCGCCGGCCCTGCCTCATGCTGCAGCCGCCCGAGCGCTCTGAATTGAGCCTCAGGCGGCTCCAGCACTGCCCGGGCTGGCGCGTCCATGAGGACGCACCGCCCGGGCTCAGCATGAAGAGAGGAGCTGACAGGAGGGAAGCGCTCAGCGCTCCCTCCTGTCAGTCCATTGTAGCACGGCCGAGCTCTTTATGGCCGCGGGTACAGGAGCATGTGTCTCCTGTACCCGGCCGGACTGACATGAAGTGCGCACACAGTGTGCACTTCCTGTCAGTCCGTCAGGGTACAGGAATCTAAAGCTCCTGTACCCGTGGACCATAAAGCGCTCGGCCACGCTACATTACAGGTGGGGAGGGAGGGGGAAGAATGACAAGAGGGGGGAAGAATGACAAGAGGGGGGAGAAGAATGACAAGGGGGAGAAGAATGACAAGAGGGGAGGAAGAATGACAAGGGGGGAGAGAATGACAAGAGGGGGAAGGAAGAATGACAAGAGGGGGGAAGGAAGAATGACAAGAGGGGAGGAAGAATGACGGGGGGGGGGAAATGACAAAGGAGGAGGGGTGAAGAATGACGGGGGGGGGGGGAAATGACAAAGGAGGAGGGGTGAAGAATGACGGGGGGGGGGGAAATGACAAAGGAGGAGGGGTGAAGAATGACGGGGGGGGAATGACAAAGAAGGAGGGGTGAAGAATGAAGGGGGGGAGAATGACAAAGGAGGGGGGGGTGAAGAATGATAAAGGGGGGGGGGCGGCAAACTTTTCTTTTGCCTAGGGCGGCAAAAATCCTTGCACCGGCCCTGCTCCCACCAGCTAGTTACATAGACACTCCCTATCACTGCCCCTAACACCCAGCTAGTCTATAGCTCCTCCCACCAGCTAGTTACATAGACACTCCCCTATCACTGCCCCTAACACCCAGCTAGTCTATAGCTCCTCCCACCAGCTAGTTACATAGACACTCCCTATCACTGCCCCTATCACCCAGCTAGTTTATAGCTCCTCCCACCAGCTAGTTACATAGACACTGCCCCTATTACCGCCCCTAACACCCAGCTAGTTTATAGCTCCTCCCACCAGCTAGTTATATAGACACTCCCTATCACTGCCCCTAACACCCAGCTAGTTTATAGCTCCTCCCACCCAGCTAGTTACATAGACACTCCCCTATTAGCGCCCCCAACACCCAGCTAGTTTATAGCTCCTCCCACCCAGCTAGTTACATAGACACTCCCCTATCACTGCCCCTAACACCCAGCTAGTTTATAGCTCCTCCCACCAGCTAGTTACATAGACACTCCCCTATCACTGCCCCTAACACCCAGCTAGTTTATAGCTCCTCCCACCAGCTAGTTACATAGACACTCACCTATCACTGCCCCTAACACCCAGCTAGTTTATAGCTCCTCCCACCAGCTAGTTACATAGACACTCCCCTATCACTGCCCCTAACACCCAGCTAGTTTATAGCTCCTCCCACCAGCTAGTTACATAGACACTCCCCCATCACTGCCCCTAACACCCAGCTAGTTTATAGCTCCTCCCACCAGCTAGTTACATAGACACTCCCCCATCACTGCCCCTAACACCCAGCTAGTTTATAGCGCCTCCCACCAGCTAGTTACATAGACACTCCCTATCACTGCCCCTAACACCCAGCTAGTTTATAGCTCCTCCCACCAGCTAGTTACATAGACACTCCCCTATCACTGCCCCTAACCCCCAGCTAGTTTATAGCTCCTCCCACCAGCTAGTTATATAGACACTCCCTATCACTGCCCCTAACACCCTGCTAGTTTATAGCTCCTCCCACCAGCTAGTTACATAGACACTCCCCTATCACTGCCCCTAACACCCAGCTAGTTTATAGCTCCTCCCACCAGCTAGTTACATAGACACTTCCCTATCACTGCTCTTAACTCCCTGCTCATTTATAGCTCCTCCCACCAGCTAGTTACATAGACATGTAAAATAAATGTAAATAAATGTTAAATAAATGAATTAAAAAATTACAGCTTCCTTCTTAAATTATTTTAAGGATGTTGATGCAAATGGGATTCGGCCTGACAAAAACCACTGCTTGACGAATCTTGGCAGCAATGCCAGAAACTAGCCGGATCCCTGCCGATCACCTTATAGATGATGGGGTCTGACAGTGCCGGATGCCATGAACTCCTAATAGGCCGTTCCTCTAGTGGAGCAGCCTGCTGGATCATTTTAGCGTTAATGTGAAACTAGCCTTACTGATTATTATCGGTACCCAGACAGGGAGGTCAAGCCGTAATTATTATGGATGCGTCGTGTAGACTGGTAGTTGTTAATAATCAGACGGCAGCCGCTATAAATCTTCCCTTCAGATAACCATACAGTCAGATTGTGTATCATATTGCGTCATCCCTATTGAACAGGGGGGGGGGGATGCTGCAATGAAACAATTAGCATATAGGGCCCTTCAGCTCGTTCACACTGCCCGCAAGTGTGCTAACATGACCTTTTGTTTTATCCGCTCTGGCGCGTTGTTCGGAATATTAATTATGGAGCGCCACTGCTTCCTGTTACATTATTAATTTACAGATAAACACCATTTGTAATAAATTCATAACTTGTTGGACGGAAGTTGATGAACGTTAAAGGAGAAGGCAATGCACAATAATCCGCTTAAAATGGTTTCACCAAGATTTAAATGTTGCACCTACCAGCCTCGGGGATCCCCACCGATCACGAGAAATGGGGTTCTGTGCCCTCTGTATGAATGGAGCAGTAGTTGAGTATGTACAGTATGTGGCTGCTCCCTTCATTTTAATGGGACTGACCAGGATGACTGAGTGCTGTACTCTGCTTCTCTTCCGTATTCCCATAGAAATGAATGAATTGGCAGAGTACACGCTTCGCTGTGGCTCCATTTATACTGGGTACACAGGACCCCATTCTCGTGATCATGGGGGGGGGGGGGTCCCAGCAGTCAGACCCCCATCGATCACTTTTCTTGGACCATGTGAGAGTAGCATAAATGTGTATCTCCTTGACTTTTTTTGTATTGATTTTGGGGAATTTAAAGGGGTTGTCCAGTTTCCGATATTCATGACTTATTCTCACGACAGGTCATCGATATCAGATAGGTGGGGGTTCTGGATCAGCTGTTCGCCTGCTTGCTGTCGACATTGCCGCAGCGAGCGGTGTAATTACAGCTATTTCATCCCATTCACTTGTATGGGACGGAGTGTAACTACAACTGCTCCTTCACATTCTAGTAAATTGTATGGAGGAACTGTAATTACACTGCTCTGCCACTGCAATGCTGATGGTGAGCAGGTAAACAGTGAAAGGAACTTATAGGAGTGCTGTGGTGTCTTCAAAAAGCTGATCGGCTGGGTGCTGGGAGTTGGACCCCCTGGAGATCTAATTGATGACCTACTCTGAGGATAGGCGATCAATATTGGAAACCAGACATCCCCTTTAAAGGTTTTTCTCTCTCACTTATATCTAAAGCTGAGATGATATCTACACATTAAAGGCCCTTTTACACAATCACAGACAATTATCAGGAACTAGCCGTTCGCGCCTGATAATTGCCTGTTTTTTTATAGGAGGTGAAAATTTCATTTACATGCAGCAGTCACCTCTGCTGTGTGGGGAGGAGCGATCACTAGAGTGATTGATCGTCCCCATTACACGTTCATTGTTTCTGGGCAGCAGATTACTGTATAGTCAGCACAGTCTGCTCCCCAGAGATGATGATTTAGGTATCTGAAGCAGTAATACTTTCACTCGATGAATGAGCTCGGGTGATCAGTAGCACCTTTACACAGGGCAATTATCAGGAAGGAGCATTCCTAGGAAATTTTCTTCCCAATAATTGCCCTGATCCTTGGCCCATGTAAAGGGGCCTTTAGTAGCACAAAAACAATTAAGTATTTGCAAAGCTGCTCAATTTTGTAGGAAGATTCAGGCCTCATGCACATCTTTAGGAGTGTCATCATACGGATCAGCGTGTGTCTGTGGAAGCTCCCGTACTGACCTCCCTAGCACTGACGGGGTCACACAGCATTACATTGATTTATGATGCTATGTAACCCTTAAAGTTCTGGAATGTATTGGATAACACTGACATAATGCTGTCAGTGTTATACAATACATTCCAGAACTCTAAGGGTTGCATAGCATCCTAAATCAATATAATGCTCTGCGACCCCATCAGTGCTAGGGAGGTCAGTACGGGAACTTCCGCAGAGTTCAATGCGCTGAACTCGCTTGTGTGAACCCAGCCTAATACTTGTAACCATAAAGCAACGAGTGTGACACCTACGGTGGTTGCCCATCTTTACCCAAGCTGACGGAGATATGACAAATGGAACCCCCATTTGTTTATTCCCCATAGGATCATTACTGATCTTAGTATCTAAATGACTCAATATAGACTGAAAGGTCTACCTCCCCCTAGTAAAGCCCCCCAGGGCTGTCCTGTGAATATGTCTGTTTGAATATACCTTGGGTATGTAAAAAATAGATGCCTGTCAGTTTTTCCTGCACTAGCAATGCAGTGGAATATGACGTGAAGAAATTAAAATTGCATTATAAAAAATAAGTCATGCCCAAAATGATCTGACTACAAGATACACCTGGGAGGCCTTATACATCTACTTCAACCCATAAATATAAATGTTACGAGTGACCGAGCAGCAAATTCTGGTCTCATAGGGCAGACATGGCTAGTTGTTTTTTTTTGCCACAATTAACAATTATCCCGTATCCACAGGATAGAATAGAAATTGCAGATCGTTATAGATGACATTGCTAAGACCCCCGGCCAATCACTAGAATGGGGGTCTTGTTCCATGACCACCATGAGAAGGACTTTGAATGGAGCATTGATCAAGAATGCACACAGCCACTCCATTAGACGTATATGGGACAAAAGACAATACCCAAGTACAGCTCACGCCAAGCTTCTTAAAGGGAATGTGTAATCAGAAAATGACAGATTGTTTAAGCCAATTTTTTTCACAGAAACATATTTTTAATGAATTGTTGGTGATGTTATTTTTAGTTTTCCATGTCCCTATCTATAGTTAACAAAGATCCTAAAATCTTGTAGTTTTCACAATGGCCACTAAACCTAATAAAAAGCATCACTTCTTGGACTGTACAGCAGTCATCTCAGGTAGGATTAGAATTACAGATATCACCTGTATATATAGCTAACACAAGATTCACCATTTACAATAGGTGATATCACAGCTTATCTACTCCCTTCTGACCTCTGCACAGGTCACAGAGCAGGCCTAAAAAAATCTTCCACAGAATTCAATGAGGTCCCCTCCAGTCTATAGCCCATGGTGGCTGCTGTGAAGCATATCTTTAAATGCTGTTAAGAACAGCTCAGGCACGATGGCCGCCCCCCATAATCATGCTCAGGAAAAGAAAAAAAAAATCTACAATCAGGAAAAAAACGATTAGAAAAAGGATGTGTGTAACCATTTGGTTTTAATTGGCAGAAAAAAATGATAGGTGACACATTCCCTTTGGATGACTGCTCACAATGCGGATTACACGTTTTTGTGCGGAAAGACCTGCAGCTTAATATAGTACCAGCAAAGTGAATGAGACATGACAAATCTCCTGTACACTTGTAAAGTGCGGAAATTGACCTGTTGTGCGGATTTTAAATTGTGTGATTCTGCACCTTCTGTAGAGGTGTTTTCCCCATAGATGTCAATAGGGTTGTTACATAAACCGAAAAAAGGCATGAAAATCTGCACCAAAAACCACATAAGAACGCATTAAAAAAATGCACCAAAACCATGATAAATAGTGCACATTTGTTGTAGATTTTCTACATGCAAATCTGCACCGTGTGCAGACACCCTTTAGGCCCCAAAGAACTGACCAATGGGGTCCCCAGTGAACAGGCATTTATGACCTATCCTGTGAACAGGTGATAAATGTCAATTGTGGGACATCTCCAATGAAAGGGGTCGTCTCAAGTCGGCTTTTCTAAAGGTCCCTTTACACTGTTCGATGGAGCAGACGATTGCTGGGAAGGAAGCGTTCCTTCCTGACAATCTCCTGCTCAGCAGTGAGGCAGCCCTTTGCATGTACATGCAGTGATCCCCTCCACACTATAGGGAGGAATGATCGCTAATGCCATCGCTCGTCCCCATACAGAATTATTATTTGCCGGCAGCAGATCGTGCCATCTAAATAGCATTCTGCTGCCAGCAAACAATGAGGATATAGGTGTCCACATTAAAACAATCTTAGCACCTGATGAACAGGCGTTTCCATTGTTCAAATAGGAATTGGAGGCATCGCTTGTAACGATAATCTGCCCGAACATTGGGCAGTCTAAAAGGGCCTTCACCCCGGTTATCAGTAGTTAAAGCCGAATCTGGTTGCACATGTGTGTGTGTATGTATGTCCGCTAAAGGAATCCGCACCGTCGCATTTACAATCAAGAAATTTGGCACACAGGTACATCAGGTGTCCGGGAAGGTTTTAGACCAGGTCTCAGCTCTCTAGCACGTACCGTTCCTGAGATATTCCCAAAAAATGCATTAGCAAATAGAAGCCTGGTCACATAACCCTTATTAGCCAATGGAAGCTCACAGGCCCTTTGTCTCCACATACACACAGTTTTACACCAGGTTTCCATAACAACCCAGACATTTTTCTTCACTGCTGCAGGTCAGCTTTAACCCTCAGTTCACACTTGCGCGTTTTACAGCGCGTTCGAACGCGCTGTAAAACGCTTAACAGAAGAAAACTCATGTTTCCCTATGGGCATGGTTCTCACCTGAGCGTTTTACAGCGCGTTTGAACGCGTTGTAAAACGCCCTACGCTCAAAGAAGTTCTTGAGCTTCTTTGGGGCGTTTTGTCGCGCGTTTGCACCCATAGACTTCAATGGGAACGCTCGTAAAACGCGCGTTTAACCCGCGTTAAAGTGTAGATATGCCTTTTTCAATTGGTCTCCAGAGTCACGAACGCGCGTATGATGCGCGTTTCCTATTTTCAAAAACGCGCTGTAATACACACGTCTCAGAAACGCTCAGGTGTGAACCCAGGGTAAAGGGGCAGGGTGCTGTGGATGACACTGTTAAGGGAGTGGAGTGCTGTGGAGGTCACAGTAAAGGGGGCAGACTGAAAAACCCCACCCCGCAGTCCCACTAAGCCACGCCCCCTCCCACTCCGCAGCCGACGGGGATTAAAAAAAATGAAGGTAAAAATCAACTTCTGTCAGCTGCAGGGGTGGGAGGGAGGGTGGACTTTCTCCCTGCAGCTCACGCTCAGACAGCACGGTGCTGCAGTCTAAGAGTGAGCTGTTCGTGAGAGTGACTGTGGAGGTCACTAATAAAGGGGTGTCTGCTGTGGAGGTCACTGTTAAACGGGCGGGGTACTGTAGATGTCACTGTTATAGTGGATATTGTCGATATCTTTTAACGACACACACAAACATTAAATGAAATAGATGAAATATACCTGGGCGAAGCTGGGTCCTTCTGCTAGTTTGAACATAAAGCATAAGAGGGCCAAGTTCATGAGAATCAATGATACAATTTCTTCTGACTGATAGATGGGGGTCTTGAGTAATGTGACCTAGAATACCATATGGAGAGGGGTAATAGAGATGAAACCCGATTGGAAAACTGATGGAATAAGGGCAAGACATTTATTTTTTATTTTTAACAGATTGAAACACAAAGATAAAACAGCCATGAATAAAAAAGTAAATGTCAGATAGTAAAATTCTAATATTTTTAGCTCCTTCAACATATGATAAAGATGTCCTGAGTGGAAAGTTACAGGATGGCTGGAATTCTTTGCCGATAGACAGAACTGCAGAGATGACTATTGTCCTCTTCTCAGTAAGAATATCAATAAACCTGAAAGGATGTAAAGCATGACAAGAACCATTCTAGCTCCTCCAGTGTACAAACACGCATGTCTTTGATAGAAATGTTTCTGAGAACAGGAAACATGTGGCAGACACGTGGAGTTCACAGCATCTACTGCCAAGAGTAGATGAGGAGTTATATAAGAATGTCATTAGTCATATGCTGAGATTCTTCTGTGCTTCTGTCCTGTAACACTGGGAACAGGTCCTTACATGGGACTTCCTCCTGTCCAGCCCTGAAAAAGGGCAAGGAGACAAGATGAGCAGCGTGTGGAAGAAATAAAGCATTTAGGTTTGAAGGTACCAGTGCCATTTTCACCTGATAAGCCAAGCTAAAGAGTATTGAGAGGAACATGATGAGTTTGAGGATGGGACTACATTATTTCGCTGGAATCACAAATTAATTTTTTGGTCCTGTTTTTTCTTTTTTTTGCCAAAGCCAGGAAAGCATCCAACATAAGATGACAAGTAAGTTCTTGTTCATAGGGCATGAAGCTACATACTCTGCAATTGTCCAATAAGTACTGAGAGTGTTGGACTGTGAAAGGGACACGCCCTATTTAGAAGGGGAATAATACGGCCCCATGATGCGGCTGTGCTGTGGCTGGGATGTGCTGCAGCAGCATCATATTAACCAATTAGAACTGAATTGTTTATTCAGTGTGATTTGTCAATGGCCACGTGGTAACTAGAAAAAAATGTGCAGCCATTAAAGGAGTTATTCAAGACTAACACAGACCTCCCAGAGTGGCCGACCCACAGTGCTGATCAATAATTACCTGGTGCCTGCCACTGGGTTCAGTCTCTGTTCCTCCCCCTGCAGCGCTGAAAACAACATCTGTCGACGTAACCACTGCAGCCAATTACAGGCCGCAGCAGTGATCTGCTCCTCTTGCATCATGTGACCAGTCTTTGGGTCTGCGCAAAACCACTAACACAACACGGATGGCAGCTGGAGATAATCTGGAAATTTATTTTCAGCTGAACAGTGTTTGTGGAATGCAGATGACACACGGAGGGAAAAAAACCCCACTGATTCTTCACGGATGAAACACGGGCGAAAATACCACAGGGTATGTCAATTGGACACGTAAATGCAAACGTGTGAACCCAAGAAGTAGGAAAAGTGCAGAACAATGTTTGTCCTTTGCTAATAAGAAAAACAAAAAATGCATTTGGAAAGTCTTCAGACCCTTTCGATTTTTTTCACATTTTGTTATGTTGCACCCTTGTGCTAAAATAAAGAAATAAGTATTCAGACTCTGGTACCTTCTATTTCTCTTGATCATCTTAGATATGTTTCTACATTGATTGGAGTCCACCTGGGTAAATTCAGTTGATTGGACAGTATTTGGAAAGACAAAGCCCTGTCTATATAAGGTCTCACAGCTGACAATACATATTAGAGCAAAAACAAAGTAATGAGAAAGAACTGCCTGTAGAGTTCAGAGACAGGATTGTGTGGTGGCACAGATCCGGAGAAGGGTAGAAAAACATTTCTGCTGAACTGAAAGTTCCCAATTGCACAGTAGCCTCCATAATTCTTAAACGGAAGAGGTTTGGAACATCCAGGACTCTTCCTAGAGCTGGCCGCTCCAACAAACTAAGTAATTTGGGGGGGGGGGGGGCGCCCCTTGGCAAAAGAGGTAACCAAGAACCCAAGTCACTCTGGCCGTGCGCCAAAGATTTTGTGTGCAGGTGGGAGAAACTTCAGAAGGTCAACCACCACTGCAGCATTTTACCTATCTTGGCTTATTAGCAGAGTGGCCAGAAAGAAGCCTCTCCTCAGTTAAGGATATATAAAAGCTCGTTTGTAGTTTCCAAAAAATAAAAATAAAAAAGCAGCTAAAGGACTCTCAGACCACGAGAACAATATTCTCTGGTCTGATGAAATAAATATTGAACTTTTTGGCCTCAATTCTAAGTGTCATGTCTGGAGGAAACCAGGCACTGCTCATCAACTGCCCAATACCATCCCGACAGTGATGCACGGTGGTGGCAGTATCATGCGGTGGAGGTGTTTTTCAGCAGCTGGGACAGGGAGACTGGTCAGAGTGGCGGCATAGTACAGAGATATTCTTAATGAAAATCCAATCCAGAGTGTTCTGGAACCAAGACTGGGCTAAAGACTCACCTTCCAACAAGAAATGATCCTAAGCACATAGCCAAGACACAGGAGCCCTGACTTGAACCCAAACATTTCTGAAGAGACCTGAAAATGGCTGTCCACTGACAAACCCCATCCAACCTGACAGAGCTTGAAAGGATCGACATAGAAGAATGGCAGAAAATCTCCAAATCCAGGTGTGGTAATCTTAAGGCATAAGATCTAAGAACACTGGAGGCTGCAATCACTGCCAAAAGTCCTTTATCTAAGTCCTGAGTAAATGGTCTGAATACTTATGTCAGTGTAAGGGGTCATGCACACAAACATATTTTCTTACCGTGTCCGTTCAGTTTTTTTTGCGTTACTCCATGTGCATTCCGTTTCCGTATTTCCGCTCCGCGAAAAAAATAGATCATGTCCTATAAATGTCCGCAGTTCTATGAAGGGCCAGCTGTTCCGTTTCGCAAAATACAGAATGCACACGGATGTCATCCGTATTTTTTGCGGATCCATTTTTTTTTGCAGACCACAAAATACATACGGTCGTGTACATGAGCCCCAAGATTTTTTTTCCTTTTCAATAAATTAGAGAAGATTTTGAACATTCTGTTTTTACTTTCTCATTATGGGGTATTGAGTGCAGAATGATGGCGAAAAACTTGATTTAAAAAAAAAAAGGTATTTTAGCACAAGGCCATAACATAACAAAATGTGAAAAAAAAAATAAAGTGGAACGGTCTAAACTTCTAAAGACTTTCCAAATGCATTTTGTATAAATCTAAATATGGTCTATTAAACTGCTACATGCCCCAAAAAAATTAAAATAAAATTAGATTACCATTCCTGACCATGTACAAATCAGTAATACTATTCAACCTCAGATTATCTAACGACTAGTGTTGAATGAACTTCTATTTTAAATTTCAGCGTACAAGGTTTGGGTTATCTAAGAATTATATTATGGATTCTGCTACCACGGACCATAAGTTATGTTCCGTGGTAGAGGAATCCCTAACTGAATTCTTAGATAACCCGGACCTTGTACGCCTAACTTGAAAACACAAGTTCGCTCATCACTAGTTACGACCACCCTGCAATCCATTAGCGGTGGCCGTGCTTGCATACTATAGAAAAAAGCACTAGCCTATGTGGGCTTCTTCTTCCCGGCCACCAGAGAGGTCGGCGCTTTTTCCTGTAGTGTGCAAGCACGGCCACCACTGCAGGATTGCAGGGTAGTCATAACCATGGAAACAATCAATGTACAGTGTGATGGAAAAATGAATCCAGCCAGCAAAGGAAGCAATATGGAACATACTGACAAAACTGTAATAATGATTCTGTGAGAATAAGGTCACGCAGAGGCACATAGCATTATACTGTAAATCAGTATAAGACCTCTTGGACACAAACTTTTTTTTTGTGAGTGTTCCGGCTGCTTTTTTATGTTCCGTATATGGTTCCATTCATTTCAATGGGTCCGGAAAAAAAAAAAAAAAAAAAAAAAAAAACACTGAAGGGTTTCCGTGTGCATTCCGTTTCCGTACTTCCGTTCCATTAAAGGATAGAACTTGTCCTTTTCTTGTCCGCATCACGGACAAGGATAGCACTGTTCTATTAGGGGCCACGGACGTCATCCTTTTTTTGCGGACCGCAAACCATACGTTCATGTGCAATAAGCCTAAGGACATGTGCTCCGGCAAGACGAGCAGTGTCCAGAACTGAGGATCACTTTTACACAGGGCGCGATTTCCAGACTGCACATGTTTGTGTGAAAGAGCCCTAAGGGTGGCTGCATGTGGTGCGGATTTGTGTACAGGAAATCTGAACCAAAACCACATGGGGGGAAAAAACCAAAACATAAATAAACACACACTATTAAGTTTTTTTGAAGACTTTCAGTTTTTATGTGGTTTTAGGTGCAGATTTGATGCGGTTTTGCCGCAGATCTCATCCTTCTATTAAAAAGGGTGAAATCCGTACAAAAAAGTGCAACAATGGACATGCTGCAGATTTTAAATTCCACACAGCAGGTCAATTTCCTCACCTAAGAAAAAAAAAAAAAAGCTAAGTGTACATGAGATTTGTCTAATCTCATACACGTTGCTGGCACTGTATTACTCTGCATGTATTACACCGTTTGCAGTCCCCCCAAGTATTCAGTTTCCCTGCTGCACCACTACAGGGCAAGTTAAGCATTTGTGGTCATTTATACAAGAGTATTTTTCTTCAGTGTGCTACTAGCTTTTATTGCACCATGCAACTCAATAGGGCCACTCCAAAATATCAGTTTGCCAGGTTTAAAAATAAAAAAAATCCCTCATTAACTCGGGAAAAAACCCACCCTTGTGCTATTGATTTTTCAAGGACATAAGAACTCAGGGTAGGGCATGTCTAACTGATGGGTGTCTGGTTTCTAGGGCCCCCATCAGTTTCAAGAACAGGGGCCCCATGTGTTCAGTGCAGGGCTGTGGAGTCGGTAGATAAATTGTCCGACTCCGACTCCTCAGATTTTGAAACTTCCGACTCCGACTCCTCTGTATTTAATATGCAAATACGAAGCTGTTCCACCAAGTTCTTCTAATCTCCTCTAGCACAGAGAGGTAGTTGAGCAGAAGCTGCTGCCATCTCCTTTGTGTGCTGATCTTCTGCTGAAGATAGAGCAGTGGGAGGATCCAGGAAGGGGCAGGGGAAGGGGCATTTATTTTAAAAAATGATTTTCCTAGTAGAATCCCATAGTCATGTTTAAAATTTAAGCTAACAATCTGAGTTTACATGTTTTATAGCCTTAGCTGAATGATAGCAGTTTTTCAAATGGTTTACAGCTTCAGTCTTGAACTATTGACTATCCATTCCCTTCACTTATACAAGTGTCTCCAGTCCTTAATCAGTTATCAGCGAGAGGCGAGGATAACCATGGGTTCCCTGTAACAGCAGACCACAAGACAATGGAAAGTGTAAGTATTGCTGCTCCTTAAAGGGATACTGACAGGCTCATTTTCCAGCTAAAGATATATATATACTGGTATTCATCAGAGAATTAGGAATAAAACTATACTAATGTTACCCCCAGTTAAGCTGTACTTGTGTTTAAAAAACATTTTAATCTGTATGCAAATTCACTATCTTTGTGCCCAATGGGGCAGCGTCTCCTGCGGCTTTGTGCCCAGCCGCGCCCGAAGTACAGCTTCCAGCACTGTTCCCCTCGTTATTATTCACTGCTCTGGCCTTTTTTTTCAGGCTAGCCGAACGCTGAATTCCTGCGCAGGCGCACGTGTAGAGTGCTGGCAGCAGCCTCGTCTGGCTATGCTGAGGCTGTGCCAGCTTTCTCTCTTCCTCCTCGCTACCTAGTCCTGTCTAGTGCTGCCAGTACTCTACATGTGCGCCTGCCCCTTGGGCACAAAGGTAGAGAATTTGCATATTGATTAAAACGTTTTTAAACACAAGTAAACCTCAACTGGGGGTAACAGTCGTCTAGTTGTATTCCTAATCCTCTGATGAATACCAGCAGATATATCTTTAGCCGGTAAATCAGCCTGTCAGTGTCCCTTTAACTGCATAGTAAAGCATATGAAAAGCATGCTTCTTCACGGTCACTTAACGTCTTTGTTTAGCGGTAACGTGACGCACTGCATGCATTGGCCTTTATTCTTACAGTAGAGAAGTAATTAATTATAACTTTATCTGAATTGGGACATTTAAACTTGCTTTTTTTTTATTCCAATTTTTTTTTATTCCAATTTAAATCTAGTAGGAGTCGGAGTCGGTCCATTTTTTGCCGACTCCGACTCCAGGTACCCAAAATTGCCTCCGACTCCTCGACTCCGACTCCACAGCCCTGGTTCAGTGCACGGTGCAATTCCATTTGGCTCTACGGGACTGGTGGAGATAGCCAAGCGTTTTTACACGATTGGGATCCCAGTGGTCAGACCCCTGCTGATCAGACATTTATACCCAATCCTACGATAGGGTATGTGTTTGTTATGGGACATCCCCTTTAAAGGGGTTGTCCAGGGTATAGATATTCTCAGGACACATCAAAAGGAGATCTGTAGGGGCTCGACACACCATTGTCTTTTTTGTAAACTCAACATACCAACGGGGCCATCCACAAAATGAACTGTCGTGTCTCCCTTGGATATATATATTATATAGTGTTAATGCAGACGTGTAGCTATGAGAAAGCACACAAGAGAGGACATGCATGATATCTTTCCGATCTGCCGATGCCAGTGTTAAACAATAGAAAGTATAGCCAAAAAACAAACTGCAGAAAACGACTTTATTGTTCACAATTTTACATCTACCACAGGTTTAAAATTTACCATCAGAATTGACCTCCTCCATTCATAATACAGAAATTTCCCCCAGCTTTTTTTATTCTTAACTGAAAGGCTGGCTTATCATAGCATGGCGGACATCTGGTCTACAAAGGACCGGCATTCAGAAACCGTATACTGAAAATGATATACCAGCATACATCACAAGGGTTAGGCACTACTGGCAGGAAGAGCACTTTGGGGAAAAAAAATAAAAAATTTAAGATTTGCTATTTTACATGAACTTAAAGAATTGTAGGAGCTTAGAAAAAAAAAAAAACGGGTTTGCTCTCCCCTCCACTCAAACAGCACACCTCCTGTCCATGGACTGCGACAGTCCAACGTGAAAGTGGTGTTTCTGGAGAAGGGAGCACACCCTCCAGTCTAATCTCGTACAACCCTTTAAAGGCTAGAGACAGACGGTTACATCAACAAAACTCTGGGATGTGACATTGCATTTCTGCATCCCGTAATGGCTTAACATATCCATGATGTACTGTAAGTCTGCAGATGGAGGCATAGAAGGGAATGGAAGTAATCACAACATATACGAGTCCGTCTAGCTCTAGACCAAGAACACAGTGCAACGTGATGCAATCTATTAGAAGCAGTAAACACTCTATGCAATCTGCATTTGTAGGCAGCTTTGGAAACCATTGAGACACGTCTGCAGAACTGAAGGAGACTGGTGTGAGGAGTCATTCACCTTTTCTGTAGAACTCTGCGGCTTTCGGCATCTCACATTGGCATTGAGGCTACAATTTCATAAAGTGTACACAGTTCAAGTAATAATAAGCAGAAGTAACTAGGTGATAATTTCAACTATTCACAAAAGAAATGTTGGAGATAGCCCTTACAAACTAACAGGACATTAAATACCCGTCTAACATCCCCTGTCCCAGTGCTGCACAATGAAATTCTCAAGTTTAATTTCTGTTAATAAAAAAAATAGTCAGAAAAATGTATTATAGAAATATTAGTCTAGAGCTTTGAAAGATAAAACAGTTGGCACTACACCTTCCTTTTAGGCCAGTTATGCACACATCTTGCCCCTCCGGTCTAGGCTGACCTGTCCATTTAAATCATGGGCTCGGCATTTTTTTGAAACAAAAAAACAAAACAAAAAACAGCGTACGGGTTTCCACTGGCTTCAAAGCGTTACTCACTTTTATAGAAATAAAAAACGCTTACCATTACAAGGTTTGCGGGTCTAAAATTCTGTGCCAATGTATTACTATATGTTTAAGGAGGTTGATCTGTCTTTCCTGCTACAGAGCTCCAAAACCCCTGAAGAGACACAGAATTAAGGGGGTTTTCCAAGACTTAAATACTGATCGGTGGGGGCTCGACACCTGGGACCTCTGTCAATCAGCTGTTTTAAGAAGGGGGCCTTCTCTCTGATTTTCTTAGGCCAGCGACAACAATCATCTGTCACGTAATCTAGACTGAGCTGCAAGGGAATGGGGTTAAGCTGCAATATCAATACCAAGCACAGCTGCTATAAAATGTACTGCATTGTGCTTGGTAAGCTGTAAGAAGGCAGCGCCACTCACAGGAGCACCGCTGCCTTCTCAAAACAGATGATAGTCGGTAGTCCCAGGTGTTGGACCCCCACCAATCAGACACTGGGGGGGAAAAAAAAAAACTCTGAAAACCCTACTAAAAGATAACATTCTGGCTTCCTGCAGCCACCACTAGGGGGAGCACACTGAATACTGTTATACATACAAGTCTATAATAAAACAGGATGCATTAAGCTCCCCAACCCCTCCCAACCACAAAGGTGTAGACCTTGTTACAGTGTATTAGATCAGTAAACCCCCCGACGCAAGTGGAATCTGACACTGCTGTGGCAGTCCTGCATGAGAAGGAGCGTAGAGCCGTTGCCGGGAAGTAGGTAAGCTTCTCCTTTGCAGGTTTTGCACAACCCCTTTAAGGGTGGTGTTGCGCACACGTTTATGGAGCAGTTTTTGGGCCAAAGCCAGAAGTGCAATGGAAAGAAAAGAGAAATATAAACCAAGGACTTGTCACTGCTGCTGGATCCACTTCTGGCTCAAAGAACTTCCACAAAAACCTGTGCGTGACACCACCCTCGTGGTTATTAGGAAGCCTGATCTACAGTTTACCTCTGTCAGGTAAACAGGTGAAAGCCAATGGCGAGGGAATAAATAGGAGGACTGTGAGAAGTCACAAGAATTGTCAGCGTAGTTGGGAACTACGAGAGATAGAGAAGGTAAATTTTAGGACATAAGCTTATCAGGTGGAATTCTGATCTGACAGTAAGGCACTAATAGGTAAGAGGAGCACAAAAAGGCACGTGGCATCTATTTAAGGACCTTTAAGTTTTTGGCTGATGGGAAGAATGACATAGTTACATTGGCTTCATCTGCATAAGGATATGCTTTCTGTATGTAAAAAGCTTTATAGAACTTCACTCTTCCCCATAATTAAAATGGTTTTAGGCAATCTTTAGCTAGTTTCTTTGGCAATAAGGGTGCCCAGATAACCTGGCACACTAATAGTCAGCAGGTATAAGACCACAAGTAAAAATGCAACTTTAGGAATGTGCATTCATTCTGATAGAGCATGTCAGTCATCAAGTATTACCTAACCTATATTTCATCAGCTGCAGGTAAAGCAGCATCATTCAATAGGTCGCCAGCAACTACTCTGCATGTCTGGTACATCCAAGTGCAACCACTCCCAGCATAGTGGGGTTAATAAAGTATGAGAAGATGAGAGATGGAGGACGCTTCGCTCTAGAACAGGCACCAGGGAACTGGGTTGAAGACGCTACAACAGAAATCTGCAATCTGTGCCTCTCCAGCTACAACTCCGTAAATGCCCTGACAGTACGCCACTACCAGGCAGGGAGCTGCAGTTTCATTCCAGCTGGAGAGCCATAGGTCACAGACGCTTGTCCTAGGAAATTCAAGGCAACACAAAAGGTTGCTTATGGCAACTGCGGACAGATGTCCGTCTGTTCCTCCGTCATGATGGTTTCATTAAATATTTGAAATCCCCATTAAATAACAACTGTGGATGATATTTTCATTGTCATTCCACTATCTCTTATGGCAAGGGAGAATTAAATGGGTTTTCCTGCTCTTTGTAATGGATTTCCTCTGGACAGGTCATCAACATCTGATCGGTGGGGGTTTGAAACCGGGGACCCCTGCAGATCAGTTGTTTGAGAAGGCACCGGCACTTTTGTGAGTGCAGATGCCTTCTCGTTGCTTACCCTAGGCCAGGGGTAGGCAACCTTTGGCTCCCAGCTGTTGTGAAATTACAACTCCCAGCATGCATAGTTGCTCTGCTCTTCTAAGAACTTACATAGAAATGAATAGAGCATGCTGGGAATTGTAGTTTCACAACAGCTGGGAGCCGAAGGTTGCTGATGCCTGCCCTAGGCCAGTGACATAACGACCATAGGTCACATGGCCTAGGCACAGCTCAGTCCCAATGCCGACTTTCTCAAACAGCTGATCGGTGGGGGTCCTGGGTGTCGGACCCCCACCTATCAGATGCTGATAACCTAACCAGAAGATAGTTCATCAGTTAAAAAGAGTCTGCTAACCTCTTTAATGATCAGCTGATTCAATAGCCAAGGATAGTTCAGCCGCCAGCTCTCTCCTGACTCCCTCATACAAATACACATTTGACTCAGCTAAACATCTATGTATATTAGGAGGGGAGAACGCCCGTCCGAGACACCACTAGTGGTGGCGGCTTATCTCTAGGAAGAACAAATATTCACTTTGCCCGATCCTTCTCTCCCCTAACATCTTTTGGGAACTCCCCAAACACATTAGACTGTTGGCCGAACCCACTATTCTCAGCGGGTTCAGCCAACAACACACTAATGTGGACATAAGGGCTTAAAAAAAAAAAAAAAAAAAAAACCCCCAACAACAAGATGCCCCAGAATAGCTATACCATGGGGAATTCAAGTATTTGTAATAAAGACATATCAGGAGAGCCGGCATAAGACCTGGCAGGGAGGCTGGCTGTTTATCAAATATTTGACTCCCAGGTTATTATTGACTGAAGATAACAAAAAGAATTAAATTATAATATAGATCACCAGAGCACTAACAAGAGGGCTAACAAGGGTGAACAAGCTGTGTTAAGACTGTGCAAATGTGCAGAATGTCCTGAATAGCATTTAAAATATGGAGGGTGCAATATTTCAGAAAAGGCACTTAACTCTGAACAAGAAATGCAAAAAAAACAAACAAAAAAAAAAACAAAAAAAAAACACTATAATCCTAAACTAATAAAAGACTTGGACATCAGAATATGGACTCCTGGTTACAGCAGATTGGATATGGTGAACTGTGTCGTCAAGTTCAGCTGACATGTAGCAGTGGTCTGGACATCAGGACACGTTCCACACTGCAAGAAATAAATGACAAATTGTTCACAAAAAATGTATATTATAATCATTAATGTACACGAAGACACAACAGTGCTGAGTATTTCTTTGAGCGTTAACTCTGTGAAAATCCATTCCCAGGAGCATATGCAGAAAATGGGGAAGGTTCACTATTTGGGATTCCCTGCTATTAGTAAGATCGTCCAAGGTAAAGACCATAACTAAATCCAGACTATTTTTATGCTTTGCACACACAGCTTATCGATTTCAATGGAAGTGGTGTAATGTAGACGAGGGTGCTAGGATGAAGACACCTGAAAAGGAACTAAACGGGGAATAGCCAGTGAGGAAATCGTTGCCTACAGTCCACCGAAAACACGTGATATGGCAAAACAGTTCTGCCAAATGACAAACTCAGGTTACGAAATGTAATGGTGTTGTATGCTGTGAGATAGGGAAAGGAAAAGGGATCAGGGATGGTCATATCTCCAAGATTCCTCTCATATGTGCACTAGGCTCTAGTAAGAGTTTCTCTTCCAGGGACAGCTGGATGAGATATAAGGAATCCAGAAAAACAAGAGTAATCCTAGCAAAGACTAATTTGGTAAGGGCTTTGGCAAGTCCTGTTTTCAGGCTTGGAATGATAAGCAGGTTGGTAGTGGGCCTATCATTCCCTTTCTAACCAGTACATGTTTTCTTTGTAATGGAGTCCAGCTTATTACTGGGCTAATAAAGGAGTTCTCCAGGATATTGATATTAATGGCCTATCCCCAGGCTAGGTCATTAATATCAGATCAGCGATGGTCCGACTCTCAGCACCCCCACCAATCAGCTGTATGAAGAGGCTGTGGGGCTCTGTGAGCACTTTGGCCTTTTCCTAGTCACACTGCCTAGGTGCAGCTCTGTCCCATTCAAGTGAATAAGGCTGAGCTTCAATACCAAGAACATCCAATGGATGTTGTGATTGGTAAGCTGTGAGGAGGCTGTGGTGCATATATCAGAGCTCAGGTGAGCGCTGTGGCTTCCGCAAATAGCTGATCAGCAAGAGACTGGGTGCCGGATCCCTGCTGATCTTATACTGATGGCCTATCCAGAAAAAAGGCCAATCAATATGAAAATCCTGGAGAACCCCTTTAAAGAGCAAGGTGTGCATTAGAGAAAGAAAGCCATCTGAGGAGGCAGAACCTGTCTTGGGAGACTGTTCGGCCTCTTTCACACGAGTGTTACGGATTCTCTCAGAGTCTGTTCAGGAAAAAAAACGGATGGTTTGGAACGCAAGTTCAGTCAGTTTTTTCACCCACTGCACTGTTGCGAACCCCTTATTACTGTGGCTGAAGTTGAGTTATACAATATATTCAGGAGTAGTGAAAAAGAAAAATTCTGCAGCTCTCACCTGCCCCACCTTCACATGTGAGCACAGAGGACCCGTGTCAGGCCCGGGTAACTCAGTGCAAAAAGGTTCAAGGAATCCAGCTCTACTTCGGTAAAGGAATATTTATTTTGCTTGCGGTAAAAATCACATCCAGTTACGGTTACAAAAGTCTTGTCTACGCGTTTCGGGCTACCAAGAACAATTCAAGCCCTTACTCATGACCATGACATGAGTAAGGGCTTGAAATGTTCTTGGTAGCCTGAAACGCGTAGACAAGACTTTTGTAACCGTAACTGGATGTGATTACCGCAAGCAAAATAAATATTCCTTTTCTCGAAGTGGAGCTGGTTTCCTTGAACCTTTTTGCACAATATATTCAGGAGGCCCCACTAAACAGACTGAACCATGAATCCTCGAGTCGATAAGGCTTGCCGCATTCTTGAGGTTGAGTACACCACAGACCCAAGACCTTGTCAAATTTTTGAGGTTTATTGTGGTGTTTAAACACCAACACTATATATGGTGGAATCTGATTTATCTGTATTTTCACATGGACAGGTTCGGTGTATTGGGGCTGTACCATCTCAAAGCAATGCATTTATGTGCCATAAATAGTGACTCCCTCAAAAAATGTGGTCATGTAGTGATCCCAGCTATCCTCAATCCGTATTCCCAGCAGGCAAACTTCAGGAGTACAAGCCACTTGGAGCGGCAGTAGATCGGAAAGAAAGGCCGTCACCTCCTTCCAGAATGTAGCAATCGGGCTGCATCTCCACATCATGTGCCAAAAATCCGCCTCCAGGTCCCCACACCATGGACGGTGCTCTACCCATTCTATATAACCTAGTTGGTGCAAGATATGTCTGATGAATGATGTAAAGTTGAATTATTTTGTTATTAACTGCTGGTGATACTTGTAAATGTGATTCTAATAAAGCCGTTATGGATTCTTCTGTAAGTGTGGGTATCAATCTTTTCCATTTATCTAATACCGTGAGGGGTCAGGCACTGACCTTCGCTTCTACTAAGTGTGAGTAGATCACTGATACTAGTCCTCTGGGGCCCTGGGTTTTGACAACTCCTACGAGTGGGTACTTTGACATCGTGAAGCTAATGTTCAGGAATTTACTTTGTATAGCAGATCTAAGGCTAGTTTCACATTTGCTGCGGGACGGATCAGACAGGCTGTTCACCCTGTTGAATCCGTCCTGCCGCTCCGTCCCCATTGACTATAATGGTGGCAGAGTGCCGTGCTAGAGTTGTTTCGGTACCAAAATTTTGATTCGGTATCGATACCATAAAAAAGTATTGCGATACTCGATACCACGCGAAAAAAATAAAAAACGCCAAAAAAATCTGCGTGCATTCCACATTTTATGAAACCGCCGGCTCATAATACAACAGTCCTATCCTACTTTTTTGTGGGGACAAGGCGACTAAAAGAAAATGGCGAATCGTACATTTTTTCTTTTTCTTTCTTTTACGGCGTTCACCGCATAAAAGTGGATTTTTTAATAGTTTGGACTTTTGAGACGTGGCGATATGTAATATTTTATTTATGTATTGTTTATATATTTTTTATGTAAAATTGGGAAAGGGGGTGATTTATAATTAATATTTTGGTGTACTTAAACTTTTTTTTTTTTTTACAGTTTATTTATTAACTATTTTCCCCCTTAGGGGCTAGAACCTGGGATATTCTCATCCTATTCACCCTAATAAAGCTCTATCAGGGTGAATAGGATCTCACCCTCTCCCTGCTGCCCTGTGCACAGTGCACACAGCAGCAGAGAGCAGACTATGGCAGCCAGGACTTCAGGAGCGTCCTGGTTACCATGGTAACCGATCGGAGCCCCAGCATTACACTGCTGGGGCTCTGATCACTGCCACTGCCACCAATGAGGAGGAGGTGAGGGGACCCTGTGGCCACTGCCACCAATGATTTTATTACTGGGGGGAAGGGGGGGGGGAGGCACGCACTGGCCACCAATACTGTATTTATTACTGGGGACAGGGGGGGCACACTGCCCACCAATGTTTTAATACTAGGGAAGGGGCGAGCACTGGCCACCAATGCCTAGTAACGTTCATATATAAATGCAGGCAAAGACACAGGCTGCCGGCACCTGCCTGTGACCGAGCGCTGCGATCAGAGGCTATTAACCCCTCAGGTGCCGCACCTGAGGGGTTAATTGCCGCAGATCGCAGTGCTGGGTCACAGGCAGGTGCCAGCAGCCTGTGCCTTCTGCCTGCATTTATATATGAAACGGTACTAGGCATTGCTGGCCAGTGCGCCCGCCCCTCCTCCTGCCCCGCCCCCCTCTCCCTCTATTGGTTGCAGCGGCAGCACAGGGGGAGGGAGAGACTGCCTCCTTCTCCCTGTGCTGCCCTGTGCAGTAGCGCAGCCCAGTATCGATAAAGTACTTATCCTGGTTTCGAGCTCGATACCAGAGAAAAGTATCGATTGGGTATCGAAAGTTCGATACCCGAAACAACCCTAGCCGGCGCAGCACGGCAGTGCACAGCAGAGGCTGCCAGACATGTTGTAGCTTTAGTCCAGCGTCCTCTCTCCGTGCACTGCCGTGCTGCGCCGGAACTCCGCCCCCCACCCCCATTATAGTCAATGGGGACGGAGCGGCAGTCCGACGGCATGGCGAAATAGCGGCAGAGCGGGTCCGACAGGGTGAACAGCCTGTCGGATCCGTCCTGCCGCAAGTGTGAAACTAGCCCAAGTTGTAGGTATGAGGAGAAGTCGGTATGGGGGGGGGGCGGGGGATGTTCTATTTCTGTGAAAGTGCCTTATTAACACTCCATGATCATATATATCTCCATGGGTTCTGACCCCTGCCAGTTGCCATCTGTCCGCCCCCATAACTACTTGCATCTGCTGTAGCGATTGATTAACCCACGGAGGTATGTCAGAGACCACTTCCGTAAAGTTCAGTATTGTCTGCGATTGTGTTCAGGGTTTCAGTTTTTTCTGTGTGGGTGCAATCAGTTTGAATGAATGAAAAAAAAACAAAAAAACAAAAAAAAAAACAAACAAAAAAAAACAAAACAAAAACCAAAAAACCCCAGAGAAACGAAAAAAAAAAACCAAAACTGAAAAACGCAGAATATAGAACATGCTGCGTTTCTCATGCAACACATTAAATGAAATGAATGGGTCAGGATTCAATGCAAGTGTTAAGTGTTTACTTCACGCACTGCAACAGCGCGAAAACACACTCATGTGAAAGGGACCTTACTCTGATTCTAGGTGTCAAAGTGCACATTTATTTTTGTTGAGAGGTTAAACAAATTAATGTAATTTTGTTACTGCCCAAGTCGTGTACTCACCAATGATAATGATGATGATGATGACAATGACTGCAATTAATATTGCCCACATCTGTAGAGAGAAGCACAGTTAGTACGGGGGAACCTCTATGAACAGGACATTGCCTGCGGACACTAAATATTTTTACTTTATAGCCTGTGGGATGATGATTAAATAAAGATGTACAGATTATCCCAGATACATTTTTAGAATAAGCGATGTTGTGTGTGCGCCCGAGTTCTAACTACAGTACTTCTACATGTACCTCTGACCACAAAGTCAGCTGCGTGATGTGTTTTTCAGCAGCACTCATACTCTCATCCCCTCCCTGGCTCCATCTCTAATTTGCAGCTTTTCATGATGTGTAGGCACAGACTGTTCTCCCACAATCAGGAGCAGTGCACTCCCAGCTCACAGTTCTGGGCTAGCTTCTAATGATCAGCGTACCAGGTGAGCTCTCCATGTTCTCCCAGCCTCAATAACTGGTCAGTCACCATGTCCTTTATTAGACATGAGAACCAGCAGCCTGTCTGAGGAACAAACGTTCCTTCCCTCCTTCTTGGATTGCTTGGACCAGTGCATCAGACGAGGAGGAAGCTTGTTCCATCTTCAATATACTGTTACTGCGGGCAGTGCAGTTCCCGTAATTCCTTGACCGCCCAAGAGAACGTTACCTTACAGTTCTTCCACCAGTACTTCCTCTTCAGCTTGGCCGCGCTGGTCTCAAACTGTGAGGCCCCAGCCTGCAAAGCATCTGCTCGGTCATCCAGGTCAGCAAGTTTCTGGTCCCTCTCCAGGACTTTGTCCACATTGACTCTCATGATGTCAACCACCTAACCATTCAAAAGAGAAACAACAAATAAAGTGACCATTCCAACACACTGCATGAAGACGAATTTCCAAAACATTTCAATACCCTTTTCCGGACATTTAAAAAAATGGCCATACAAGAATAAAAGAACCAATAGGTGTATCCAACTGTAATACACTTAATGCACCAGACTCCTGGCACAATGGGAGGACAAAAACTGGTCCACATGCCTTGCACCAAATTTATTACATGTTTTACACCCTACTAGACAGTGTTTAAAAGTAGTGCTGTAAAGTAAGCCTAGCGTATGGAAATATGGTCGTAATAAAGTCTCTCCTACGTCTATGCAGGGGATTTGGAGCTTTGGAACAAGCGTCAGCAACAGAATGGGGACTATCCAGAGGATGTGCCATAATCACTTGAAGGATGTAGGCGTCATCTCTGGGACCAGAACCTATCAAGAATGGAGACCTCTGTCTTGAAATGAATGCAGGATTATGGAAATAGTCTAGCGTGCTGTGGTACATTGTTTCCATAGATCCCATAAAAGTGGATAAGTGTCACCTCAACGGTAGCACAGTGAGCTTGGCCGTTTCTGGAATCCCAGCCAGCTTTACATTCAAGCGGACGCTTGGATGGGGTGGCAGGCCTCCATTGTACGGACATGAGCGAGTCCGAGGATATGGCACCCCTTCAAGCATAACTTCTTCCAAAAACTAACATCTTTGCCCATGTCACATTTATAACCTGCAGTTATAGCAAGGCTCTCATGATTAGAAACTTGAGGTCATGTACTGGACCCTAAGCTTTGCAGTACAGCACAAAAAGGCAACAAAACTGCTAACAACTAAGAAATTACTTCCTGCAAAAAGTCATTCTGAAAATTATGAATGGGAAAATCCATTCTTCAAAATCTCTGTCCCTCGACTCTGAATCAACTGAGCACAGCTTGAGGAAGGGCAAGGTAATTGGCTTGAAGAAAAGGAGAAGAGTAATTTGGAGCTGCAGGACACAGGGCTAGAGTAGTATTTCAAGCCATTGACACACAGCGAGAAATAAATAATAAAAATACAAATAGACGCAGAGAAACTGGACAAAAGCGACGGCCAAAAATAGATGTTCGCCGGAAACCCATTCTCTGCATGAATTATCTGCTTTGATGCTGGATAAATAAAGAGTCTATCAGAACTAGGTCTGTGAACGCGGCTGAGGAGATACTTGCATCGTGACGGTGCCACTACACTCTTGACACGGCAATCAAGTGACTGAAATACTATTGTTCTATGGCTGACGTCAGGCACACTAACCCCTGTGAGCCAGCCCCCCTGCCAGGTCCTCTACAAGCGCCGCCATACGCCTCGAAGTAATTTAGGTGTAGATGACGGCAGTAAACATCATCGGGCTGAAATTAAGTCGCTGTCCCGTGGTTTGCGCACACGATCTGTTTCGCAGGACGGCTATTAATGGATTGGAGCACATGAACCCGAATGCTCACCTCATTGACCTGAGCTTGTGTCTGCTGGAGGCGCCGGTTACTGCTCCCAGCATCACCGGGTGCTGCAGGGGATGACCTGAAAGAACCAGAGAAAGGATTACAAAAGGCAGCGGTTTAGGATTAGATCTCAAAAAAAATGTTATTCTCCCAATGGCAAATGTCTGGTTATATCTGTACAGAAGTAAAACCCAATGAATGAGGTATAGACTTGTCTATGAAGATACGGCATCAACTTACCTGGCTCCAACAGATATGTACTACTCTGCAAGCAATCTTTTTTTTAAATTACAATCCATCTAAATTTTAAAACCCTATTGCTTTGTGCATACATCTCCGAGGTGGACCTGTTGTCTCCATGGTAACAGACTACAAACAAACCATATGTGGTCTGATCCTAGAGTCAGATTTGCCATCCATTTGTCCCCTTCTCCCTGCTAAGTTTCCATAAGTAGCGACTAGATATAATAGAGATGATTACTAGATTTGTTTGTACTTGGCCACCATGCAAACACAATTACATAGGAGCTGTAGGCACAAAATTATAAGCTTTTTAACCAAGAAGTTTTCCAAAAAATGCATTGATTTTGAGGCTATGACATGCCATAAGATACAAATGGAAGAGGAGGCTGTATGTTATTGAATACACACTTTTATTCACCAGTGTTTTAGCTCCAATGAGGTTTTCCAGTGATGCCAAGTTGCTGACCGCTTTGAAATATGCCACCATTTACTAACCACAAGCATATTATTAGGGCGAGTGATGTCCGAGTGATGTCCGTGTTGCATCTTTTTTTGCGGATTCATTGTAACAATGTCTGTCCTTGTCCACAAAACGGCAAGAATAGGACATTCTTTGTGGACATATGGATATAGAATGCACATGGAGTCATTTCCTTTTTTTGTGGCCCCATTAAAATGAATGGTTCCGTATGGGCCGCAAAACAAAAACACATGGAACGGAAAAAAAATATGTTCGTGTGCACAAGCTCTTAGTCTGCTGCCTGGTACCTCCACAGTGGTTCTGAGTGCAATAGAGAAGTCTTTTATGCCTCCACTACCACACCCATATCATCAGCATGCCCAAAGAGGCTGGTGAAGGCCCCAACGCATGCAGGGCACGATGGAGCAGAATATAAATTCATCAGAACATCTTTACTTGAAAATCAGAAAGTGATCTGTGCCCAAAGTCTGAACAGAGCCACGTGACCCTTCAACATCTGGCATATACTGCAAGATGGATGCTGGCCCTAATCAGCAAGTCGGGTGGCTGTGCAGTGGGCACAACTGCCCATACTGTACAGGGATTAAGCATTTTTGGGGCATTGTGAGCTAGTGGCAGAATCTAGCTATTCACATGATCACCCTTTGAATCCAGAGGAGAGAAAAATAAAAAAAATAAAAATAGTAGTCTGGTTTGAGAGCTGCACTTATACAAGCAGACAAACAAAACGAGTTTGTGAGCGTTCGCGCGTTTGAGTTCAAGTGTGTTTGTATTAAGTGTGTGACTTTAGATTACGTGACTTTAGGAGGCGACTACAGTAAGTTAGATTCTCATCACTGCACCATATTGTATTTTTTCTCTTTTCTTGAGTAATCCCCATTTAGTATGACTTCCATTATTGACAGCACAGACCAGTGCACATCTTGTCTAATGTATGCAGTCCTAGAACAGCCGTTTGAGGGTGCATATCTTTGTTCAAAATGTGAGCAAATTACCCGTTTGGAATCGCACATCGTGTATCTAACCAGGCGAGTTTCAACACTGAGAAGCGTTGACAATTTGGAAAAGAGTTTGCTGCTCACTGAGCAAGCACTCTATGGAGCAGATAAGGGGGAGAGTGACAGTGAGGGGGCTGAGGAGAGTGAGGTAGCTGGATAACCGTTAGAAAGCGGGGTAGAGGGAAGAGTGCCAGGGAGGCTAGCCCTGATCTGACACACCCTAACAAATTACGTTATAGGACTGAAAGATAGTGCAGGTAGAGACCGGGGCAAGGTAGTGGGATTGGAAGGTGGAACTAGAACAGTTCAGAATGAAAGGTGTAGGGTAAAAAATACACATAAACCTCTCAAATGTATGTATACTAATGCCAGAAGCCTGACTAACAAGACTGGTGAACTGGAATTAGTGATGTGTGAGGAGGACTATGACATAGTGGGAATAACTGAGACGTGGCTGGATGATAGCTATAACTGGGCAGTTAACATACAGGGTTATGGTCTTTTTTTTTTAGAAAGGATCGCCAAAACCGGAGATCCTTGGGGTATCTGTGGATGACACTGTTATGGGGGATCTGTGGATGATACACAGTTATGGGGAGATCTGTGGAGGACACAGTTATGGGGGATCTGTGGATGATACACAGTTATGGGGAGATCTGTGGAGGACACAGTTATGGGGGATCTGTGGATGATACACAGTTATGGGGAGATCTGTGGAGGACACCGTTATGGGGAGATCTGTGGATGATGCACTGTTATAGGGGATGTGTGGATAACACACATATAGCATCTTATGTAATGGGGGGGTCACTAGTCACACAGGGACAATATACTGTGACACATATGGTGATCTTATGCTGGTCACAGTATTTTGTCCCTGTATGAATAGTGACCCCCATTACATCACCGGGCACCCGCTCACAGCAGTCTTCATATGTCAAATCTTTTTATGTAATGCTCCAACAATGGCTCTGCTTTCTTCTACAACAGCACTCACCATCAAAGCAGCGGTCCGGCCGGCAGTGTAACATAACTCGCTCAGTCAGTCACGCTCCTGCCCGCTTCATTAATATAGTGGGAGGAGCATGACTGAGCGAGTTATGTTACACTGCCGGCCGGACCGCTGCTTTGATAGTGAGTGCTGTTAGAGAATAAAGCAGAGCCATTGCTGGAGCATTACATAAAAAGATTTTACATATAAAGACTGCTGTGAGCGGGGCCCGGTGTAATGGAGTACAGTGACTGCACCGGGCCCCACTCGCAGCAGTTTTCATATACTCACTCATTCACGCTCCTCCCACTTCATTAATTAAGCAGAAGCGTGAATAAGTGAGTGAGGTTATGTGCCGCTTTGATTGTGAGTACTACTACTACTACAGAGGATTGCGCTAGTTTAAAGCAGAGCCACTGGTTGAAGACTACATGAATTGACTTTACATATGAAAACTGCTGTGAGCGGGGCCTGGTATAATGGAGTACAGTGACTGCACCGTGCCCTGCACCAGTAAAACAGCAATTGCTGGCTTCCAGGCCTCCTCCCTCCCCACTGATACATCGCAGGCCGCGCTGTATCAGTGTCAGACATTTAAAAAGCGCACCATTAGCTTTATAAGACGCAATGCCATTCCCCCATTTTATAAAGCGAAAAATACGGAAAATAAACGGTCAGATAAAATGCAGAATGTAAAAGTAAATTCCCCATTAAAAGTGCCCTGCCTGACCCAGGAAGAAGTACAGCGGAGTCTTAAAAAGATTAAAATAGACAAATTGCCAGGTCCAGATGGCATACACCCCCGTACCCTAAGATAATTAAGTAATGTCATAGCCAGACCCTTATTTCTGATATTTACGGACTCTATACTGACAGGGAGTGTTCCACAGGATTGGCACATAGCAAATGTGGCGCCAATATTCAAAAAGGGTCCAAAAAAACAGCCCGGAAACTATAGGCCGGTAAGTTTACCATCTGTCGTGGGTAAACTGTTTAAAGGTTTTCTAACAGATGCTATCTTGGAGTACCTCAATGAAAATAAGCAAATAATGCCATATCAGCATGGCTTCATGAGGGATCGGTCATGTCAAACTAATTTAATCAGTTTTTATGAGGAGATAAGTTCTAGACTTGACAGCGGCGAATCAGTGGATGTCGTATATCTGGACTATGGGTCGACCGATATTGATTTTTTAGAGTAGATACAGATATTCTGTAAACTTTCAGGCCGATATTTTATACCGATATTTTGCGCATTTTAATTTTTGGATTTTTTTTTTCTGTTACAGCGTCCAACGCTTTTTTTTAAAAAAAATATTTTAATAGTTTGGACTTTTTGGGCACGGTGATATGTTTTTTTATTTATTGTTTATATATTTTATATGTAAAATTTGAAAAGGGTTAATTTATACTTATTTTTTATTTTTTTTTGTATTTAAATTTTTTTTACTTTTTATTTTATTACCATTTCCCCCCTTAGGAGTAGAACCTGGGCTCTTTACATCCCTTGTCCTATTCACCCTAATAGAGATCTATCAGGGTGAATAGGACCTCACACTGTCCCTGCTGCCCTGTGCTATGGGCACACAGCAGCAGGAACCATGGCAGCCAGGGCTTCAGGAGCGTCCTGGCTGCCATGGTAACGGATCGGAGCCCCAGCATTACACTGCTGGGGCTCCGATCAGAAGAGAGGAGGTGGGGGACCCTGTGGCCACTGCCACCAATGATATCAATACTGAAGGGATGGGGGATGACACACTGGCCACCAATGTTTTTTATACTGTGGACAGGGGGGGCTGAGGGCGCACTGGCCACTAGGGGTCGACCGATATTGATTTTTTAGAGCCGATACCGATATTCTGTGAACTTTCAGGCCGATAGCCGATATTTTATACCGATATTTTGCGCATTTTAATTTTTGGATTTTTTTTTCTGTTACGGTGTCCGACGCTTTTTAAAAAAAATATATTTTAATAGTTTGGACTTTTTGGTCACGGCGATATGTTTTTTTATTTATTGTTTATATATTTTATATGTAAAATTGGAAAAGGGTTAATTTATACTTAATATTTTGGTGTTTTTTTACTATTTTAAATTTTTTTACTTTTTATTTTATTACTATTTCCCCCCCTAGGGGTAGAACCTGGGCTCTTTACATCCCTTGTCCTCAGGGTGAATAGGACCTGACACTGCCCCTGCTGCCCTGTGCTATGGGCACACAGCAGCAGGAACCATGGCAGCCAGGGCTTCAGTAGCGTCCTGGCTGCCATGGTAACCGATCGGAGCCCCAGCATTACACTGCTGGGGCTCCGATCAGAAGAGAGGAGGTGGGGGACCCTGTGGCCACTGCCACCAATGATATCAATACTGAAGGGATGGGGGAGGAGGGGGATCAGGGAGGACGCACTGGCCACCAATGATAATAAGGTTTAAGATATTACAAGCACATTGCCCAGACCCTGCCTCTGATAGGGGTTAATTGCCGCGGATCGCAGCTCTCTATCAGAGGCAGGGTCTGGGCAATGTGCTTGAAATATCTTAAACCTTATTATCATTGGTGGCCAGTGCGCCCTCAGCCCCGCCTCCTCTTCTCTCATTGGTGGCCAGTGCGCCCTCAGCCCCTCCTCCTCCTCTTCTCTCCACTGGCAGCGCGGCACAGGGGGAAGGAGGGACTGCCTCCTTCTCCCCTGTGCTGCTGAGGGAACATGGCCGCGCTGAGAGCAGCGCGGCAATGTTCTGTTATAGCACAGTTATCGGTATATCGGCTGGTTAGGGGCCGATACCGATAACTGTGCAAATCATCAATATCGCCAGATAATAATCGGCCAAACCGATAATCGGTCGACCCCTACTGGCCACCAATGATAATAAGGTTTAAGATATTACAAACGCAGGCATTAGAAGCACATTGCCCAGACCCTGCCTCTGATGGGGTTAATTGCCGCGGATCGCAGCGCTCTATCAGAGGCAGGGTCTGGGCAATGTGATTCTAATGCCTGCGTTTGTAATATCTTAAACCTTATTATCATTGGTGGCCAGTGCGCCCTCAGCCCCTCCTCCTCTTCTCTCATTGGTGGCCAGTGCGCCCTCGGCCCCTCCTCCTCTTCTCTCATTGGTGGCCAGTGCGCCCTCAGCCCCTCCTCCTCTTCTCTCATTGGTGGCCAGTGCGCCCTCAGCCCCTCCTCCTCTTCTCTCATTGGTGGCCAGTGCGCCCTCGGCCCCTCCTCCTCTTCTCTCATTGGTGGCCAGTGCGCCCTCAGCCCCTCCTCCTCTTCTCTCATTGGTGGCCAGTGCGCCCTCAGCCCCTCCTCCTCTTCTCTCCACTGGCAGCGCGGCACAGGGGGAGGGAGAGACACTGCCTCCTTCTCCCCTGTGCTGCTGAGGGAACATGGCCGCGCTGAGACCGGCGCGCTCATGTTCTGTGATAGCACAGTTATCGGTATATCGGCCTGGTTAGGGGCCGATACTGGTAACTGTGCAAATCATGAATATCGGCCGATAATATCGGCCAAACCGATAATTGGTCGACCCCTAATCTGGACTTCTCCAAAGCATTTGACACTGTACCGCATATAAAATGAGAATGCTTGGACTGGGAGAAAAGGTATATATGTGCCCATACGGCACAGGTAGGACTGTGTTAGGTCCTGAGCTACTTGAGAAACCTTGACGTGGTGCTCAGGCTCAGACATGTCCTCCACAGTAGGATATGTTGGCTAATCTCTCAATTTTAACATCAGTATGGTTTAATAAGACCGCAGTGTGCACCTGTCTTTTAAATTGTTATTGTTCTATTGTTTATCACATCCACACAATTGCCATCTTGTGTAGGATGCCTATTGTGGTACTTGTGGTCTGCTGCGGCATCCTCCACCGTATGCATTTTTGCTGGGGATCGCCATTAGCAACGGGCTACAAGTGCAGGATCAGCTCCCATGTATATAGATGCACAACTGCATTTGGGCTTGAGCACTTCCTGCCTGTTTAGCACCACGCCATTTTTTAAGTTGTTTTGTAGCTTCCCACACACCAAGCCCTGTACAGTACAAGGTGTGATCGAGCCCAGCCGTGTACTGTACATTTACATAACTGCAGCATGTGTCTACCGTACTATGCCCAGCTACAGTACACCCGCGGGGAGGGAAGTGCTGGCTTGGCACCAGGTACACGGAAACTAAATGTTCAGAGGAAGGTTGTAAAATTCTTGCCCAACAGGTTACATCAAAGCCGCTTACTTCATCTCATTAGTATCAAGCATTGCAAGCATGTATACATTATTAATGCAGGCCTTGTGGCCAATAGGCAGATGTACTTGAAGTTGTTACAATTTTTTTTTCTTAGCATTTCACATGAGGTTGGGGAAAATATGCACAGTGTGGAAATTCTCAATGCATCCAAGGAGGAAGCCACTTGTGCACCCTAAATTAAAGCTGCGTCTGGATAGGACTAGGACTGACTCAAGTCAGGAAAGAAAGTTGCTGCCACTTCTACTGCTAAAACATAGTTGCTCCCACAGGAATTGATTGTAAGTTCAGGACAAACACGCAACCTCAAAAGTATTGGAAAAGCTACCCTACTGTCCTAGTAGCCGCCTACCAGTCACAAGAGTAGGCTGGAGGACACCGCAGTGGAGACCTTGTCATATGATCTTACATCCTTCCCCTTCCAGACCAGCATTGAGCTCCTGATGGCTTACATACGGAGGAGCAGTACCGCTGCGTGTGGCTGCAGGCTATTGTACAGGAGGTTACAGATCGTCGTGCCGTCGCATTATGTAACTGTTCAGAGAAATTTTCATTGAAACCTGTGAAACAAAGCCAAGTACAGTTCAGCCTGTTCCGTATGCAAATCGCAAAGTCTCCTGGCCGATCCCTCCAGTTTTCACGTGTACATCTCTGAAACAGAGAGCACGGATTAAAGCACTATATTCCACGTGCTCCAGCTAGACACAGTCCCGGGCTGGTGACAGCGGGCAATTAGTGCCGACTGATGAAACCAAGAATTGGGGGGGGGGGAGAACACCAGACTGTAAAGCATAATGCCTGAAAATACAAATATCCGAGAGTGTGATAGAGAGGGGTGCCAAAAAGTCCGAGCCTGGACCAAGCTGGTTTATAGGACAAGACAGATGTCATTGGGATCATTGGCCATAGACACTACAAGGAAATTTCCCGGTGGGCCGATGCTTATGGCGCCATTCAAGCCCTTGTCACGGCCGTCAGCAAGGTATGTAACCATCTGATGCGCTAAGGGTGGGTTCAAAAATAAAACGTTTTCCTGTCCGCTTTGCCTTTTGTCAATTTGGACCTGCCTACCGTATGGGGCCATGTATAGGTTTTTTTCCAGGGCCACTAAGTTCCCAGTCCACCCCTGAATGCAAAAGACGAGAAGAGTGGACTATTGTGGTCAGCGCAGAGGTGTGACAGTAGATCATGAGACTTGTACTGGAGATATACATTTTACACACACACTGCGGAGTCCTTGCGAGGGACCCAGTACGAGCTTTGCCGCAGGGGCCAGAAGTAACATTTCTAACAGGGTTGCTTCTATAGACACAGCTGCACCGCTGCCATGAAGTGAAATTAATTCCTTAACCCATAGAGGACCCGTGCCATACATGTACGGCGCAGATGGACGTGACTTAAGGACCAGCAAGGTCCGTCGGGTTGTGGGGGAATCCGAAGTGAAATAAGAAAATAAGAAGAGAAGAAGAACATCTGCTGCAGTGATTTTTTTTTTTTTAAATTTCCGCAGCAGCAGTTCCAGATCCCTAATCCACCCCTCCCCAAATACTAATCCCTGTCCCTATCCCCCGTCCGATTTTGCCGAGGGAGAACAAATTGTGACTGTCACTTTTGGGCCTCTTTCACACGAGCGTGACGGATTAGGTCCGGATGCGTTCAGTGAAACTCGCACCATTACCATTTTGCAAGCAAGTTTAGTCAGTTTTGTCTGTGATTGCGTTTAGTTTTTTTTTTTCCCTTGCGGGTGCAATGCGTTTTTCAGGCACGTGATAAAAAACTAAATGTGAACAAACATCTCTTAGCAGCCATCCGTGAAAAACACATTGCATCCGCGTAGGAAAAAAAACTAAACGCAATCGCAGACAAAACTGACTAAACTTGCTTGAAGTCATGGTGCCCGTGTTGTACCAGGGCAACATTTTCCAGGTCAAGTCCCCCAGGGACAGGAAAAGAAGGACCCAAAAAAGATGCAGGGTGTGTTACAAAAGGGGGATAAGGAAAGGGACCATTTATCACTGTAAAACCTGGCCTGTGCATGCAGGAGGGTTATAAAATCTACCACTCACCCATGGAGTATTCATTTCATCCATGATGTACCCTGTAGTTTTACCACCATATCTCTGATTTAGTCCGCATAGCTTACAGATCCAACCACTACATACTCATTTCTGTGAAACACCAGAAATACCCTTTCTACCCCTTAGAATGTCCGTACAGGGGTGCACTTTCCAAAATGGGGTCACTTCTTGGGGTTTTTAATTTCTGGGGACCTCAGGAATTTTTTACATGCAACATGGCACCTAAAATCCAGGTCTACCAATGTAGGCCTGCAAAAACCATATTTGCAGTTTGCGGCCAGAGCCCTGCTGTGCGCCCATACAGCAGGTTTGGACCACATATGGGGTTTTGCCGTATTCAGGGGAAAATGGGGAACAAAATGCGGGGCTCTTTTTGTCCTGTACTTGTGAAAGTGAAAAATGTGGGTGTAAAGCAACTTTTTCTTGAAAATATTGTAATTTTTCATTCTCACTGCCAAGTACTTCCCAATTCTAGGAAACACCTTTGAGTACCCATGCACTATGCCAGGATTACCGGAGCGGCTCCTGCTTCTGCCTGCTCAGCTAAGGTAAGAGTGGACATGCAGGACTCTTAGCTTAGTGGAGCAGGCAGAAGCAGGAGCCGCTCTGCTCAGCTAACCCTGGCATAGTGCAGAGTACCCATGTGCTTAGCCAGGAGTTAGTAATCCTCCGGGGGGCAGGAGTGGCAATATGCCCAAATTCACAGCGCTGCTGCCCCATTAATGAAGGACATTAGAAATTGTTTGATTAGGGCATTAGGGAGATCCTATTAAAAACTGTTATAAAGGTTTAGTTACTCTTCAAGCACGTTTCATTTTTATATGGGGGGGAAACTAAACATTTTTTTTTCGAATTAGGCCTCATGCACATGGCCGTTACCATGTCATACAACGGGTCCGCAATACACGGGCACCGGCCATGTGCATGAGGCCTTACACTGTGCTTTTTGCTTTAAATTGTTAAAATATTTTTAAATAATAGGAAACCTATAGGTTTTTTAATTTGTGTCGGTTGTTTTTATATATACTGTGCATGGTGTGTTGTGTACAGAGCAGTTATGGCAACTGTTTCGCTTGGTGCGGGAGTTATTTTTTTCCTCATTTTTTGGGGGACTTTTCCACTGTAAGTGACATCCAGGGGAGACCCTGTTATCGCTATCAGGGTAATAGGATGATAATTAAAAATCTATGGCAAGCCCCCAAATGTTTTAAAGGGGTTATACCAACAAATTCAAAAAAAAAAAAAAAAAACTCTTTTACTCCTCAATTATCCATAAGCGTTATTCACACATCAGTGTTCGGTCAGTGATTTCCATCAGTGATTTTGAGCCAAAACCAGGTGCTGCTCTAAACACAGATCAGGTGGAGATCTTACCCTCTTCCACACAAACGTTTTTTTTTCCGTGTAATTGAGGCTTCATGTGGAGCACTTTCTTTCCCTTCTGCGGGTGGGCAGTAGGGTGGGGGACACACAGCAAGGCACGTAAGTGGCGGTGGCTTTTATAATGTGAGGTTTAGCTTGTGATCCCTAGAATGACAGGAGCAATACTGCCCTCTGGTGTTAAGTAGACAGAACACACACCACGTAGTCCAGCACTGATGACCCGGTACAGGAAAAAGCTCACGGAGGCTTCAAGGCCTTTTACAACTTTCCAGTTTTTGAGATCCCAAGCATTTTATACTCGTGTACATTCCCCTCATTATAGAGCCGCCATTCAGGCGTTTGCATGTCATCCTCTTCTAGGGCTAAGCGGGGGCCAATACTGCGTATGGCAGGGTCCAACAATCGTTTCTGGTCTGAAGGACACAGTACTGAACCAAGGGCTGCAAGAAAACCTAAAGGGGTATTACCAACTGAGAGATTCATGGCATAGGCTGAGGGCAGCAATGAGGAACATTCATTGCTGCATTTACACACAGCAATGATCACCGTTGTCATTACGATCATTCATCCCCATAAATACACATTGTTATTAGCTGCACTTTTTATACAGGACAATGGGGGAGATTTATCAAAACTGGTGTAAGATTCCACCTTTCAGAGCTCCTTTGGAAAATGAAAGATGGAATCCGATTGGTTGGTATGAGTAACTAAGCCAGTTCTACTTTACACCAGTTTTAATACATTTCCCCCATTGTGTTTTTGAGACACTAGGATTTTAGGTGAAAATTAAACAACTCTGCGGGTGATAAATTTGGGACAAACAGGCTCTGCCCTGGGAATGCCTAAACAAGACAAGGACAGCCCAAACTTGCAGGGACTGTCTCTGAAAATGATGGACAATACTCCAAATTCGGAACTTTTGGCAAGTATGATGTTGCTGCGTTAAATATGCCGTCATGGCGGTAACTGCGCACAGGCCAATTAAAAAAAGTGTGTAAATGAACGAATCGGGCGACTGCTTCGTTGATGTGGCACCTAAAATCATTCTTCATGAGCAGCAGATGACCCTGGTTACACGGCAGCAGTCACTCCTCTCGTCCCCATACAGAGGAGATGATTAGCTCCATGTAACTCTAGCCATCCCCTCTGCTCACGATCCGGCAATTATTGAGAACAAACCGAATGTTCCCGAAAATTGCCCAATCATCCGCAGAGGCCTCCTACGTACGGAGAGGACTTCTTCCTCATGCAGATGCAAAGCTTGTGGGCAGCAGATCCCCATTTACCCCAGACAATGTGGAAGAAAGTGATTGTCGGGTGATCGGTGGCACCTTTACACAGGTAAACCATCAAGAACTCAGGATCTCACCAGTCCTTGGCCCACGATAAAAGGGCCTCCACCCCTCCAACGTACGTCACAGTCATTGGGGGAAAGTATGGGGTGGGCTGCTGCAGTGAGCCCCCTCCATATGCGGAGGGTGCCTGCTGTATCATACAGCCGCAATGACGGAGAACGGCAATCCCACCGAACGCCGCCATCTCCTCAGGTGCCACGATTTTTAGTCACCTCCCTCCCGGCAAAAAACAAGCCCGCATACAGCTCTGTGAACGGAAATATAAAAAAAAAAAAAAAAAAAAAGTTACAGCTGTCAGAATGTTTTTTTTTTAGCTTTCTATACAACTTTGGTATCACCGTATTCGAATTAAGCCGCAGAATAAGGACGTCATGTCAGTTTTAGCACACAGTGAACACGGATGTCAAATTGTGTGTTTTTTTTCTTTTTCAATTTAAGAACAAATAATGTTTTTTCCTGCTTTCCAATAACAGACAAGGTAAAGTAAATGGTGCCATTAAAATAATGCATCTTGCCCCTCAAAAATAGGCCCTCATATGGTTAAATGAATGTTACATTAAAGTTACGGCTATTGGAACGTGGGGAGGAAAAAGCAAAAATGCAGAACCAAAAATGGGCCCAGTACTGAAGGGGTTAATGCGAGCGCTACACCTAGACTTTCCTGCTAGATGTGACTAATGTGCCTGTAAGATGACTATAGGGCTCTAATATAATCCTTGTTTTCTGTGCCCTTTGATTTTATAAGCCAGGCCCCTTGGTGGGCCAATCCTCTGTACTGTACGCGTAATGCCTCATTCACACGTCAGTGATTTTCATCCGTGATTTTGAGCCAAAATCAGGTGCGGCTCTAAACACAGAACAGGTCCAGATCTCTCCCTTACACCTTATGTCTGTGGAGGCTCCAGTCCTGGTTTTGGCTCACAATCCCTGATGGAAATCACTGAATGTGAAACATTACTACTATGGGCCCCATGAGGTCATTACCGATACAGGAGGAGCTATGGGGACATTATTATGGCTATGGAAGGCACTAGGACTAAGGGTACTTTCACACTTGCGTTGCTGGATTTCGGCAGGCAGTTCCGTCACTGGCAATCTGTATGCAAACGGATACCATTTGTAGACGGATCCAGATGCGGATCCGTCTCACAAATGCATTGCAATACGGGATCCGTCTCCCCGGTTGTCATCCGGAATTTATCTTTTTCACATTTTTAAAGGTCTGTGAATGCGCAGACGTGATCCGTCAATGCGGTAGTTTTAATACCGGATCCGGCTAGGGCTGCAGTAAACGATTATTTTAGAAATCGAGTATTCTATCGATTATTTTTTACGATTAATCGAGTAATCTAATAAGAATGTTACCATGGCAACCAGGGCTTCAGTAGCGTCCTGGTTGCCATGGTAACCGATAGGAGCCCAGTTATAACACTGCTGGGGCTCCAATCAGAACTTCCACCAATGAGGGGGGAGGGGACTCTGCTCTGTGGCCACTGCCACCAATGAGGGGGGGAAGGGGACTCTGCTCTGTGGCCACTGCCACCAATGAGGGGGGGAAGGGGACTCTGCTCTGTGGCCACTGCCACCAACGATTTTAATACTGGGGGGTGGGGGGAGGGCGCACTGCGCCATCAATGAAAATTAACCTTTAATACAGGCGGCAGGCAGCAGATCAGCGGCAGTTAACCCCTCAGGTGCAGGGCCGGCGCTTCCATAGAGGCAAGGGGGGCAATTGCCCCCGGGCCCCCCAAGCAGTGGCGGATCCAGGGGGGCAACGGGCAATTGCCCCCGATATTGTGGCAGCACCGGCGGCAGTGACAGGAGATGAACGCTTCCACTGTGGAAGCGTTCATCTCCATAGTGATCTGTATCGCTGTCCTCTGGACAGCGATACAGATCGCTGTGCAGTGCGGCAGGGGAGGGAGAGGCGTCTCCTCCCTGCTCCTCTGATAGGCTGCCGGCCTCGTGCCGACAGCCTATCAGAAGCGATTCAGGCGGCGCGATGACGTCATCGCGCCGCCTGAGCAGAGGATAGAACGGGACACAGGCCGGAAGAGGCCTGCATCCAGCGCTGCAAGGAGGTAAGTAGGGAGGGAGGGAGGGAGGGAGGGGGAAAGGAGCCTGCACATGATTTTGGGGGAGGGGAAGGAGCCTGCACATGATTTTGGGGGAGTGGAAGGAGCCTGGACATGATTTTGGGGGAGGGGAAGGGAAGGGAAGGAGCCTGCACATGATTTTTTTGGGGGAGGGGAAGGAGCCTGCACATGATTTTGGGGGAGGGGAAGGAGCCTGCACATGATTTTGGTGGGGGGTTGGGAGAAGGAGCCTGCACATGATTTTGGGGGCGGGGAGGGAGTGGAAGGAGCCTGGACATGATTTTGGGGGTTGGGAGAAGGAGCCTGCACATGATTTTGGGAAGAAGGGGAGGAGGGGAAGGAGCCTGCACATGATTTGGGGGAAGGAGCCTGCACATGATTTTGGGGGGGGGGAAGGAGCCTGCACATGATTTTGGGGGAGGGGGGACATGATGGGGGAGAGAGGAGACTCCGGGGGCACTATGGGGACAATACTGATGTATTTTATATGGGGGTAGTAGGATAATTTGTCCAGAATATGGGAGGATGATGGAAAAGTAGTAACTGAGATTTATTTTGTTGTCAAACTGCAGAGACGAAACCTGACGGTCTGGTCTGAAGGTCTGAAAGGAGAAGATGAGGAAAGAACATCTACATCACAGGAGACGTCACTGGATGGAAGAGATAAGTGGGGCTGTATTTCTGTAGTGATGGGAGCTGGGGGGGGGGGGAGGAGATGTGCAGATGTGCTGGAGAAATGAGCCATGGGGTTGGGGGAGAGAGATGTGCTGCTGCCACTGGCCCATACAGGGGAGAAATGTGCCATTCGGGGGAGGGGGGAGTATGCGGCAATGGAGGGGGCGGGGAGAAATTATGTGACGCGAAGGGGGTGATTGATGACGTGACACTGAGGGGGGGGGCCCCTTATTGTTTTTCGCCCCCGGGCCCCATTTCACCTAGAACCGGTCCTGCTCAGGTGCAGCACCTGAGGGGTTAACTGCCGCTGATCGCAGCTCCCTGCCTCCTGTATTAAAGATTACAAAGGACCTTTCATGGTCTGGCCTTACTAACTAGCAGCTACAAGGAGCGGCGCCCAGGGATGTCCCTGCACTTAGTTATCCCCGGGCGCCACTCGGTTCTCCCCACTGTGGGCCAGTTACAGTCTCCTGCTCCATATGCTAATTACTAATATCGGAGCAATAGGGAGGAGACATCAGCTCTGTGGGCGTTCCTTCTCCCTGCACTGTGACGTTCTCTGCTGCGATTGGACAGTGCAGGGAGAAGAAACGCCCACAGAGAAGGTGATGTCTCCTCCCTATTGGTCCGATATTAGTAATTGGCACATGGAGCACGAAACTGTAACTGGCCCACAGTGGGGAGAACGGAGCGGCGCCCGGGATAATTGTAAGTGCGGGACATCCCGGGCGCCGCTAGCTGCTAGTTAGTAAGGCCAGACCATGTAAGGTCCTGTCATTGGTGGCGCAGTGCGCCCGCCCCTCCTTCGCCCCCCCCTCCCGTCTCTCCCCACTGGCAGCACAGCACAGGGGGAGGGAGAGAGCGACTCCTTCTCCCCCTGTGCGCCCCGCCTCCTCCGCTGCCAGCCGCTCTGCACAGTGTCGGGTCATAGGGCGCGCTTACGTGCACTATGACCTGACGGGTGACCACGGAGCGGGGAGTAATAGCAAGTGCTGCCCTCCCGCTCCGTGGTCACATGACACAAACGAATCCTCGATGCAAAAAAATTGCATCGAGGATTTTTTTGTGTCGAATTACTCGATTAAATCGAGTAATCGTTTCAGCCCTAGATCCGGCACTAATACATTTCAATGGAAATTAATACTGGAAAAGAATAACGCTAGTGTGAAAGTACCCTAATGTGGGCTTTATGGGGGAAAATTATTACCATTTTTTTTAAACAAACTGTTTTTATTGATTTTTTCAAGTATATCAACGGTACAGTGTATACAGTACAAGTACACAAAAAGACATTAAACCTTTAACATGAGCCCCCACCCCCATGCGTGCAGTGTCCCCATCACTAGGTACCACCCATCTTCTGATACCATCTAGGGACGCCTTCCTCTCCACAAAGACACTGAAATCTGCTGTATCCAATCCTGGGCTTGCTATGTAGTAATTCCATTGCTTTGAACATTTAGTTAGTGTTACCCTTTTCAATGAACACCCCCCAACCCCCCCCCCCCAGCAATATTATATGATTAGTGTCTCCTATCATCTTCTGCATGGTTAATTAGGCTACTTTCACACTAGCGGCAGGAGGGATCCGACAGGTAGGTCACCCGACGGAACAGCCTGTCTGATGCGTCCTGCCGCTAGTGAACGTGTGTCCCCGTACTGCCGCTCCATGGCTCCATTCAAGTCAATGGGGCAGCAAAAAAATAAAAAAAAATGGAACGGATATGGAATACATCCGTATGTCTTTTGTATCAGTTCCGTTTTTGCGGAAACTTCTATTGAAAATTTAATGTCCAGCCCAATTTTTCGATGTAATTACTGTATATGACATGCTTTAATTTCCGATCCTCAAAAAAAAAAAAATAAATAAAAAAATACACAAACGGACCCCCCCCCCCCAAAAAAAAAATGGAAATGCAAAACGGAAGAGGAAACACTACTGAAACAAATAATATACGGAAAAACAGATCCGTTTAAAACGGACCGCAAAACCATACGGTCGTGTGCAAGAGGCCTAACTCAAATATCTTTTCCTGGATAATCACCGGGCCACATCCCGAAACTGCTGAGGCCATGAAAGCTCCAGTGTCACAATGGACCCCATGCGGAGGTGCACAGGCCAGGGGCCAGAAGGAGTACAAATCAGGCCCTAGGACAGGGATCAGCAACGTCCGGCACTCCAGAAGTTCTGAAACTACCCAGAATCCTCCTTTCACTTCTGTAAAAGAGCCGAGTAAGTTTGCATGCTGGGAGTTGTAGTTTCATAGCAGCTGGAGTGCCGAAGGTTGCTGATCCCTGCCCTAGGAGCAGATGAATACTTTTTCTTGTTTTGTTTAGGCACAGCATACTAGTGGCCACATTTAAAAGGGTTTCTAAAGCTGGACAACACCACTAACCCTTTCTACCCCGGAGTTTTTTTAGTTTTTTTTTTCGTTTTGCGCTCCCTGCCTTCCCAGAGCCATAACCTATTTGTCTGCTCACGTAGCCATATAAGGGCTTGTTTTTTTGCGGGACAAGTTGTACTTTCCAACGCCACCATTTAATATTGCATATGATGTAGTGGGAAGCGGAAAATTCCAAATGGAGTGAAATTGCAAAAAAATAAAAAATTCCACCATAGTTTTACATTATTTTTTTTTTATTATTATGACGTTACTGACCGGTTACTTTATGAATGAAACAGGCGCGCGACGTCAGTGAGTGACGTAACCCTGCCAGCCGTTCTGCCTGCTACGGACGCTTGTTAGTAAGTGCTGATACAGGGGAGAGAGCAACTTTAGTTAACGTTATTAAGAGGTTAAGGTAGGGTTGGGCAATATACCGGTTATGATGATATACCGCGGTATTAGAAAACAGCGATATTGCGATATGGCTGTTTCCTAATAACCGCGGTATTCTGTGACGTCATGCGCCCTGTATATTCCCCAGTCTGCGGCGCCGTCCACCTGCACAAAGAGAGCCGCCCCTACATTGACCTAGCAGCGTGGCTCAGGATTAGGAACATTACACTTGATCCCTGGCTCCGCCTCCTCCTACCGGCTCCGCCTCCTCCTACCGGCATATTTACTGACAATCTCCGGGGGAGCCCGGGAGGGTTAAACGTTTCCTGCGGCTGCCTCACTCCCATGTTCAAAGTCTCCGCCCCTAGACAGAATCACCATATGAGGAAGGCAGCCGAGGGAAAAGTCCAGACGCCACCACCCTCCGTGACTCACTGAGCCCTGTGTTGTCCTGGCCTACGAGGGCTGGAGTGTTCAACAACTCCAAGGAGCAGCCACAGGTGTGTGAGATGAGACAGACCCCCAAAATAACAACTGTAATAAATAAAGGTGGATAGTGAAATGTCTCCTGTGGCCCTAGGGCTGCCTGGCCTTCCCTTCCTGCCTGTAGCATCACCAGTAGTAGGCAAGGCATTAGGGAATAAACAATCATGAGTCCCCTCCCCAAACATAAGCAAGAAGACATTACTGTATGGTGGCCACATTATACTGAGGAGGAAGGAACTTAGAGGCACAGTATAATATCTCCTTGTGGCCCCATAATATCTCCTTGTGTGGCGGCTGCTGCTCCCATACAGTATAACGTCTCCTTGTGGCTGCCCCCATACAGTATAACGTCTCCTTGTAGCTGCCCCCATACAGTATAACGGTACCTTGTGGCTGCCCCATACAGTATAACGTCACCTTGTAGCTGCCCCATACAGTATAACGTCACCTTGTAGCTGCCCCATACAGTATAACGTCACCTTGTAGCTGCCCCATACAGTATAACGTCACCTTGTAGCTGCCCCATACAGTATAACGTCACCTTGTAGCTGCCCCATACAGTATAACGTCACCTTGTAGCTGCCCCATACAGTATAACGTCACCTTGTAGCTGCCCCATACAGTATAACGTCACCTTGTAGCTGCCCCATACAGTATAACGTCACCTTGTAGCTGCCCCCATACAGTATAACGTCACCTTGTAGCTGCCCCCATACAGTATAACGTCACCTTGTAGCTGCCCCCATACAGTATAACGTCACCTTGTAGCTGCCCCCATACAGTATAACGTCACCTTGTAGCTGCCCCCATACAGTATAACGTCACCTTGTAGCTGCCCCATACAGTATAACGTCACCTTGTAGCTGCCCCATACAGTATAACGTCACCTTGTAGCTGCCCCATACAGTATAACGTCACATTATAGCTGCCCCCATACAGTATAACGTCACCTTGTAGCTGCCCCCATACAGTATAACTTCTCTAGTGGCTGCCCCCATACAGTATAACGTCACCTTGTAGCTTCCCCTATACAGTATAACGTCTCCTTGTAGCTGCCCCCATACAGTATAACTTCTCTAGTGGCTGCCCCCATACAGTATAACGTCACCTTGTGGCTGCCCCATACAGTATAACGTCTCCTTGTAGCTGCCCCCATACAGTATAACGTCACCTTGTAGCTGCCCCATACAGTATAACGTCTCCTTGTAGCTGCCCCATACAGTATAACATCACCTTGTGGCTGCCCCATACAGTATAACGTCTCCTTGTAGCTGCCCCCATCTGTGAATGACACATATATAAAACAGTGGCATCCACAGACTCCCTACCCCATAACAGCGCGTCACCCACGGATCCCCCATAGTAGTGTCATGCACAGACCACGATTAGTTCAAAACCCACCAAAAGCACACCTTTTGGTTAAAAATATTTTTCTTCTTGTTTTCCTCCTCAAAAACATAGGTGCGTCTTAGGCTGCACGCGGGTGCAATGCGTGATGTAAAGGCATTGCACCCGCACTGAATCCTGACCCATTGATTTCAATGGGTCTGTGTACATGAGCTTTTTTTTTTTCACGCATCACTTGTGCGTTGCGTGAAAATCGCAGCATGTTCTATATTCTGCGTCTTTCACGCAGCCTTAGCCCCATATAAGTGAAAAGGGCTGCGTTAAAAACGCATTGCATCCGCAAGCAAGTGCGGGTGCGTTTTTCACTGATGGTTGCTAGGAGATGTCGTTTGTAAACCTTCAGTTTTTTATCACGTGTGTGAAAAACGCATCAAAACGCATTGCAACCGCGCGGAAAAAAAACGGAACAACTGAACGCAATCGCAGGCAAAACGGAATGGCTTTGCCTGTGAAATCGCACAGTTTTCACTGAACGCATCCGGACATGCTCGTGTGAACCCAGCCTTATAGGGTGAAAAATATGGTAAGTCCCTGACCCCTGACTTTCAGTCCCACCCTCTGCTCACCAATCGGGCGCTGCTGCTGTTCCCGCCCCCCCCCCCCACACTATGATGCAATGCTCTTCCCAGTCTGCACATACCCCCATGTGTATAGTAGGAGTGTACATACTAGGGTATACAGACTAGTTTTATTAAAGTGTAAATAAGCCCCTCCCTCAAAAATATGGCCCTTGTACATAATTTTTCAAGTAAAATCATATAAACCCTTTTTTTGTCATTTTGGTGTTTTTCCCGATTAATTGATGAACTAATCAACAACTAATTGATTATTCAAATAATCTTTAGCTGCAGATATAATAAAATATATATTTATTTATTACACACACACACACACAGAGCCGGGGGGGGGGGGGTGGGGGTATATAGATCTGCCGCACGGTGCCCACTACACACACCCAGCTCTGCCACACTATGCCCACTGCTGTACATAGCACTGTGTACCGTCATATTGTACTAATCTGTGTGGGACAAGTGAGCGCTCACTGTGCGGACTGCACACAATACTGTATTCAGAAGAGAGCGCAGGTAGTGAGAGCTGTCAGTAATGAGATCTATATCAGGCTTATAACACCATGGTTCTGACTGTAGATCGCTGCACTAATGTGATCAGCAGAAATATCTATTGTGTCCACAAATAATGGACTTTCCACACAATGGAACAGGGTATGGGGGCGGGGCAGCCATGTGCCGTGTAACAGGGTATGGGGGCGGGGCAGCCATGTGCCGTGTAACAGGGTATGGGGGCGGGGCAGCCATGTGCCGTGTAACAGGGTATGGGGGCGGGGCAGCTATGTGCCGTGTAACAGGGTATGGGGGCGGGGCAGCTATGTGCCGTGTAACAGGGTATGGGGGCGGGGCAGCTATGTGCTGTGTAACAGAGTATGGAGGCAGGGCAAATTGCGGATCCATAAACACACCCGGCCGGCAGCCCCATAGAAATGTCTATTCTTGTCCGCAATTGCGGGCAAGAATAGGACATGCTCTACTTTTTTGTGGAGCTGCGGCCATAAGATCGGCAGCGCGCTCTGCAAAAACTGATGCGGAGAGCACAGTGTGTGCTCTCCGCATCGTTCCGTGCCCCATTCACAGTCAATAGGTCTGCATGTATTCCGCAGAATTGTGGAATACATGCGGACAAATATGCGGACGTGTGAATAAGGCCTTAAGCAGAGCATTTCTGAGGGGATGTGAAGCAAAGCTGACACCAGTAAACTAACAAGTGCAATTTTATTATGTGCTGCATTACAGTAAGGCCCCATTCACACGTCGGCGATGTGTGTTCTGCAATTTGCGGACTGCACATCGCCGGCACTACATAGAAAATGCCTTTTCTTGTCCGCAATTGCGGACAAGAATAGGACATGTTCTATTTTTTGGGGGAACGCGATAGTGGACCCGGAAGTGCGGATCCGCAATTGCAGACCCGAGCAGGACATATCGCGTCCCCATAGGAATGAATGGGTCCGCAAGTTCGTTCCGCAAAATGCGGAACAGAATTGCAGACGTGTGAATGGGGCCTAAGATATGGGATTATTGATTTTTAATGCACAAAAGGTGGCCATAGCCTTTAACCTTATAGTTGAAATATGTGAAAATTCCTAATCGACTCCTAGGCAAATAACACCACTAGAATAGTCAAACAGCGACAACTGACAAGCGCACAGATTCTTTTAGGAAGCATGGATAACTCCTGAAAATATTCTAACTGCAATACAACAAGTCACCACTAGATGTCAGCTTCCAGTAAGTCACTTTATGAATCCCTGCCAAGATGGCTTGCAGAACTTTAAGCAAGGAATTTCCCTGGCAATACTCCACATGGTTTATAGGGAAACGCAGTAAACACAAGACTTCTCTGCTGCGCCACAAAAAAAAGCTCAAAATCACAGTCACAAGATCTAACAGCTACATTGTCACGTTAAAGGGGTTATGCAATACAATCATATAGCACATGACAAGTAAGGCTACTTTCACACTTGCGTTTCCGTCTGCGGATCCGTCTGTTTATTTGCACAGACGGATCCGCATCTATAATGCAGATGCATTAGCTTTAAAAAAAGTCAAAATGGATCCGTTTTGAATTACTTTAAAAGTCAATGGGGGACGGATCCGTTTTCAAATGCACCAGCCGTTCGGCTCCGCTTCGTCAGACGGACACCAAAACACTGCATGCTGCGTTTTGGTGTCCGCCTCCAGAACGGAATAGAGGTGGAACGGAGCCGAACTGATGCATTCTGAACGGATCCTTATCCATTCAGAATGCATTGGGGCTTAACTGATCCGTTTTGGACCGTTTGTGAGAGCCCTGAAACGGATCTCACAAACGGAATCCAAAACGCCAGTGTGAAAGTACCCTAAGGAATTGCCACAGCTTCTAACAGAAGATATAGTTGGTGAGAGCTAGGGTACTTTCACACTAGCGTTAAACTTTTCCAGCATTGAGTTCTGTCCTCGGGGCTCAATACCGGAAAAAAACACTTTTCATTCGGATATAACGGTAAAGTGTGTGTATTCTGAACGGAGAGAAATCTGTTCATCAGGATGTCTTCAGTTCAGTCACTGAACGGCGTTTGGGCCGGAGATAATATTGCAGCATGCTGCGGTATTATCTCCGTCCAAAGTTCCGGAACACATGCCGGAATCAGCAATCATTTCGATTGCAATGTATTAGTGCTGGATCCGGCATTAAAAATACCGCAATGACGGATCCGGCATTCTAATCTGTGCATGCGCAGACCTTTAAAAATGTGAAAAATAATGACACCGGAAAAAACGGATCTGGTATTGCAATGCATTTTTCTGACTGATCAGGCATTTTTCAGACCTGATCAGTCTGAAAACTGCCTGACCAGTCAGAAAAAAAAAAATGACATGCGTTGGCATACAGCTTGCAGGCAGGCAGCTTAGGCAACGGAACTGCCTGCCAGAATCAAACAACGCAAGTGTGAAAGTACCCTAAAAAATTTAAACTGAGCGTGTGCGACCACATCAATTGGGGAGGGGAGGGGGGTTATAAGTAAAAGAACAAAGCGGGTGGTGCTATACAGATACATTATATTGAATAGCTCAGTGGCTATGCTAAATATTTAGTTACATGGAATTACAATTTTTTTCAGATCCAGGTGCTGGTTTGGAAAAAGTATCATCTCTTTCGTGGCACAACCCCTTTAAAATGTAACCTATAGAAATCATGGCCCAGATTTAGTAATGTGCATGCACCTAGAATCTGGCGCAAATTGGCTCAAGTAAGGTTTCTCCAACTTCCTGCGACTCACGCGAAAAGGGGTGTGGCTTAGCAGAAATACGGAGGCTTCGCGTGAAAGGGGCGTGGCATAAGATGCAAAACTGATGAATAATTCTGGGGCAGAATTCAGTCTCCTGATAAGCCCACCAATAACTGGTGTGGAGTCAGAGAGCCTCAGTCCCTGCACCTCATCCATCATCCTGCCCCCATCTACAGGACCAGGAAATCTGCCCCAGTGCCTCGGCTCCGTAGATTATCTACGGGTTATAGAGGAACGCTCCCCATCAGATGTTCTGGGGCAGACGCAGTGAAGACCACGCAGTGACCAATGGAGCAGAGGAGACCCTTTAGGTCAGCTTATCTGGGTGTACATGAACCTTCACACGCACTTTACTAAAACCTGTTCTGAATGTGATGTGGAGAGAATTTTTTTTACTTTTTGTAGTGAAATAGGGGCCTATTGTGCTTTAGAACCCGTACTCATACGTGGCAGTGTACGGGACGATGGGCCTGGCTGGCATACAGGGCTCTGGCACTTCTGGAGGCGTTTGACCTCCACCAGCTCCCTGGTAAAATCCATAGCATTTAAATTTATAGCTTTAGCAGAGTACATCTTGTGCCAAGTCTTGGCATCCCAGCAGAGTGATCCCTCCTGCAGGGAGAGGGGTGAGCGGTACCCGACCTCTCCATTACAGAATTTACAGACATGCATACCATACATCGCTGGGGATGATAATTCCTAAGCATCGGATCGGTGGACAGTTTTATATGCACAGATGAGGGACGGGCCAACACGATGGGGGTTACACTGCAGCTCCGTCTGGTAACGAGCACACGCTACATTCTACAGTCACGTGTGAGCGAGGCAGCTGACCCCTTTATCTCCAGCCTCATGCATTCAGTTACAATCCAGTGACCGGAAGCCTCGACGCACAGGATGCCCCATTATCTGCTGACCCCCCCCCCCCCAGCCCCCGCCATCATCTATAGTATCGCAGCTTTCCGTCATAACAACCTAGTCCCACAAAAGTCACGTTCCAGACCCAAAAATAAACCTGGGCTGTATAAAATGTGGTGAAAAGTGATTCCAATCAAGCAGAAGTGTGAGTCACACCCTCACAGAGGTCAGCCTGTAATTACACGTCCCCGAAGGGTGGAGCAGGTTCACACTTACTCAGAAGTTAGTTAAAGGTGTACTCCGTCAGGAAGTTAGCGAACCACCCCACCCTACAGAGAACTACTGCGCCTGCTCAGTGAACCCTTCTCTGACACCAGGCGGTCACCAGCACCCTTTACTGCACTGGGGCTGCTGCCAGCGGAGATTTTAGGCACAAACACTCACGCCAGTCCGCGGGCAGCTTTTCCTAGACGTCACCGTACATCGGTCACATGGCCTGGTTGCAGCTCAGCCACTATACAGTGTACGGCGCTGTGCTTGGTAAGCGGAGAGAAGGTGGCGGCACTCACAGGGGCGTCAGTGCCTTCTCAAACAGCTGATAGGTGGGGGTCCCGGGTGTTGGACCCCCACCCATCAGATACTGATCAGTGTCAAAATCCCAGAAAACCACTTTAATATATGTAAATGAGCCTCTAGGAGCAATAGGGGGGGGTTGCTGCTACTCCTAGAGGCTCTGAACAATCAAAGGAAGGATGGCCAGCACTCGCTCCAATTTGCACGCTGCACGGGGAAGGAGCAACCTCCAACGAACAGTAGAACAACAAGGCCCAGCAGCTGTGTCTTTGCAAATAGGTTTCTTTATTTCATATCCAGAATATGTCCTACATCCAGGACGCATTTTGGCGTACAAGCCTTCCTCAGTACCAGTTGACCCTGACAAAGTGCAGATGGCGCGACAGTTACAGAGAGAGCAGAGCCTCTAGGTGCAACGGCAACGCCTCTGTTACTCCTAGAGGCTCATTTGCATATATTAAAACTTTATTTTCTCAGCAATGCGGGCACATATGAACATGGGACCAGCACAGATGTCTTCAGCTGCAAAGCGCACGTCATAGGTACAAATCTGCTGACAGATGCCCTTTACACTGGGTTCAGACCTGAGCGTTTTTAAGACGCGCGTTTTACGCGCGTTTTAGTCGCGCGTTTTTATGCGCGTTTTTGGCAATAGTAAACGCGCGTTTTACGCGCGTTCGTGACTCTGGAGACTTTTTTTAATTGGTCTGGAGACCAATTAAAAAAGGGCATCTCTACACTTAACGCGCGTTAAACGTGCGTTAAACGCGCGTTCCCATTGAAGTCTATGGGAGGAAAAGCGCGACAAACGGCCAAAAAAACGCTCCTGAACGAGCTTATGCATCGGGCGTTTTACAGCGCGTTTTTACGCGCTGTAAAACGCGCAAGTGTGAACCACTCCCATAGGGATGCATTGGTTTTCATGTGTTAAGCGTTTTACAGCGCGTTTGAACGCGCTGTAAAACGCTCAGGTGTGAACCCAGGGTTAAGGTGTTCCTGCACTTTGGGAAAACTTTTGAAATGCCATAGCGACATATCAAATGTTTTGATCAGTGGGGGGCCAAGTGCTGAGACCCCCACTGATCGCTAGAACGAGGAGCGGGGTGTTCATGTAGAGTGTTACCTCACTGCACAAGACTCGACAGAAAGTCTATGGTCCCATCTCCTGCAGCGAGGAGGGTCAGCACTTCTCTCTCCTCGTTCCAATGAGTGGTGGGGGGTCTCAGCGCTCAGACCCCCACCAATCAAGTCTCTATAACATATCAAAAGTCCTCAGTTTCCTATGGAGACTGCACCGACTAAATCCATGTGTATAATATGCACTAAAGTGTCCTTTAGAGGGGTTGTCCCATTACACAGGATAGAGGATGCGCGACAGCTGGGGCCCCTGCCAATTACTAGAATGGGGGGGCCCATGTTTCCAGTTTGATTGGAGCGGTGGACACACACGTGGCTATGGGACTGCCGGATATAGCAGAGAACGTGTTCCATACGGTTGACTAGAGCGGCAGTGTGACGGCATGTCCGCCACTCGATTCAAGCGGGAGGAACACAGACTTCTGTGCTAGTGATCGGCGGAGACCCCTATAGTCTGAAAAAAAGCTGCACTGCGCATGCGCTGAAATTCTGCCTCCCGGTCCAGGTGAGAGATTAGGGGGCCAGGCGATAGCAGGATACAAACACTGGCCCTGTCAATCAACAAAGGAGGGGGGCGTAATGTAAAGAGGGACAGAAGCTCAGGACAGGGAGAGATTTACCGAAACTACCGCAAAGTAAAACTGGCTTAGTTACTCATAGCAACCAATCAGATTCCGCCTTTCATTTCTCAGAGCTCCTTTGGAAAATCAAAGGATCAATCCGATTGGTTGTCATTGGCTCCCTAATGTGAGCAGGACCATCCAGTCCCCACAGCCTGCCATTCACAGGACGTGTGACGTTTCATGACAGCCTGTATTCTGCGGGCCCTGACCAGAAGGCAAGAGACTGGACAGCCTGTATTCTGCGGGCAGACGTGCAGGGCGGCAGCTGCTGCTCAGTCACTGGGTGACTGTCACTCATAAAAGGAAGGACAGAAGCGGATTAGGGGATTGGCAATCCTGTAACTTCCTATCAAGCAACTATTTTCCATCATAAATATGGCGCTGCAAACTTCCACGGGAACGTCAGATCTGCCCCGCCGTGTACGGCTTTCTATAGAACCCAACAGTGAGGTTAGGCAAAAATGGGGGTTAATACATTCACCTGGCCTGGATCCCTGCTGAGGCCAGCAATTGGCTGCTGCAGTCACATCACTGATGTACAGAATCACAGCCAGACTGGCCCGGACCAATGGAGTGGTGGTGAATATGAGGCACAAGTCATTTTTTTTTTTAACCATTTCCTGTTGGACAACATTCATAAAAACTTGGAGACCCCCTTTAATAAGTATGGTGTGTGTATAATATATATAACTTGACCCTGTAAAGAGGGACAATTTATGCTGGCTTACAATTTGTTCTCATACCAGGCCACGCCTCTAACTCCACCCAAAACATAATTACTGACCCCTGTCAGGCAGGGATCGCTTACTTTCACACTTGCGTCATGGCTATCCGGCAGGTGCCCAGCACGCCAGATCCGCCATGCCGCAAGTACCCGTGTGCTGCCGCTCCGTCCCCATTGACTATAATGGGGCGGGGGGCGGAGCTACGGTGCAGCACGGCAGTGCACAGCCAGAGATCGCCGGACTAAAAGTACTGCAGGTCCGACTTTGTAGTCCGGCGATCACTGCCGTGCTGCACCATAGCTCCGACGCCGCCCCATTATAGTCAATGGGGACGTAGCGGCAGCACACGGGTACTTGCGGCACGGCGGATGCCACCGGGACAGCCTGCCGGATAGCCATGCCGCTAGTTGGACAGTACCCCAAGGTGAGTGTAAGTTCCTTTAGTTTTCTACAGCAAGTGGAGCCCCTGGGACTATTTTGTTCTTACGCTTCAACATCCATTTAAATATTAGCACATAAATCATCCGATTATAGATATTTTATGGTAGAAGCTGCACAAAATAATGAACTTATGGTCTTATATACAGGTAGAAACCATAAAGACACTTTAGTAAGTTTATAAACGGACATTTATACATTAATTCCCCAGGTCAAAAAGAGGGGCTTGGGTCCAAAGAAAGACCACCTGACCCCTCATTCACCACAGACACATCACACAGATTTATACCGCAAACGATTAAAAACGCCTCAAAATATAGACACAAATAGGAGAAAACAGGGAAGTTACAGAACTTTCAGCCAGACAACATGGGGTTAAGGGTGGACCAAAGAAGCCAGGAATGGGGCGTCCGTGGCCCTCCACAGCCCCATAAACACCTCCCCGCCTTCACGGAGCCCCTCACACACTCACATGACGGCGTCAGGCGGGAGCGGGACCGACACGAACAATCCAGGCACCGTCAGAGACCGGTGGCTTCTGTCACAGCGACACAACTGGAAGTGACAGCTGATTGGGCGAGGCTTATATGACGTCACCCGGACGGGATGGGCCGTTAGCGGATAGGGCTATACTCTCCTGTCAGGAATGTTTCTCCAGTGCGGACTTGTGACGGCCGCCATTTTTATGAAGACCTGATTTAGTAGTAAGCCTATGGCTCGTACAGAGCAGGGGCAGGTATGACATCTTGGGGTAATTATACTCTGCACTGCGGTTGGAGTACATTTGAAGTTACTGTGCAGTTGCTTTCTATTGTTCTCGGGTCTCAACCATATCAGACTCTGGGAGAAGTGTTGCAGGAAAATACCACCCCCCCTCCACTTATATAAAAAGGTTGTAGCCCTTAAAAATAAGCTCATCTTTCTGATGCAGTGTTACTTGGATCTGCAGTTGGCGATCACAGTTTTTATATTTTCTGGTTTGCCATAATAACTGCAAAATTAGAAGAAAAAAAATCAGTTTAGTTTTTTATTTCCACAGAAAACAGCGCCACACTTAAAGAGAACCTGTCAGCACCAAAATCGACCGTAAACCGCCAGCGGTACCTTACAGCTGATGGCATCAGGTTTCTAATGACGTTCTTGTGTAAGGTGTCCGAGGCGCATGATCGCTGTAAAACAACTTTTATTCCCTCCCAGGTCATATGCAAATGAGGTTCTTAAAGTCAAGCTCACCGCGCCCCTATCCCACCCCCTTCGCATTTAATTGACAGTTTTTTTTATTCTTTCAGACGCGATTCCTTCCTGAGATTTTGCACATGCGCCGTATGATCTCGTTTCTGACTCCTGTGCATTGATCCCCACTGTAGTGTGCTTGGCTTCAGTGAGTCACTGCGCAGGCGCTCCTGATCCTGTGACTGACACTGATGTGGAGTAATGTTCTGTGAAGCTCTTGCCCACGTAAGTCTGCACCTGCACACTGACTCACTGAAGCCAAGCACACTGCGGCGGGGATCAATGCGCAGGTGGCTGAAAGGTCATCACACGGCGCATGCGCAAAATCTCAGGATGGAATCGCACCTGCAAGAATCCAAAAGGCCATCAATCAAAAGTGAACCCGGGCTGTCACAAGCGCTCTAGGTCCAGAGCCAAGCTCCATCTCGGCCACTCCTGGTTCTGTGCTGTCAGCCAATCTCTGACCGCAGCAGTAACATTTCGGCACAGGTCACTACTGAGGGCATTGATTGGCTGGCAGCAGCGACGTGCATGTTGATAGCACATCTCACTTGTATCACAGTCCAGCATAGACTGGGAGCGACTGAGATGGGGGCTTGGCTGTGGACCCAGAGCGCTTGTGACAGGAGGGTCTTTTTTGGACTTGGGCACCGTGCCTTGCCCACTGACGATGGGTTCCCGTTAAAGGAATGTTTCCAATAAATATCCTTGGACTATACCATAAATATCTGTGGTGAGGATACCTCTTTAACAGTGGCTCCCTCCTGGAAGACTCGCCGTGATCAGAGTGTTCGATGTGGGCCCCTTTTATTTGCATAGGCGCCATGTAAGGCTGGTGCTCCATGACAGTCTTGGCTGTGACACATCGCACGATGAACTGAATCGGGTCACAGAATGAGTTGCAAGCTGCGACCCCAGATTTGCAGAAATCCAAATCCCAAAAAATTGAGATTCCTCGGTGGTTGATCCCCTTTAATGGCTAACTGAAAAGACCATGACACAATTGGAAGCTTCTGAGACTATGTATGCCTTATCCTCAGGCACCTTTTAAGACAGTATCTGAAGATTCACATATTTTTACACCAAAGTACATAGGAATAATGAGGTAGATGAGACAAGTGATGTAAAGCAGATCAGTATGAGGGGAGGAGGAAACAGTTTTAGCAGTAAATTGTTGTAGCGACTATAGATAAGAAGTGTCCTCTCATCGATATCTAGTCCATGAGAGCGATAAAGAGGTCTGAGGAATCTCAATTTTTTTAAATCTTTTCTTTACTGGCTTAAACTGAACTGAACAGAACAGAATGCAACAGAATGCGTACTGTTCCGTTTGGTTGCATTCCCATACCGGACAAAAAAACGCTGCAAGCTGCGTTTTTCTGTCCGGCATGGGATGCGGAGCAAAACCGATCCGGCATGACCCACAATGCAGTGGTGCCAGATGCAGTTTCTCGGACACAATAGAAAACGGATCCAACACCTATTGACTGACAACGGTTTTATTGCTGGATCCATCATGGCTATTTTAAAGATAATACAACCGGATCCGTTTATAACGGATGCAGATGGTTGTATTATCAATAACGGAAGCCTAACACAGTACAAATATATATTTCACTTTTGCTGTTATCCCATTTAGTTCAATGGCTGCTCTGCTATACAGCAATGTTTGATTGTGTGATGAGTGTTGCAGCCAAGATCATCATGTCTTAGGCTACTTTCACACTCGCCTTTTCGGCGGATCTGTCATGGATCTGTAAAAACGGATCCGTTACAATAATACAACCGCATGCATCCGTCATGAACGGATCCGTTTGTATTATCTGTAACATAGCCAAGACGGATCCGTCGTGAACTCTATTGAAAGTCAATGGGGGACGGATCCGTTTTCTATTGTGCCAGATTGTGTCAGAGAAAACGGATCCGTCCTGGCACACAATGTAAGTCAATTGGGACGGATCCGTTTGGCTCAGTTTCGTCAAGCGGACAGCACAACGCTGCATGCTGCGTTTTGGTGTCCGCCTCCAGAGCGGAATGGAGACGGAACGGAGCCGAACTGATGCATTCTGAGCGGATCCTTTTCCATTCAGAATGCATTGGGGCAAAACTGATCCGTTTTGGACCACTTGTGAGAGCCCATGACGGATCTCACAAACGGAATCCAAAACGCCAGTGTGAAAGTAGCCTTATGCCACCCTCCACTCTGTAAGGCTACTTTCACATCGTTATAGGATCTCAATACCGTAGGAAACCACTTCAGTTTTGTCCCCATTCATTGACAGTGGGGACAAAACTGAACTGGACGTAGTGCACCAGAATGGTAATACAACCGGATCCGTTCATAATGGATGCAGCTGGTTGTATAATCCTAATGGAAGCATTTTTGCTGATCCATGACGGATCCAGCAAAAACGCTGATGTGAAAGTAGCCTAAGGCTGGGAACACACCTAGGCGTTTCTGAATCGCGCGTTTGACGCGCGTTTTACGCGCGTTTTTGGATGCGCGTTTTTGTAACTAAGAAACGCGCGTCATACGCGCGATTCAGTGATTCTCCCCTATGGCAACATTGACCATAGGCGCGTTAACCCTGGGAACACACCTAAGCGTTTTTCAGCGCGTTCAAACGCGCTGAAAAACGCACAACAAGTGAAAACCCATGTATTCCAATGGACATGGTTCACACTTGAGCGTTTTACAGCGCGTTTGAACGCGCTGAAAAAAGCCAAACGCAAACGCTTGTGCATGAGCTTCTTTGGGGAGTTTGCCCAAGCGTTTGCACCCATTGAAAAGCATGGGAACGCGCATTTAAGAAAATATGCGCGTTTTCCGCTTCAAAAACGCGCATATGATCGCGCGTTTTTGTAGTAAAACCCAGCAGAAAGGCAGAATCTCCACCCACCTTTGCTGGGTGGGGATTCTTTTTTTCTGCAAACTGTAAGCTGTCAATCAAAAAACGCCCCAAATACGCGCGTTGCAAAAATACAAAAACGCCTAAAAAAACGCTCAAAAAAACCCTGATCCAAAAACGCCTAGGTGTGTTCCCAGCCTAAAACGCCCCAAAGAAGCTCATGTACTTGTTTAGCGTTGATGCGTTACAGCTGCTCAAACGCGCTGTAAAACGCCCAAATGTGAACCATGCCCATAGGGATGCATGGCTTTTCACATGTTGAGTGTTTTTCAGCGCGTATGAACGCGCTGAAAAACGCTCAGGTGTGTTCCCAGGGTTTTTGCAAATAGGGAACGCGCGTTCTTGTGATTGACTACTGTGGTGTCAATCACAAAACGCGCGACAAACGCCCCAAAAAAAGCTCAAGTACTTGTTTATGCGTTGGGCGTTTTACAGCGCGTTCAAACGCGCTGTAAAACGCTCAAGTGAGAACCAGGGCCATAGGAAAGCATTGGTTTTCATGTGTTGAGCGTTTTACAGCGCGTTTGAACGCGCTGTAAAACGCTCAGGTGTGAACTTAGGGTCAGAGTTCCAGCCACTGTCCCCATAGACTTCAATGGAAAGCTATGCAAAAAGCTGGGCAAATTGCTCTCTATTCAGAACTTTCATAGACTTCACTGAAGAGGACATCGTACAGCCACGTCTCCACTGGCGGACGACGCTCACAGGAAGCCCATTCTCACTACTGTACTGGCGGAACATGCTGCTATCACGCATGTAAGGCTTTGGATGTACTCTGAATGTATAAGACGGGAGTACCCTTTACATAATAAGAGTATGTTCACACAGTGGAAATTTCACCTGGATTTCAGTACGTATTACGTGCTGAAACCTACATGAAATCCATGCCCCGTTCTTTCCAGTGGGAATCTGCAGTGTTCATACGACCATGGACAGGGGCGTAGCTAACGACACATGGTCCCTGGTGCAAGAGTTCAGCTTGGGCCCCCCTTCCATCAGTGCTTTGTGTGTCTTCTTATGCGGCACAAGGGTCTTTGGGCCCCCTCAGGCTCCTGGGCCTTTAGCGACTGCTACCTCTGCACCCCCTATAGCTACGCCCATGACCATGGATCTGAAATGCGCATTAGGAAATAACGTATTTCAGTGGAGTGTTAAGCCTGTACCACACAGGCCGATGCAGAAGACGATTGTCGGGAGGGAAGCGTTCCCTCCTGGCGATCACTTGCTAGCTAGCAGAGGAGACCGCTGCTATTATACGTAACGATCTCCTCCACAGCATGGGAAGGAGCGATCACTATGCCATCACTCGTCCCCCTACTGACTAGTAGTTTGGCGGCGGCAGATCCCTATTAGACAGCATAATCTAAGCATGCTTAAAAATCAGAATTTTCCGATTATCTAGCATTTGCTCATTCGTCGGGCAATCGGTGGCAGTATTACACTGCAAGATGATCGCTAATGAGCGTTCATGCGAATGCACGTTAGCGATTATCGGCCTGTTTAAAGCAGCTATTAGTGCTGCTGAATTGGGCTAAGGCTATATTTCCGTTCCGTTATTTTTTGCGGATTGGATAAGGACCCATTCATTTCAATTGATCTGCCGAAAATGCGGACAGCACATCGTTTGCACAAAACACTGATCTGCAAAAAATGCGGGTTACGTACTTTTGGCATCCGTATTGCATCAGTTTTTTTGCGGATCCATTGTAACAATGCCTATCCTTGTCCGCAAAACAGACAAAAATAGGACATTCTCTGTATATTTTGCGGGGCTACAGAACTGACATACAGATGCTGGCAGCACATGGTGTGCTGTCCGCATTTTTTACGGACCCATTGAAATGAATGGCTCCTCATCCAGTCCCCCCCAAAAAACGGAACATACAAGGAAACTAAATACGTTCATGTAAATGTAGCCTAACCCGAAGGTTGTGGATTCCATGGCGTATTTTTTATTTTGGCGTGTTACCATACCATTAGGCTCATTCACAGATCTGTCCCTTAGGGACCATGGGTGTACAGGAGCATGATGAAAAGCTGAAGGTACCTTGTCCCCTGCACAGATTGTAAAGTTGTGGGTATCCTAGCATTATGCTGCGATATTCTAGGATGCAAATAGGGCTTACCCACTTTGGCGGCAATTATAATTTGTGGGGAAACCCAGCAGCAAGTGTTGTTAGCAACCTGGTAGCATTGCCACCACAGGACAAATGAAGAATTACATCCTCATTGAAATCAGTGGGCTGTCCATGTAATTCCTCACCATTTTCAAGATCTCTGCTTACTGTAGGGCACTGAAAACCCTATACAAACCTAAGTCTGTATAAGTTGTGGTAAAAATTCACTTAACAACCCACATTTGTCTCCTTCCTGATGTGCAGATGTCGAAATGATTGAATGCGTAACCTTGCATATAATAGTTACAACACACACTGACCCGCGGCTTAATCCTCCTGGAAAATTAAAGGCATTAAGCGCATATTAAGAAGTCCGTAGCATTCCAGCATAAAGGTCATATATCAATAATTTAGTGAAGCTTGAATAATTCAATCCTATCCTCTCCGCAGAAACCTCAGCAGGGAGTATTGTTAGTTCCGCATCATATGGTCCTGAGCAACTGGAGACATTTTACGGTTACATTGTATTAATATCATTAAAATAAGTGAATTAAAATCATTCGCTTAAAGGGCATCTGTCAGCAGATTTGTACCTATGACACTGGCTGACCTGTTGCATGTGCGCTTGGTAGCTGAAGACATCTGTGTTGGTCCCATGTTTATATGTGCCCGCATTGCTGAGAAAAATTATGTTTTAATATATGCAAATGAGCCCCTAGGAGCAACGAGGGCATCACTATTACACCTAGAGGCAACTGCTGCACTTTCTGCACTTTGACAGGACCAAGTGTGATGATGTTTACACTACCTAGACTGTCAATCAAAGTGCAGAGAGAGCGGAGCCTCTAGGAGTAATGGCAACGCTCCTAGAGGCTCATTTACATATATTAAAACTTCATTTTTCTCAGCAATGTGGGCAAATATGAACATAAGACCAAAACAGATGCCTTCAGCTGCCAAGTGCACATGTAACAGGTCAGCCAGTGTCATAGGTACAAATCTGCTGTCAGGTGCCCTTTAATAAACAGATGGAGAAATTATAGGGGTTGTCTGCATTTTTTTTTACTGATGATCTATCCTTTGGATAGGTCATCAGTATCTGTTGGGTGGGGGTCTGACACCCAGGACACCTGCCAGTCAGATGCTGATGACCTATCCCAAAGATAGATCATCAGTAAGAAAAAGGCAAACAACCCTTTTTTATTAAAACTGCTACTAAGGGAAAATGCTCTTAGCAACCAATCAGGTTGCAGCTTCCATTCAGATTCAGGCCTCTGAGAAATGAGAGCTGTAATCTGATTGGTTGCTATGCACAATGGCTCCATTTTTGCTTTGCCCCAGTTCTGCTAAATCTCCGCAACCCTGAGATTTTTGTGGGTCAATCAAGCTGATTTAAGAGAAACCAGTCAAAAATATCATGTCTTTGGGGACATGAGGGAGTCATGGAATATTGAAGTTGCCTTGCCGGAGAATCCTGAATGTGACATGCACACCAATTACATTTTTCTGGTTTAGGCCCCTTTCACACTTGCGTTTTTGCTTTCCGTCCTAGAGTTCCGTCCTCGGGGCTCTAGGACGGAAAGATACTGATCAGGATTATCATAATGCATTCTGAATGGAAAGAAATCCGTTCAGGATGCATCAGGATGTCTTCAGTTCAGTATGTGAACGTTTTTTGGACGTTGACAAAACCGTAGCATGCTGCGGATTTGTCTCCGTCCAAAAATACGGAAGACATGCCATAACGCCTGATCCGGAATTAATGTCCATTGAAGTGCATTAATCCGGATCCGGCTTTAAGCTAAACGTTGTTTCGGCGCATCACCAGATCCGACGTTTAGCTTTTGTGAATGGTTACCATGGCAGCCAGGACGCTAAAGTCCCGGCTGCCATGGTAAAGTGTAGTGGGGAGGCAGGGGAGAAGTATACTTACCGTCCGTGCGGCTCCCGAGTCCCGGGGCGCTCCACAATGGCGTCAGAACGCCCCATGAGCATGGATCACGTGATCCATGCGCGTGGGGCGTTCTGACGTCATTCTGTAGCGCCCTGGGAGCTGCACGGACGGTAAGTATACTGCTCCCCTGCTCCCCACTACTTACTATGGCAACCAGGACTTTAGTAGCGTCCTGGCTGCCATAGTAACACTAAAAGCATTTTGAAGACTGATCAGTCTTCAAATGCTTTCAGTTGTCTTGCGTTGTGACGGATCCGGCGGGCATTTCCGGCGACGGAAGTACATGCCGGATCCTCACAACGCAAGTGTGAAAGAGGCCTTACTTTGGTACACTGCTAGGTGGAGGCTTCTACCCAGCAGTATATTTGGTGACGTCAACGGCTCTGATGGACCAGCTTTAGTGCTCAATGAATATCGCACCTCGCAGCCCCACCTAAAGTCAACTTCGTCGAGCTTACGTGGTACGGTTTCATCACTGGTTACCGTGACGTTACGCCTCCCTGGGAGTACGTAAAGTCAGCTTGGCACAGTTTACACAGATACCTTCTGTCCACGTAGGCACAGGGATGCACAAGGGGTGAGAGAGGGTGGGCAACGCTACCCCTGGCGTGACACTCGCTCACAACCCTGACAAGCTGAGAGGGCCTTTTCACTGCCCTAGTGAAACAGTGCCCTGCCAGCCGGGTAGACTGCCACCAGTTCCTTGTTAGATATAAACCCAGTCGGCTAGCGGGATTATATCGGGTCAGAAACCAACCCGCAATAGCTTATAACTATGCCGAAACATGGACATGGGGATTCGTGATCGAGATACAAGAACAGCGCAAGATTAAATTATATATTTAAATGCCTTAAGGGCGCACTAGACATAACACTATATACACAAAGAAGATATACAGTGATCGGATCTGCAAATACAGATGACGTGGTACAAACAGGGTCAAATCCATTAGGGCTGGTGATGCCCTGGGCTTAATGCTGACAGAAGCCTCCGCCTACCAGTCCTTATGGAGCGCCCGGTAAGTCACCAGATCTTCATAAAATGGATTTGAATCACGCAGGGCAAAGGAGTGCATCGGAACATAAAATGCTCATATTAGTGGGCTGCCTGGGTTAAAATGTGGGTATGCCCGGGTTCAGCTCTGATCCTGGACAACCCCTTTAATTCAGATCCCAGGCCAGACAGTTAAAGGGGTTTTCCAGGCTTTTAATATTGATGACCTCTCCTCAGGATAGGTTATCAATATCAGATCGGCAGGGGTCCGACACCAGGCATCCTCGCCGATCAGCTGTATGAAGAGAAGGTGCGCGTGTGCCGTCTCCTGTCTCTCTTCCTGCTCGCCGCTGCTATGTCTATGGCAAGCAGCAAGAGAGACACAGCATGTGCCTTCTCATCAGACAGCAGATCGGCAGGGATGCCTGGTGTCGGATCCCCGCCGATCTGACATTGATAACCTATCCTGACGATAGGTCATCAATATTAAAAGCTGGACAAGCCCTTTAAATTAATACACACAAAACCTCTTAATCATACATGAGGGCATGTTACTTCTAAACACTGCGGCAAAGAGCTGGCTCATCCTCCTCTCCTACTTGTCAGGGATTATGATCCTGAATACAGATTATAAAAACTTTAACTGAATCTCTGTGAGAATGGAGTTCATGAGGAGACATGAAGTAAAGAGAGGACAGACTGTGGTAATGGAGACTGCATACAAGCGCTGCCCCTCATCAGCCACATCACCCCCACCCTCCTCTGTGTACTTCATGCCTCCTCATGAACTCCATTTCTACAGAGATTTATTTAGCTGAAGATCATATTAAACTGTATTCAGGATCATAGAAGAAGATGAGGCAGCTCTTTAGCTCACTGCTCTGAAAAGAGCTGGTGCATTGATGTTGATAGGCTCACAAGATCTTTCCTCAGGATCAAATCCCTTCCAATCCACCAAATGGTATATTTTTCTCCCAATCTTCTCTACACCAAGGATGCTCTCCACCGTGAACTCATCTTTAGGACTAACTGGAGTGAGTTGAGCGACTGGAAACTTTGGAGTAGTGGTTAAGAACCAGCAGTTCGACATGTGAAACACAGAACGAATTGGATATATAAAGAGAAGATGGAAGGCGTATCTTGTAGCATACAGGGTTCATCTGCTTTAAAATGCTTAAAAGAACGAAGGAATCGAAGCAGAAACTTGGTGGGTACTCTCAAATGGATGTTGTTGGAGGAGAACCAGACTTCGTCTCCTGGGGAGAATTGTGGTGGTGAAATGTGTCTCTGGTCAAGAGAGTTTTTTAAATATTTTCAGTCACTTGGACCAGGAAAGATTTATGGGATCATTTATTAAGACCGGCGTTTTAGACACCAGTCTTATTAACCCCTGCCCTGGAGATGGATCCACCGAAGGTATGAAGAGGTGCCGGCCTCTACATAACTTCGGTGTATCCACCGCTGGTCTAAATGAAAGCTAACTTCCTTGCTGGCTTAAATTTAGACCTTTTCCTACGTATAAAACAGGCACAGAAAATGATAAATGAGATGGGCCGGCCCTTCCCCACCACGCCCACTTTTTTAGACCCAGGAAACGTCGCAGATCGCTGTGCAAATAGCCTTTGCACTGCAATCTGTGCCAGATATATGCAAGAAAACTGGCGCATATCACTTAGAACAAAACACCTTGGAGGAAACAGAAACTGGAAGCGGATTCCACAGATGTCTAAATACAGTATAGGAATGGTGGCGGTCTGTGCCCACTGCTGCTTCTCTCTTCTTCCTAGCAGGCCAAGCAGTCGGAGTAGGTCTGCTTGTTCCCTCTATGCAGGCTGTGGCTTGCCTCTTGCCGGCAATGTCTCTCGCTATACCTAGGACGCTCATCAGTTCCTAAAGAGCCAGCGCATCCACCTTAATCTTTTCCAGCCAATGGCTGGCTGTCCTGGGGTACATAAGGCATCTTCCCCTATTGGTGTCCGAGCAATAGGTTTTAGTAAGCTAGGTCCCTGCAAAGGTGTGCTGATTATGTTTGTCTGTGAACTGACTTTTACCTGAATTTGACCTATCACTGCCTGGTTTAACCTCTGCCTGATCTCCGTTGTAACCCTGTGCTGCCCTGACCTCAGCCTTTACTTGATCCCTCAGTGTTCCACACTGGTGTCCTGTGCACCAGAGTCCAGATCCCTGTACAGGGGTTATGACCGGGGTGGGCACTTAGATATTGCCATTATGAGTAGCCCCAAGCCAAATCTGTTCAAGTGACAACGCAGTTGCACATCCCCTTCATAAGACACCCATTTGTCATGGCGAGAAGAGATGAAATGGCAGAGGTAATTCTCCAGAACCTGGTTATATGCTCTACCTGTCAAATGGACTGAGATTGATATGTTGAAGAAAAGTCCTACTTGACATTTAGCAGTCTCCCAGAACATGGATGTGAATTGAACTCCCCTATTAGTAAACTGTCGATGAAAAATGTGCTTAATAAACAGGTTGGCAAGGTGGACAGCAAAAGGAAGACCAGATTACAGTACAGCCAGAATGTGAAGGCAAAATGGTGATGAAGTCCATTGTGATATATTACCACTAAGAATCTGGCGAAGGAAGTAGACGATCCACAAGTTTTCGCTAGTGAAGGAACGATGGAGGGCACCTGCCTCAATGTTTTTCACCACAGGATGAAAATGGAGGATGAAGTTGGCAAATAAGAAACACCATCTGGCTTGTAGAGGATTCAGACCCTGAGCAGTTTGTAGATAAGTGTAGTCGGTATAGATAACCACTGGATGACAAGCAGCATCAGGCATATGTCTCCAATAATCCAATGCTAACTTGATGGCGAAAAGCTTGCGGATGAATCCTCTGGAAGAACATGAAGCCTCAAGGCCAGATTGAATGTATCTAGACAACAAGATTGTCATTGAGAGCCCTATCAATTAACTTACCTGCGTCTCATTCAATGACAGGAGAGTGAAGTCCTAGCCAAGATAAACCTAAAAGTATGGGCTGATGATTTCAGGAAGGAAATTGAAGGAAATATTTTCCACACGCAAAAGTCCCACCTGGAGATCCATCGGTATAATAGAATACCATAGGTTCAGCAAGAGGTATTCCATTGACTAAAGCCACTACCGAGGACTTCTCCAGACATATAGTAGGAATGTGGTGTTGGGTAACCAAGGCCTGATGTATGAAGTGGCCAGCAGAAACAGTCCAGGAAGGCCTGTTCAGAGAAACAGACATTACAGCAGGACAGAACTACAATAATCGTTTAGGAGAAAGGTCTTCTTTGCCTAGGGTCATCTTTCCCACTAACCCTAGACGTTGGAGTTTCCTGGCTTGAGTGGGCAACTCCTTACATGGTAAGCCTTGCCACCACAGTAGAGTCACAAAATGTTATTGTGTCCACGCAGATGCACCTCCTCAGACAGCTTTATTCATCCCACTTGCATGGTTCCTCTTGAGAGACAGGAGGGGAATAATGGCTTTTTGAAAATTAGTGCCAAACAGGGAGTTCTTCTCTCATAGGTAGACTTTCTTAGAGTATTCATAGTAATTAACCTGTCCAGAGTAGTTGGTAACTTGCTGCCTGCAAGCTCATCTTTATTTCAACCTGTCAGACCCTCCCAGAAGGCTGCTAAAAGGGCTTTGTTATTCCAGGAGAAAGCCTTATGCCTCATTCACACGTCAGTATTTTGATCAGTGTTTCCCATCAGTGATTGTGAGCCAAAACCAAGATTGGAGGCTACACAGATATAATGTATAAATGGAAAGATCTGCACCTATTCTGTTTTCACCCACAGCTGGTTTTGGCTCATCGTCACTGATGAAAATAACTGACCAAACATTGAGTGTGTGAATAAGGCATAACTCAAGACAGTGTGTAAAATTGGATGGCTTACAGGCCCACAACCAGTTTGTCCTGGCGGAGACACAGCAGGGAAGAGGCAGCTGAAGCAGTCCGATCAGGCTCTTCATAGTCCCTACAAAAAATAGGAACTCTCCATCTTTCCAGATATGACTCAAGCCAGTGCTGTAAATATCTTCACAGGCTAGGAAACCTCTGTAATAGGCTGGGGACAGAGTGGTCTACACGCATGTTAGCCCCTTAAGAGCCAGGTAGCATGTGTGCGGCATATGGGAGGAAGAATGTGGGGACAGTCGCAAGTGACGCAGATTGCAATGCAGTAGCAGAAGTGAGTACTCCAGTGGCTGTGACCACAGGAAGAGAAGAGATGTCAGCGGCTTTGGACTGTTGGCATTACAGATTTCTTTGTCAGAAAGCTGGATTTCCTCAACAGTATTTCTCTACTTACTTTGTAATCTGTTGAATCAGGTCAGAAGAATGAAACCGATTAACATTCAGTAGAGAGTGCAGGGACCAGCAGCTGCTGGTCACAATTGGATTTCCTATGAGATGATGGCTTTTCTTCTTGTAGGTAAGTTTGGGTATCCAACTAGGAGACACATCCTCTGGATATAGCAGCCGCTAAATTAGTGAGTGACTGCTCTCTGCTGAGGACCTGCATATACATTGATGTTATTATATTGTCATTAGCTGACATTGAGCTTTAGGCCCAGATTTATAACAAGCGTATAGATGATGACATCATCACATGACGCAAGCACAACACTTAGCCAGGATGTACAGTTTTTTTTAACCCCTTGTTTACTACTGAATCTGATATTTCTATAGAAAATTAATCCGTCTTTATAAAATAAACATTTTTCACTTTATTTTGATTTTGTACATATTTTTTATATATGTTTGCCAGTTTAGATAATCACTATTCATGTCCTCAACCAGGCTGTTTTTTTATCTTGTTAATATAGGCTGATCTCAAAGATGCAGAATATACATTTCCAGATGGAATCACACATTCTAGTAGTTTTGATGTAGTTTTTTTTGTTCTGAAAACAGGAGTGGATTCAAAATGAGTGGGGAATATAAAGTATTTACTTCTCGCTTGGACAGAAAAAGCTGTGTTTCAAACTGCATAAAAAATGCCAAGCATGCATGTGTTGTGAATGGGGAGAGAGGAGAAAGCTGCTGCCAGACACCTCTGGTAGGGGCTTATCTCTGTGAGAACAAAAAGCTTGGCAGTTCAGATCCAACTGCCTGATCCTTCTTTCTTCTGACATCTGACTTCAGGGAGGTAACCATACACACTAGATAGTTTTTCACTAATGCCAGAATTGTCAGTTTTGCCCGATATTTGTATAATCTAATGCAGATTCAACTTTAGAGGCAGCAGAAGAATCTAAGTGTTCCATCAAGTTGTAGTCCAAGTTTTTGAGTTAAGAGAAATTTGATGGAAACCACGTTTTATTGCTAAATACAGAGATTTTTGGTGTGTGGTTATTTCATTTGCATTTTATCCTCTTCTGTCCTGACAGACGTGATTTATTGTTTAACATTTTCTTCCTATATATTTTTAAATCTGAAGGTGAGCAGACGGGCTTATAAAGCTATTCTGTAACATAACTTTCCACTGTTGGATTCTCATCTCCCAATAGGCTTGCTTTATGCATGATTATCCTGTCAAACAGACTTTGGATAGTATGGGGATTAGGCAACAGCCCCAATGTGAGGTTTTGTGGGTTCATAAGAGTATTATGTTTAGGGGTTAAAATGTGTGAATGGGCAGGTATGTTGCCAGTAACATTTAAATTACGGGAATGGGGAGGTATGTTGGTGGTGAAATTTCAAGTGCAGGAGACATCTTTGGTCATATTGGACCTCATGTTTGAAAATTAGTGCACATAAGAACTGGATGTATTGCTCATCACAACTAGTCAGATTGCTACTTATAGTTTAGGAGCCTCTTTGAATAGTTGATATCTCATTGATTGCTTAAGATAACTCTTCCAGTTCTTGTCCACACTAGTTTTCATACATGAGAGGCCAGCGTCAAATCACACCTTCCCCAAGCTTAAAGGGGTTGTCTGGGTTTTGAGTTGAACCCGGACATATCCCCTTCTTCCCCCACTCAGCCCCTCTGACATGAGCATCGGAGCATTTCATGCTCTGATGCTCTCTCTTGCACTGCACTGAATCGCGCAGGGCAACGGGTTTTTCTGGAGATCCGGTGAAGTTTGGGGCTCTCCATGAGTAAACTAGGCAGAGGCTTCCACCTAGCAGTGAGCCTGTGACGTCCCCGGCACTAATGGGTGGGCTTTAGCGCTGCCCTAGCCTGTACAAATGTAAACAAAAAAGCCCCTGCACTGCGCAATACAGCATAGGGCAAGGGAGAGCATCGGAGCATGAAATGCTCCGATGCTCATGTCAGAGAGGCTGAGTGGGGGAAGAAAGAGATTCGTCTGAGTTCAGCTCTGAACCCAGACAACCCCTTTAAGCTTGGGGAAGGTGTGATTTGACGCTGGCCTCTCATGTATGAAAACTAGTGTGGACAAGACAAGTTATCTATAGCAATCAATGAGATTTTAATTATTCAAAGAGGCTCCTAAAATATAAGCAGCAATCTGACTGTTTGCGATGAGCAATACATCCATTTCTTATGTGTACAAGATGTACAAGATGTCTCCTGTAATTGAAATTTCACAACCAACATACCTCCCTATTCCTGTAATTGAAATGCTACCACCATCATACATCCCCATTCACACAAAATTTTAAGCCTTATACATAATACTCTCATAAACCCTTTAAAACCTGACAAAAATACCCACGTTGGGGCTCTTGCCTAATCCCCATACTGTCTGAAGTCTGTTTGACAGGATAATCATGCAGAAAGCAAGCCTATTGGGAATCCAATAGCAGTGGAAAGTTATGTAACAGAATAGTGACCCCCTGCCCATTCCCTTCCCCCCAATACATTAATAAATACTGTACATACATGATATAACTGCACCAAATATTTCCACAGAAAGAACTATAGCCCCCTAATCAAGCTCCTGAATGATGGGGGTTTCAGAATGTTGCCTCCTCCCCTCTGGTCCCTGACATTGAGCTAAGATTCTGTCCCAGTAACTTACATGTTTGGCTTTTCTGAACCTGCATTTTATTCTGTCTGTGTAACATTCATATCCCTTTGTATCTTTTCAAATACATTAAAGTAGATATTTTTTTCTGTTTGTTAATTTAAAACCAAATCAAGACTCACTCACAGATACCCACATACTCAGTGGTGCCCTAGGCAGTGATCTCCTACTCCTTCTCTCACCTATGACATTAACCTAGGGCATTAGTGAACAGCTCTCATCCTGGACAACCCCTTAAATTCCTCATAGCATAATAAACACTTTGGAGATAATATTTCAGCACAGAGGTTGTGCTCCTGGTCTCTTTTCTAAGGGTTGGAAACTGGGATAAAAGGGGAAGCATTTTTTTTTCGCGTCGGCCTGTTTGCTGTGAGAATTGGTCAGTATTGGTACTGCAGTTAAGAGGTCTTTGACGGAAAAGAGGCCTCATTTAGATTTAAGTAGCAAGATGTCAAGAACTTACTCAGCCACAATCCAGGGCATGGCTGTTCCAAGAGACTTGTTATACTGACCAGCCAAGCTGATTGACTGTTAGGTTCCTGGCTTAGTTTCCAATCCTAGAGATATGCCTCGTTCACACAGTGTTCAGTCAGGGATTTTGAGCCAAAACCAGGTACGGCTGTAAACACGGATCAGGTGCAGATCTTTCCCTTATACCTTATGTCTGTGGAGGCTCCATTCCTGGTTTTGGCTCACAATCACCAATGGAAATCACTGACCAAAACACTGATGTGTGAATGAGGCTTTAGGCAGTGGACTTAAGTCTGGCCTTTACTTCTTGTTAGTGGCTGTGATTCATTGATTCCTTAGTTCTCTGTGTTCAGTCAGCATTGCATTCCAGTCAGACCTTCCTGTGTACTGACCTTGGCTTGTTTCTGAACTAGCCATTTTTTCTACTGATTTGGCTTCCCCTGACTCGACTGGCTTTGACTCTGGCTTGTACTTCTCTACTGCTACTCCTTGACATCTTATAGGTCTTCTACCCGTAAACTCGCACTTGTTTTCTGCCACCTGGCTCTGCAGATGTATTCTTGGTCCCTTGCAGTGTGCTGTACTGAATACCTAGGGGTAGCCTTAGATCTACTAACCAGAGAGGTGAAAGACGATGGGTTGCAGATTACGAGTTTTTCTGGTGGTGGTCCTAGATGGTTACCTCTGTATTCTTCCACACCTCTGTCTTTTGCACAAGGGCAATGGCTGGTGAGTTGAACATTGATGACCAAACCCCTAACAATAAATACACGGAAACCTCTGTTTGCTTTTACTATCTGTACAAACACAGTTGCCTAGGATAAAAAAAGGGGCAGTTTTTCAGTTTTTTTATTTTTATTTTAGCAAAAGGGGGGTGATTTGAACTTTTTTTTTTTTTTTTTACACTTTTATATAGTTCCCATAAGGAACTATAACTTACAATCATTTGTTTGCGATTATCATACACTCCAATGCAATAGCATTGGAATGTATGAAAAAATCACATATTTCCTATAAAGCCTATTACAGGCAAGGCTCCATAGGAAATACTACAGAGCAGCCTGGGTTTCATTCATAGAAACCCAGGCTACTGCAGGCGTGCTCCGGCTCCTCCGATCGCCACACGGGGGAGCCGGAGCGCAAACCGAAAGTAAAACTTTCGGTTTGTGCGCACTCAGATGCCGTGGTCAGGATTGACCACGGCATCTGAGGGGTTAAATGTCTGCGATCGGCATCGCTGCTGGTCGCGGACATTAGCCGCGGGTGTCTGCTACAAGAACCATGCGGACACCCGCGGCTAAGGCGCCCGCATGAAGCAGGAGCAGGCGCCATCTTTAAAGACCGGACACAGGACGTATGGGTACGTCCTGTGTCCTTAAGAGGTTAAGAAGCACTGGGCTAGTCAGTAAACTATAGGTAGGTGCATCTAGGGCTATAGCTATATGGCTATTTGTAATATATACATAGAAATTAGTGGAAATCAACTATGACAGGTTTCCATTTAGTCCTGTAGTTGAAGGACTTTCACATTGATGGCCTATCCTTAGGATAGGTCATCTATATGAGATTGGGGGGGTCCATCACCTGACACCCACACCGATCATCTGTATAAATAGACGCGACGCTCCGTGAGCGCTTAGGCCTCTTTCTAGGCCGTTTGAAGTCACTTTAATCAGTTACATGGTCTAGGCTCAGCTCACTCCTATTGAAGAGAATGGGGCTGAGCTGCGATCCCAAGCACAGCCACTATACAATGGGTGGCCGCAGCACTCCCAAGAGCCCAGGTCAGTGTCGCTGCTTCCTGAGGATACGAGAATCTCAGCCATCAATTTGAAAACTCCTTTAATGGAAATCTATACAATGCTGCATCTTATAAAACCAATGTTACAATCAGTAAAAGGCTGGCGTCAACTACAACTTTAGCCAGCTGCTATGTCACAGATGTATTGGATGTGTTTTTGCTGCAGTGGTCATGAGTTTGGAAAAAGTTTGCAAATGTAGATAGAAAACAATAGAAGGAAGTCATATCAGAAACAAAAGGAAGCTTTGGAATAGCAGGGCAAACAGAAGAGGGAATCATTTAGCTCATAAAATGAATACACCATAGTCTCAACCAGGTCCAAAGCTTCACCTACCCTTAAAGGGAGTCTGGCACCAGTAAATTCAGGGACATGGCCCTGTAGGTCTAGCTCTCCTGATACCTTTCACATAGTGATCCATTGCTCCATTCTCCTGCTTCCTCTGCCAGCCGCTCCCTCTCCTTCCTTTGGCTGGAAGGCTGTTGACAGTGGACACAAATATTACACTATAGGTGGGTGTTGCCAACAACTGTCTTGTATCTGCAGACAGATTTTGATGGTGATACTATTGAAGCATTAAAAGGGTTGTTCGAGTGAAGTCGGACCACCACTGATCTGATACTGATAACCTATCTTGAGGAATACTTACACACATTCTACTAATACATATCTATCAACGTTCTTAAATAGATCAACAGAACCCCAGTCTTCATTAACCTCTTAAGGACGAAGGGCGTACATGTACGCCCTTCGTCCGCACTTTAAAGATGGCGCCCGCTCCCGCACGGAGCGGGCGCCCGAGCTGCGGGTAAAAGCTTGATTCATCAAGCTGACACCCGCAGCTCATGTCCGCGACCGGCAGCGATGCCGATCGCGGACATTTAACCCTCAGATGCCGTGGTCAATCCTGACCACGGCATCTGATCACGCAAAACCGAAAGTTTCACTTTCGGTTTTGCTCGGCTCCTGATGGCCACAAGGGGAGCCGGAGCATGCATTTAGTACCCTAGGTTTCTGTGAATGAAACCTAGGTTACTACTAAGTATTCCTATGGAGCCTATGACTGTAATAGGCTCCATAGGAAATATATGATTTTCTCATATATTCCAATGCTATTGCATTGGAATATATGAGAATAGCAATCTGATGATTGCATCTTATAGTTCCCTATGGGAACTATAAGAAAGTGGTAAAAAAAAAAAAAAAAGTTTAAAAATAAAAATTAAATAAAAAAATATAAAAATTCAAATCACCCCCTTTACCCAAAATGAAAATAAAATAAATAAAAAATAAAAAATTACACATAATGGGTGTCGTAATGTGCGAAAACGCCCATACTATAATAATATTAAAAATATTCACCATACGGTAAACATAAAAACGGAAGAAAGCGTCCAAATGGCTAATTCGCCATTTTTGGACGCTTCATTTCCTAAAAAAATGAATAAAAAGTGATCAAAACATCATACGCACCCCATAATGGTATCAATTAAAAGTTCAGATTGCCTCGCAAAAATTGAGCCCCTACACTGCTCCGTACGCATAATTACAAAAAAGTTATAGGGGTCAAAACATGGCGACAAAAAAATAAAATAAAAAAATTCCCACTTTTAATTTTTTTCACTATCAAAACGCAAGAAAAACTATACATATTAGGTATTGCCGGATTCGTACTGACCTGAAGAATAAAATTAACCAGTCAGTTTTATCGCAAATCGAACGTTGTAATTTAAAAACCCGTAAAACTGTGGTGAAATTGCTTTTTTTTTGCAATTTCACCCCATTTGGAATTTTTTTCCCGTTTCCCACTACATCACATGCAAAAATAAATGGTAGCGTTAAAAAGTACAACTTGTCCCGCAAAAAATAAGCCGTCATATGGCTATGTGAGCGGAAATATAAAAATGTTATGGCTTTTGGAAGGCAGGGAGCGCAAAACAAAAACGCAAAAATCCCAAAACCCCCGGTCCTTAAGGGGTTAACTGCCATCCCAGAAGCCTCCGTAGACATCTAAAAATCCCACCTGTAAGGTGTTTGTATGGTAATTGACCCCTAGACTAGAGATAAGCAAACTGATTTGTCTCATCATCAACAGTTCTTTACCTGCGAGGGGTATGCCCTTTTAAAGTTTAGACTACTATAATACCTAGGGGGAAAATGTTTGTGTATTTTTTGGGGCAAATACTAATGAGTGCTTCCATTATGAAAGCACTTATTAGTATAGGAGGAGGCAGGAAGAGCAGGAACTGGATCTCAGGAGCAGCGTCCAGATGAGGTGAGTTGATTTTTAAAAAAATCTGACCTAAGGTCTGATCAATATTAACATGGGGTCTGACCTGAGGTCTGATTGGGGTTTTTATAAACATTGGGGGTCTGAATAGGGGTCTTATTAATATTGGGGGTCTGATCGGAGGTCTTATAAACATTGGAAGTCTGATCTGAGGTCTGAATAGGGGTCGTTTTAATATTGGGGGTGTGATCTGAGGTCTGGTTGGGAGTCTTTTAAACATTGGGAGTCTGATCTAATGTCTAAATAGGGGTCTAATTAATATTGGGGGTCAGATCTGAGGTCTGATGGAGGGTCCTATAAACATTGGGGGTCTGATTGAGGGTCTGAGCTGATACATTTTTTCTTGTTTTCCTCCTTTAAAACCTAGGTGCATCTTCTGGGCAGACGCATCTTTCATCTTATAGGGCGAAAAATATGGTATATACTGCCCCATTGTACAAGAAAATAACTACTAGTTTACTCTCCCATGTGGGAATTAATATAACTATATAAGGTCTTATTAACATGGGCATCTCATCTGAGGTCTGATTGGGTTTTTTATAAACATTGGGAGTCTGATCTGGGGTCTGAATATGGGTCTTATTAATATTGGGGGTCTTATAAACATTGGGAGTCTGATCTATTGTCTGAATAGGGGTCTTATTAATATTGGGGGTTGGATCTGAGGTCTGATTGGGGGGTCTTATTAAGATTGAATGTCTGTTCTAAAGTCTGATTAACATTGGGGGTCTGAGCTGAGGTTTGATGAAAAATAATTTTTTTATTTTTTTCCTCCTATAAAATCTAGATGCATTTTCTGTAACTTCTGTAAGTACTAGTCTACTTTCTCATATGGAGATGAATATAACTACTATAATACTGATTCCATATACAAGAATATAACTACTATAGTATTGCCCCCATTCCTCATGTATAGGAATATGAAAATTATAGTATTGCTCAATATGTACAAGAATATAACTATTTAAATACTGTTCCCAAGGCATAAGAGTATACCCACTATAATACTACTTCCTATGAACAAGAATATGATTATTAAAATACTTCCCTCTGTGTATAAGAATATAATTACTATAACATATTCCCTATAGACAATAATGTGACTACTTCCTAGCCAGGTCCATAAATATTGGGACACTGACACAATTCTAACATTTTTGAATCTATACACCACCACAATGGATTTGAAATGAAACAATTTGAGGCTATCTACATCTAAATCAGATGAACGGTGTAGGAATTAAAACAGTTTGCATATTTGCTTCCCACTTGTTAAGGGACCAAAAGTAATGGGGCAGAATAATTATCAGAAATCAAACTTTCACTTTTTAATACTTGGTTGCAAATCCTTTGCAGTCAATTACAGCCTGAAGTCTGGAACGCATAGACATCACCAGACGCTGGGTTTCATCCCTGGTGATGCTCCGCCAGTCCTCTACTGCAACTGTCTTCAGCAAGTGAAATGCATGCTCAATCGGATCCAGGTCATGTGATTGACTTGGCCATTGCATAACATTCCACTTTCCCTTAAAAAACTCTTTGGTTGCTTTTGCAGTATGCTTTGGGTCATTGTCCATCTGCACTGTGAAGCACCGTCCAATGAGTTCTGAAGCATTTAACTGAATGTGAGCAGATAATATTCCCTGAAACACCTCAGAATTCTTCCTGCTGCTTTTGTCAGCAGTCACATCATCAATAAATACAAGAGAACCAGTTCCATTGGCAGCCATACATGCCCACGCCATGACACTACCACCACCATGCTTCACTGATGAGGTGGTATGCTTAGGATCATGAGCAGTTCCTTCCTTCTCCATACTCTTCTCTTCCCATCACTCTGGTACACGTTGATCTTGGTCTCATCTGTCCATAGGATGTTGTTCCAGAACTGTGAAGGCTTTTTTAAATGTTGTTTGGTAAACTCTAATCTGGCCTTCCTGTTTTTGAGGCTCACCGATGGTTTCCATCTTGTGGTGAACCATTTGTATTCACTTTGGTGAAGTCTTCTCTTGATTGTTGACTTTGACACACATACACCTACCTCCTGGAGAGTGTTCTTGATCTGGCCAACTTCTGTGAAGGGTGTTTTCTTCACCAGGGAAAGAATTCTTCGGTCATCCACCACAGTTGTTTTCTGTGGTCTTCCGGGTATTTTGGTGTTGCTGAGCTCACCGGTGCAATCCTTCTTTTTAAGAATGTTCCAAGCAGTCGTTTTGGCCACTCCTAATGTTTTTGCTATCTCTCTGATGGGTTTGTTTTGTTTTTTCAGCCTAATGATGGCTTGCTTCACTGATAGTGACAGCTCTTTGGATCTCATCTTGAGAGTTGACAGTAAAAGATTCAAAATGCAAATAGAAAACTTGAAATAAACTCTGGACCTTTTATCTGCTCATTGTAATTGGGATAATGAGGGAATAACACACACCTGGCCTTGGAATGGCTGAGAAGCAAATTGTCCCAATACTTTTGGTCCCTTAACAAGTGGGAGGCACATATGTAAACTGTTGTAATTTTTACACTATTCACCTGATTTGGATGTAAATACCCTCAAATCAAAGCTGACAGTCTGCAGTTAAATCACATCTTGTTTGTTTCATTTCAAATCCATTGTGGTGGTGTATAGAGCCAAAAATATTAGAATTGTGTTGATGTCCCAATATATATGGACCCGACTGTATATGCAAGAATATAATTACTATTATTTCCCCCCCCCTCCCCCTATGTACAAGAAAATACTATATATCTGCCCCCCTTTTACAAGAATATAACTACTATAATACTGACCACTATGTACAAGAATATAACTTTCTATAATACTGCCTCCTATGTACAAGGATCTAACTACTATAATACTGCCCCCTATGTTCAAGAATATAACTGCTATAATACTCCCCAAATGTACAAGAATATAACTACTATAATACTGCTCCTATGTACAAGAATATAACTACTATAATACTGCCTCCTATGTACAAGAATATAAGTACTATAATGCTGCTCCCTACAGTATGTTCAACAATATAACTGCTATAATATTGCCTTCTGTGTACAAAAATGTAACTACTATAATACTGCCTCATATGTACAAAAAATTAACTACTATTATGCTGCTGCCTATGTAAGAGAATATAACTACTATAGTGATTTGTTTACAAAAGATTTTTTTTTCATGGATTTTGCTGTAAGCCACATGGAATCCCCCTTACTTCTATCAAGAGAAATCTGTGCACTAGTTTATATGATGCAGATTTTTCTTAGCATTGTTTATAAAAATGCGTTGCGAAAAAAAAGCAGCATTTTTTGGACCGAAACTGCGGCAGGTGTCCTCACATGAATAAGTCTCATTTAATGGGGCTAAATCCGCAGGCAAATTTGTGGTATGCAAACTGCAAAGTACATTTTTCTGACATGTATATATAGGGTCCATACAGTTATACTGCTTCCAATCTACAAGAGTATAACTATACTCCCACAAAGAAGCACTCCCACAAAAACTTGTATTCTGTGGTCCATTACAAAGGTACAGTACATGATATAAACTGTAATGAATATATTTTACCAGTGCCAGTATTTGTGTGACTGACATTGTGACTCTTCAACTGGCACAGTGTCTTATGTGTGGACAGGAAGTCAGTTTCACTGTCCATTCTTATGGGAACCTAAGTGTCAGTCTCATAGGAATGAATAGAGAATCTTATTTCCTGTCTGCACATAAGACTCTGTGTCAGTAGGACAGGCAGAGTGTTGGTCACATGACACAGCTGAGAATCAGAAGGGAGTGGATAACTCACAAATACAGGTATTGTTAAAACGATTACATTCACTACAATTTACATCATATACCTTTGTGATGAGAACACATTTTTTTGTGGAAAAACTTCTTTAAAGGCCATGAACACCTTCGGCGGCAATTTTTTATAATTTTTTTTACTTATTTTGGCCTAAAAATTATTTTTTTAATTGGTCTTTATTTAAAATGTTCAACTGTTTTTGTCCTACAGTGTTAATTTTAACCCATTCTGCCCCGGACCAGTTTTCACCTTCCATTTTTTGCAAATTTGGACCGCTTTTACTTATCCAATCCATTCTGAGATTGTTTTTTCTTGACACACTGTACTTTATGACAGTGGTAAATTTTAGTCTATATATTCCATCTTTATTCTTAAAAAATACCAAATTTACCAAAATATAGTAATAGCAGATAGTAATGCTTCATAAAATAGTTATCAGTCATCATTCCCCATATGTCTACTTTATGTTGGCATCGTTTTGTAAATGTAATTTTATTTCTGTAGGGCGTTAAAAGGCTTAGAACTTAAGAAGTAATTTTTCAAATTTTCCAAAAAAATTCCAAAATCAATTTTTTAAGCACCAATTCAGTTATAAAGTGATTTTGAGAGGCTTACATAATAAAAACCACCATTTTACAAACTACACCCCTCAAATTATTCAAAACTGATGTTACAAACTTTGTGAACCCTTTAGGTGTTCCACAAGAATAAAAGGAAAATGGAGGTGAAATTTAAAAATCAATTGTAAATTTTTTCTTGCCACACAGCAAGGGTTAACAGCAAAATAAACCTCAATATGCATTACTCTGACTCTGCAGTTTACATAAATACCCCATATGTGGTAGTAAATTGCTGTAGGGGCACATGGCAGTGGTCAGAAGGAAAGGGGCGCCATATGGTTTTTGGAGGCAGACTTTGCTAGAATAGTTTTTGGGCACCATTTTGTATTTGAAGAGACCCTGACGTACCCTTACAGTGGAACCCTTCAAAAAGTGACCCTATTTTGGAAACTACATCCCTCAAAGAATTTATTAAGGGGTGTACTGAGCACTTTGACCCTTTCAGCGTTTTACGGAATTTTGAAACACTTGGCAGTGAAAATGAAAAGTTTATTTTTTCCAATAAACTGTTGGGTTTAGCCCCATATCTTTCATTTTCACAAGGGGTAACACAAGAAAAGGCACCCCATAATTTTTTACCCATTTTCTCCTCTTCTTCTTCTTTTATGCCTTTTTGGTCTGTTTTTATTTTATTTTTTAAGGCATTCACCTGACAGGGTGGATCATATGATATTTATATGATATGATGGGATATGTTCACACCTGCGGCCACGCCCCTCTTCTTTTGATTGACAGTGACGGGCAGCTCAGCTCTCCTGCCTCCGGCCGAAATCCCGCACCTGTGCTGTCCACTTGTGTATTCGGTGCAGGCACGGTCAGCTGAGCACTGCTGTGCCTGCTGTCCTCAGCTCACTGCGCCTGCGCCGAATGCACAAGCGGACGGCGCAGGCGCGGGATTTCGGCATGAAGACAGTGCCGAAGGCAGGAAAGCTGCGCTGCCCGGCACTGTCAATCAGAAGAAGAGGGGCGTGGCCGCAGGTGGGAACACGGAGCCTCTAGGAGCAGGGGCAACGCCCTCCCTGCTCCTAGAGGCTAATTTGCATATTATATAAAATCGTTTTTAGCGTTTTGACAGGTCAGAGGGGCATTTGATTTACATTATTAGGTTGGTCTGACATTGGCCCATAGCTAATATCAGACAGCTTATGAGGCCAAAATCTGGTGACAGAAACCCTTTAATTTTAGGGAAAGGACACTTTTTTTTTTACTTGAAACTTTTCATTTTTTATTATGTAAAACAATTTTTTTTAATTTTTAATTTTACTTTTTGTCCCACTATGGGACTTCAACTTTTGGGAGTCTGATTTCCTCTACAATGCATTACAATACATGTGTATTGTAATGCATTGGCTGTAAGTGTATTACACAGTGTAATACCCTTACAGCCTGCTTGCCTGTGAGACCCAGGGGGCTGGGTCTCACAGGCTTACATGGAAGGTAGCCGTGAGGCTTATGGAGGACATTGGGGATGAGGACCCTCAACAGACATCGCACATGTCGTGGTCAGTGATGCACAGCTTGGGTTTATGCGCCAGCATCAGTGTTTTCACTGATGCTGGCGCATACAGCAGGGGCACAGCTGTCAGGAACAGCCGAACCTCTGCTACTGATTGGGGGGGCGCAGCACCTGCACCCACCTGATCAGCATGCCGTAGCAGTACAGTGTGGGCTGCAAGCCTATCTGCAGAGTATCTTACATTTAGTTTCATAATAAGCCATCAGGTTGCTGCTCTGATGACTGGATGCATAGCCCTTATATCTGAACTCCTCACAGCTCATACACACTCTAATTATCAGTTTGATACAAATATAGTTATAATGAGTGTTTATGAGCTGTCAAAAATTCTGAGATAAGAGCTATACACCGGGCGGTCAGAACAGTAGCAGTATAAAACTGAAAGCAAGATAGTCTTCCGATAGGCTGAAACTTTAAAGGCTATGTATACCTTTGGGGGCAGTTTTTTAAATTATTGTATTGTACTTATTTTGAGCTAAAAAATATGGAGACCTTTTTTCTGTACAGGGTTGAGATGCTCTAGAAGCAGCCTCTGGATTTTCTCTCTCTTCTGTCAGTTAGGGAGATGACAGGCTCCTTATCTCTGCTCTCTGACATTATAAACACTCATTATAACTTAGTTCTTATCTTACTGATAAGAATTTGGCTTAAATAAGTGTTTATCACCACTTAGTAGTTTAGAGATAACGTTTATTAGATGACCGGCACAAAGTGAAAGTTAAACTACCAGTCACACAGAAAAACAGTTAACCTTTTGTAACAGAATGGCTCAATATTTTGGTGGATTATTGTATTGAAATTTAAAAAAATGTTACTATTTTTGCAACGGTCCCTGATACCTTAAAAAAGTAAATGTTTCACTTTGTGCCGGTCATCTTATTTTCTTCAGACCTTTCTGTACATACTGTACTTTCACAAAAAATAAAAAATAAAACAGAGCATTAAAAGCATCTTAGTTATAAAATCAGTATTCAAAATAATGAGAGAAAACATGTAATATGGGGAAATTTAATTTGTTTTTAATTTACAGCAGAAAGGATAGAAAGCATTCAGAAAACATTGTTCATAGTTTTAAGGGCAATTCAAAACATTTTGCATGGTTCCAGCAGCAGAGTTCTTCAACAGATCCATTGATTTCAGTGATGTATTTTTTCTTTTTAGTTTTTTACATGCACAATTACAAAAATAAAACTTACAAAAAAAAGGAGACATCTATATTAGCTTTACATGCAAGCCTTGGGAACCCCCGTTGGCGCCAACTACTGTGTGGAACTGCCGTAAGCGTGCAACCATGTAGGGATTTCACGTTATATAGTCTATTTCTCTCACACAGTACAGATGTGGTTTTTGTTGTTTTTGTGTTGTTTTAATGCTCACACTAGAAGCGTAAAATAAAATGCTGAGAGACAGTATAGATTTAACAGTTACATATTATGACAGACTCCTGGCACTTGGGAAATTTCATGTACCCCATCCAAGTGAACTGTTGGTATGCAATGCATCTTACATTCAAAAGCCTAAAGTTTCACAGCCAAGGAAAGGTCTATTGCAAAAAGTTTGCTTTTCTCAGATGCCCCCCTTTTTTAGTTTTTCTCTTAAAAGCATGATGCATCTGATGCACTAGAACAGGCCCCTGTGACTGCTTGTATGTTGGAACAGTTACTTGGAGAGGTCCTGCATGTTACTGAATCTGATAACATTATTAACACACTGCACAACACTGACCTTTTTGTTTTTTTAGTACAAATATACAGATAATACAGCATAACAACTGAGACCAGTACTCTTGCCAGGGTGACAAAAAAGTTACATTCGTCATGAAAAGTGGAAATATTAATATACAATTCCAGATAACAAAATTCTAAAAGATCCACTAATGCTATTACTAATACATAAGTAAGCAGTGATTTTTTTTATTTATCCAAAAAAGGCGTTTTGATGTTTTTATTTTTTTTATTTCTTCCAGTTCCTCATGAATACATAATAAAATACATTCTTCTAGGGACAATCAATGTCCCGTCAAAAAAGAGCAGTATATAACTATTACTTTTTTTTTTAATGTACAGACTATTCATAATGGTGAATTGTGCGTGATCTCATGAGAATTTATATAACATATACATTAGTGGTTTTTCGTTTGTTCCTATCTGTACATCCCACGTGAAAGGAAATGAACTGTTTAAAAAAATTGCAGCAAGAGTACTGACCTCATCATTTTTTTTCGGCTTCAATTTTGAACCTTCATCTCGAACAACCTGATTAAAAGTTTCTTACATATGCACATTGTGTAATCTTTACATGTTACTTCTTAGTATAAAAAAATTATACAATAGAAACTGTTTCGGTAGGGAAAAAAAGGCTAGCGCACCCCTGAACAGTACTTTTTTCCTTTTACAATCAAATACATAGCAGATTGTATTCCAAAAAGTTTAGACAGGTATTGGCAATGAGTGCCAAAAAGTTTCATACTGAAGATATGTTTGCATTTTATTCCATCTTAGAAATACCTCATAATCGGATCACTTTGGCTTATCTCTGTGTGGAAATAATCATATACCATGAGTTCCCTACAAGACCAGTTTGCATCATTTTTTATTTATTTCTTTTTTTATTTTTTTTTATACTTTTGTGTGCAATTATTAACATTTTCTGACTTCCAGCAGGGAGATATGAAAATGTGAAACATATTTCTACTTTCTTACTATGTCTTTTTTTTTGTAATAGATTTTTTTAAATATTTTTTTTTACATTTTTTTTAAATTGAATTTCATCCTACATATTTTTTTTTATATTGGCGTGGGTGTATGGTGTTTAAGCGCATATAGTTTTCTAAGAGTATCTGCTTTGCAAATGCAACTTAATTTTTCTTTAAGCGATATAGCATTCACATTACTTGGCACCATTGGCAAAATTAAAAGAAAAAAAAAGAAAAAAACTTAAAAAAGTTATAAGATGAAACTATGTTTTGGTAGCCAAAATTAAATGTAAACATATTAGTTTAATAATGTCACTTTGCTTTTTTTCTAAGTCTAAATACAGTAGCTTTTTTTGCAGCTTTATCATGCTTTAGCAAAATGCTCTTCTACAGAACATTTAAAATAAAGTACTCTTATAGTGAAATAAAATTTTTGTCTCATTTTACAGACCATAGCCACTAATGCTTTGCTTTTGTCAATTCTTTTGTGTTCTTGGTTTCATGCACATATCTTAATTTTTTTTTTTTAGTATGTACAATATATACAAACAGCACAACCAAACTTTTCCGATTCATTCCATCAAACTATACAAATATTAATAATCTCCAGCCATGTTATTGACCCGCATTCCATTCCATACTTAGTAATAATCTCTTTCAAATAGTTTTTATCATTTCCAATCCCGCCTTCTATATACAAATCTTTCTCAGGACTTTTGTGTGAAACCCCCTCCCCCCAATACACTAACTGGCCAGCACAGAGCACCACATTGATTCTTAGGTGGTAAAATGTTCAGGCAATGTAAATGCAACCCATATGGGCAGTATAGGTTTATAAGCAATCGATAGACGCAAGGTTTTATTTTTTTTCCAGCTGCCTATGACTAATACCATTTGGTATATGAACAGTAGAAATGATGAAAATACAGATAATGGCCATTTTGTTTTCCTATTTTTAACATTTTTGTATTTCATTTTGCATCAGAGGCACAATTCGAAGCTCCTGGACCCCATCACAAAATCTGTAACAGTGTCCCCTACCTTCCTTGTACCATTTATAATACTGTCCTCTTATGTGGAAGATGGACTTTGAAGCCCTCTCAGACTCCAGGGCCTGGATGCAACAGCTACCTATGCACCTGCTGTACTGTAGCTATGCCCTTGTTTGCCATGGAAGAAAACATTCTTCAATTCTAAGATATCTCTATTGTAGAAATCACTCATTAAAAAAAAACTAAAATGGTGATCTGTCCTCTATAACTATTATGTAGACCAGACAGTATCTATAGAACAATAGCGTTTACATGACCAAGCTGGCATTGGGTGTGTTGGCTTGGTTCTATATATTCGGTCGTAATTCATTTTGTTGTTTTTTATTCATTTTTACATAGGAGACAGAATTGCCTCTACATGACCCAATTATTTTGGTACCAACCTTTAAGAAAAAAAAATCTTATGCATGTACTGTACCTCCGTGTTAGCAATATATATCGTGGACTTCAAATTCTTCCCACGGAAAATATAAATTACATAATGCATAGATATGTCTATTTACACTGATGGGAAAGCCGTATTAAAATGAAGTAGGAGTAGATGACATTACATATGGTCAATATGACTCCTAGACCACATTAGATGGCACATGAAGAAGTCCACCATTTTTGGCAGATTTGTGTTTTTCTAGTAGGTAAAGCATTAATATACATAATGTCTTGTATGGATGTATATATATATCTATATATATTGCATATGTTATATGGCATACAATATGGGGAATACTTCAGAGATCTACAAGTTACAGCTTAGGTACAGACATTGAGAACATAAGACAGTCCGGACCCCTCAGTTTTACATTCCTTCAAAGCTCCTTGTGAGTGATCGATGGCTCTGGGTTTTGCATTCAGGTTTTGCTTGTGCATTTCCACCTTTCCTCAATTTTTTTTGGTATAATATTTGTACAGTTCCACACATTGTTTGAATTCAGCCCTATGTTAAATTAACACTGCTCCCACCTCAGAGATCGGAGCTTCTCTTAAACATCTCCTGGCGCCATTTATGTTTCTTTAAAGTTTTTTCTTTTACTTCGTTTCCCATGATTCAACAGAAGATTAAAATCCGAGATGTCTTGCTGAACAAAGCAAAAGTTGTCCATGAAAGTGCAAATGCAATGACCAAAAAGATTACTGTTAAAATCCTGCAGGTGATCTCTCGAAAACTGCAGTGTTTTAATTTTTTTTTTCACGTTTTTTTTATTTATTTTGTTGCATGTCTCTGCTAAAAACAGAAAATGAAAACAGTCCAAAAAGCGCTGTCACATTGCTAAGGGACGTTGTTTTAGTTCTTCAAGTTCCTTGGCCTTTTTCAATTCTTTCACTCTGGAAAAAAATAAAAATAAAAAATCTATAGCGTTACAATTTTAGGGACCTTCATTTCTGTGACGTGTTACCAAAAGAGACAATATAGTTGTACTCATGCAGGCATCTATTTTGTAAAACAGCAGAAAAATCATTTATGAATCCGTTGATTGTTATCACACAGAAGGAGGGGACAGTTTTACATTTTTCATTTATTTTTCACTTTTATTTCTTAAGTCATTTTTTCTGCTTTTTCACAACTGAAGACAAGTTACGGCGAGATCGTCTTTTATGCATTCAACCGTTTTATAGAACATTACACCAGTGTAAGTATAGTAGGCAAAATTCACCGTATCCTGGAGGCTGGACTTGTCAACTGCTAAAAAAATGTTTGCTTCCCCCCATAATTCCCAGAGCATGCATAGTTATGTCTTAGGAATTAATCTATGTCAGATGATTTTTTTATTTATCCAAGAACATCTGCACAGTAGTGACTGCACAATCTGTAGTAAGGTGTGGACTTGCTCACTACTTTGCCAGAGGATCCTTCAGTGGGCCCAGCCTCTGATACAATAATGGGCCCCATAAATCCAGCAGAAGATGAACTGGAGCCAAGGACTAGCCACTGTGGTCTATTTTATATGGCATGATGTACAAATAACCCATCAACTCTTTATAATTATATTTCCTGTGTGTATAATGATAATGCAATAATAAGTTGATATGTACATGCTATGTAGAGATGGAGGGTGGGCTCCATGGATCATCTTTTCTGGTATGAGGTAGTGGTAGTATAATGGTCTCCTTACTAGTGACTGGGTTCTACTAAAGTATATAGGAATGGAATAGTGAATACCTATTGAAATAGATAGGCCACTTTTCCTTTCCCCGATATGCCTTGAAGTCGTTGTATGGTTCAAGGAGATACCACTGGGATCCCTGATGACAGTTTCTGAAATCATGATACTTATTACCTGAATCAGGATTCACTACTTGCATATTTGGTTATACATTGCCTTCTAGCGATATGGAGTGGTGCTATACTTACCTCTGGTGAGAATATCGCTAAGGTTTGCCGCGCATGCGCAGATGTATGTCCCCTTGCTTAGCATAGTGTCTAGAACGCATGTGCCGACTTTACTATGGGTGCCCGCGCTCTGGCTTGCTGGGCACAGATGCCATTTTCTTCATGGTTCCTTGTGGAGTACCCAATATTGGTGAACCCTGTGTATGAGTGTAACTGTCTAACTATGCATACCGTTTCATATTCTACCAAGTGCATTGGAGGCATCATCATATATTGGTTTTTAATTTCACTTTATGGTCACACTTTGTGTATTATAAATATATATTGAATGTATCATTTACACATTTTATAGCACTTTTATTCATTATCCAATTAATTATGCTGCGTTAACCAATAAATGCTATGTTACTCATTATACAACTAATATATGGCACTTCCCTTATGTATAACAACTCAGTATTAGCACATGTATAGCTGCTGTGTTTGGGCTGAGACATGGGTGAATAGACAAGGTCACTATTTTCACTTACTTGGAGTGCTGCCTTGTTTTGTGATATATTTTTTAGATTACAAGCCTCAGAGGAGGTCGAGAAGATGGGAAAACTCTGACTGGGATGTGTATGAACTTCAGACCTTATGATATTATATACTGAGATTTTGCTGTCTGTTTGCGAGTATAATAAAAATGTCACTTTACTGACCAAAGGAACAGTCTGAAACTGTATCACATTATGTGCATTGTTTTTCCATTTGTCATGATTTTGAGAACTTTGGACACTACTATCTGTGAACTTACTGGGGGGGACATTTATCAATGGTGTTATTTGCTACAAAAAAAAATCAATGCACCAAAATTGAAAAGTGGTGCTTAAAGTCGTCTACTTGTGGTTTTACAAAATAGTCAGCTTTACATATTTAGAAGAGATTGTCTATTGTTATAGATTTCCTATTGTAATTGTTTTTTTACTATGGTTATTGCTGTTTCCTATTGTATCATGTTCATTGTATGGTAGGAGCTCAACTTTTTTCGGCAGATAATCACTAATGTGAGTTCGATTGAACGCTCGTTAGCGATCGTCTGGCAGTGTAATACTACCAACGATTGCCCGATTATCGGGCAATCCAAATCTTTTGATGTTAAAATATTATTGTTTGCAGGTGGCAAGTGTTCGTGGTGTCTCATAACGATCTGCCACCGGCAAACCACTATACAGCATGGGGACGAGCGATGGAACAGCAATCGCTCTTCCCCATGCTGTGGAGGAGATCGCTGCATGTAATAGTCGCGGCCTCTTCCACTAGTGAGCAGGCGATTGCCGGGAGGGAACGCTTCCCTCCTGACAATCGTCTGCCACATCAGGCCTTTAGGGCTCATGCACATTCAATCCGTATTTATTGCGGGGCAGATGCGGACCTGTTCACTTCAACGGGGCGGCAAAAGATACCACCTGATAGTTGATATAAATCTAAAGTATCAAGAGCACCACCAGAATTTGGAGTGATTTTGGATGTTTTGTAGATGGAGTAGACAGTTACACAAATTTCCAATGTATTTCCGACATTTTTAGGGTGGTTTGTGCCATGCCCAGCTAACTGCATTTACTAGGGGTCGAACAGATATTTTGTGGGCAAGACTTCATTTTTAGTAAAATTTATCATTGTTGCTTAAAAAAACAAAAAAAGACGCATATCATCTCAGAAAGTCACAAGTGTACTGCAGTCTCCCCAGTCTAAAGGTCTAAAGATGCCCTGAAATGTATCATCTAGCATCAGTCACTTTGATAAATGCCTAGACTGTCTAGTCTAACTTTACGTTGTCTACGTATGAGTATTTGAAAAAAAAAAAAAGACCCAAGACCCATCGTAGGCTGATATCCCTTGACCCAGCATTTTGCACTAATATTTTATGGGTACCACACAGAATTGTAAATTATATTTTTTTATGTTTTCACATAATAAATATGCACATTAGAGAACGGTATAACATAAATCAATCAATAAATATAATAACCATACTTAAAATACTAGTCTTTAAGCTCAAGGTAATCATTAAAATAAATGATTTCTACCTGGTACAATATTAGAGCCGCTCAGTATCCAAAATAACTTGTACATTTGGAGAGTATAAATATACAAGTGAAACACCAACATAAAGCATATAAACTGATAATAAATGGTAATCACATCAGAAGTAATCAGTGTGTATAATTCATTTTATTGAACATCGAAAACAATATTGAAGACACAACACAATTACATGATAAAAACTGTTAAAAACATCTCCTATTGCCAATGGTGGTCAGGGAACAGAAGATAGCAATCATAATAGTATAAAGCATGATTGCAAAATGAGCAAAAAAAAAATCAAGAGTGACATGAGCTAATAATATATATTTAAAGGTATACATACATGATTGGAAACTGCAGTACATAAGTTAATAGCCAAGTGGTAAATAAATGTGATGCAAAGACCAACCAAACTGGAGATGTTTTAATAGTTTTTTTTTTTTATCATGTAATTGGTTTGTGCCTTCAATATTGTTTTCTATTGTTTTCAATAAAATTAATTTTGCACACTGATTACTTTTGGTGTGATTGCCATTTTATTTATTATCAGTTCATATGCTTTATATTGGTCTTTCATGAGATTTTATTAATAGTATATGACATACGTTAATTCATTTTTGGGAAACTTAAGGTACTTGGTGTTCTATGAATATACAAACCCTGATTGATAAAGTAACATTGGTGAAAATTTGCAATACAGGAAAACAGTTGTTACTGAAAATATTTTATACAGCTACATTAGTGATTGGTTAAATCGCACCACCAGATAACACAGGGCTGTCATGGCATGCTGGGAGTTGTAGGTTTCAACACATTGCCCTATCCTTCTTAAGACACAAGTACGTAACAAACAACCTTATCCATTTTCTCTTCATGATTCCTTATGCAGTCTTCTTGTGCTTCATGGTGTCTGTGCGATGCCACTAAAGCAAGGCAGTGAGTGACCACATTAGTACAAAAAGTTATAGTACACGTACTGGAAAGGTAGTCACCGAGACAGGAAGACACATAGTTCCTTGAGAACCTGGACAAAAACACTTTGCAATATACCGTGTATACTAATGTATTGTTGAAAAAAGAGACATAAACCATGTCATACTTAAAGGATATACAGAATCTCAAAACATATTTTTAAAACTTTGCAAACAGTCTTGATTAAAAATCTACCATTTTGTGTATACAGCTTCTATGCAGCCTTATATACAGGTATCTTCATGGCCACATAGCAAACAAACCCTCTATGTAGTCTAATTCTGCAGTCATGTATTATTCCATTCCACTAGCCTCATTTTGATAATCGACAGACAGTAGAATAAGAGGAAGAAGAAATGGACTGAAGCTAGCCATACACTAGATTATGGGCTACTTTGGACAATTTTTTACCAACCATCAGGGCTTAGTCGTAAAACAAATGAGCCCAATAAATCCCAACCGAACGCAGATATCTGACAAGAAAAAATTGATCTGCGTGTTGGATTTTTTGGTCATTCTTGGGTGCTGTAATTGAAAAATTGTTGATTTCAAGCAACAGATCTGTATCACATGACTGGAGGCCCAGATCAGGCCACAGAGCTCAATCAGTGATTTGGCGTTTTAACGAATGCATTATTGTCCAAGATGCCAACCTTCACAGACCAACCGTGAACAACAAGTCATCTAGAAAATCCATCTAAATGCCTACCGTACTGTATGGTCAGCTTAACACATGGTCTAGGACAGTGGTGGCGAACCTACGGCACGGGTGCCAGAGGCAGCACTCAGAGCCCTCACTGTGGGCACCCGCACCCTGGTAAAAGTCTATGGTGTACCAATATGCCTTAGCCTTCTCCTACCATTCATCAGCACAGGGTGCACTATGAGCGGCACAGGCAGCGCACTGAATGTAGGCAGGATATTATAGCTAAATGATAAAGTACATGGAACATATACTATATTTGTATTCAGGGTAAATTGCCGTGTTGGCACTTTGCGATAAATAAGTGGGTTTTGGGTTGCAGTTTGGGCACTCGGTCTCTAAAAGGTTCGCCATCACTGGCCTAGGACATGCAAAATTTAGTCATGTTATACTCAGAGCAGTGCTTGACTCTTTTCATTTACAAAAAGTGACCCTATTGAGATGTATGCAACAGCTATACCTTCTATTTTCAATTCACCATAAAGGGATTAAATCCAAAAATTCCACGTTAAACTGTCACTTTTATTTATATATTCTAAATGTCACTAAGGGTACTTTCACACTTGCGTTTTTTCTTTTCCGGTATAGAGTTCCGTTGTAGGGGCTCTATACCGGAAAAGAACTGATCAGTTTTATCCTAATGCATTCTGAATGGAGAGAAATCTGTTCAGGATGCATCAGGATGTCTTCAGTTCAGTCTTTTTGACATTTCAGGATGGAGATAATACCGCAGCATGCTGCAGTATTATCTCCGTCCAAAATTCCGGAACACTTGCCGGAATGCCGGATCTGGCATTTTTTCCCATTGGAATGTATTAGTGCCGGATACGGCATTCAAAATACTGCAAATCCGGATCCGCCGGTAAAAATGTGAGAATAATATATATAAGGAATGCGTCTCTCCGCATGACAAGCCAGATCCGTCTTCAAATGCTTTCCGTTTGCATGCAGATCACCAGATCCGGCAGGCAGTTCCAGCGACGGAACTGCTTGCCGGATAACTCTGCCGCAAGTGTGAAAGTACCCTAAAATTAAAAACCTTTAAGGTCTGATGTTACATGCATAAGTCAGTATTGACCAGCATATACCCGTATCATATGTAATTTATGCTATACTGTGTTACTTTACACTGTGTGTATTCTCAAATTGGCCACTTCACTGGTACATATATTGGCACCTCAGTTTGCTGCAGTTAGTTAATAAAACCTCCCTACACTAGCACCCCCAACATGTTTTGTTGCACCAGTGGTGTCTTTAGGTGTGTTGGAGCTATGGATGATCAGTGTACCAGTAACCCCTTCCCTTCAGCACTATACTATTATGTAAGTAGTGAGTTAATGCTCTTGCTCACCATTGTTTGCAGGTGTCAGTTGTATTATACAGCTGGTACCTGGCTCTGACTGCTGGGATCGAAGATAACTAGGAGATAATAGCGAGCGTGACATCTAAGTAGTTAGGCAAACTGGGGGAGCGCAATCGCAGGATACAGAACAGATGTCATGGCAGCTGGGGTCTTCTGAATTCCCTCAGGCCAACCATCTTACAGTACCTATTACGCTCTGCCTTTTGCCTGGCAGCATGTAATAGAATGTTATTAAAAATCCCTATATACTGTAATATAGAAGTATAGCATAGTGCAAGTGATCAAACGATTGCATGTTCAAATTCCCTTAGGGGGGCTAAAAAATGTAAAAAAAAAACAAAAAAACTGTTTAATAAAGTTTTAAAATATATTTAAAAAGTAACAAAAATATTACAAATATTTTGAAAACAATTGCTGTGCCCGCCCTCTGTTTTCCATCAACGATTACTTACCCGCTTACACACATTTTCCCCCAGTCCAGGCATTCTCCTTTTATGTACCAACCTTTTATCTGGTAAAGTATCAAATGCTTTGGGAAATTCACGATGTACAATCCGATCCAGTCTACAACTTATTGTTATGCAATGCTCCCCAAATGTCTGGTTATACTTACCCTGCTCCCCGGCACCTATGTTACTCCTGCTCCCCGCATGGCTCCCGCTGCATCTCCCCGTCATGCGGATCAAAACATCCGTCAACCGGGGGGGTTGGGGCAGCCAATAGCAGGCCGCCAAGGGGACGAGCCTCCGTAGCATCGCGGTGGACGCTAGAAAGGCTTGTTCCTGTTGTGGCCTGCTATTGGCTGAAGACTTCCCCCTTCGTCATCGGATGTTTTGATCTGCACTACAGGGAGATGCAGCAGTGGCCGTGCGGGGAGCAGTAGAGACGCGGGTGCCAGGGAGTGGGGTAAGTATAACCTGTATTAGGCACCCAGGCATTTTGGGGGACATTATACGGGTTGGATAACCCCTTTAATGGTCAGTTAGTGGCATGACCTTGCCAATAAGGAAATTTCATTCAAGTAAAATAGAATTGACACTTAGGCCTCATGCACATGGCTGTATTATCGATCTGTATAACAGCCTTGAATGAACCACTTCACAAAGGATTTTTTATGCGACAGGCCGCACACCTACCCTTAACTTGGTTTGACCTTATCAAAAACAAAAATGCCCAAACATTGCTATATGCTGCAGCTGGGCTAATGGTGTTATTGCTATAATTCAAAATTGTCTGCTGATTAATTTTTTAATATTTATATTGCTCAGAACCCTGTTCTGTTCTGATACAAAGCTTCAAATCCCTTGGATACACATAGTGTAAGTGGACCCAATGTGCCAATCAACAGGTTGGCTTTCAGCTTTTCCTTAGGGCGTTATCCTTGTAATACCCTGGTTTTCACCCTTTAACCCGTATACAGGGACCTAGTCCTCTGCAGGGGAGCCATAAGGCTGCTACCTCTAGGAACTGTCCTAGTGGTTGGCCGTTGACCCACGGTGGAGGTCAGAGACACTGGTGCAATATTCATAGTCAGGAAACAGGCCGAGGTCAGGGCAAGCAGAGCACGTGCAAATCAGTAAAACTAATCTGAGGACAGGGCAAGCAGCAGAGGGTCAGTACAGTACACAGGCAGTGGTCGGGTCAGGCAGCAGAGACTCTTATGCCCGCCTAGGAGAGCAGGACAGAGGCAGGCTGCCATACTAACACAGAAGGAAAGTTATCAATAAATGTATACTAGTTTTCACTTTCTTATAGCTGGCATAGATTCGATTTTCTTGCTAGGGCTAGGTTCACGTGTATGTTTGGCATTTCAGTATTCTGTACTGTCAGAGGAGCAGACTACCAGAATTACCGTATCCGGCATAGCCAGACACAGCCAGAATCCCATTCACTATTATGGGATCTGTCAGGGATCCGGAAGGTTTCCAGATTTTTGGCCTACTGCCAGAAAATGGTAATTCTGGTAGAAAGAACAGACTACTAGAATGCCAAATGGAGATGTGAATCTAGCCTTACACTCAGAGATGTAGAAAATTTATTAAGACGCGTGCACCTCCTAATAAGCTTGGTGCATCTTACTTCAGCACACTTCAGATTAAAAAAAGTTGCAGTAAATTTCGAGGAAATTAGTCAAATGATTCAGTTTTATGCTGCACTAAGAGATGGCAGTATGCAGGTAACTGGTGATGTTTAACCTTAACAAAGTGCTGGATCAATTACTTGAATTGACCCAGCAATTTTGCCAAAATCTGTATTGAACAGGTCTGGTGCAAGCTAGAGTTATTCAATACAGATGGGCGCCAGGAGCCAGGAAGATCCAGGGGCTTATGAATGTGATGACACCCCAGCTTGTGATGGGTATTAAGCAGCTAGAACACTCAGGTTACACTGGAGCTGTTCAATACAGATAATAGCAAACTGGATGGGTAAATTCAAGTGATTTACCCAGAATTTTGCTGAGGGTATCTGTAAACAGTTTATGCTGTCCTAAGTTTGGGCAACATAAAACTGGTGACCGCTTCCTTTTCAGGCTGCAATCTTTAGTCCTTAATTATTTTCAGATTCCTTGATATTCAGTTTGCAACATGGTCTTTGTTTGAGACTGAACATTTTCCTCCAGTAACACATGCTGGATCTGTGTGTCCAGGATGCTGCTGTCTTCCCCCTTGCCTTGTTCATGCTTTATTGTACAACCTGAGTAAGCTATTCTCCTTGCATTCTTTCTCCACTATCCTTTCTAAGGCTAGATTCACAATAACGTTCAGAGATCTGGCGGGCTGTTCCACGCAGAGGTTTGATTCCTGGCAATTCTCGGCACATTTGCTGGGTTGTGGCTGGATCTCCGCTGTTCCCCATTATAGTTAATGTGACCACCGAGCATTCAGACAGATTCTGGCCATGCAGGATCCGAAGAGCTCCAGAAGGCTACTGCCTGCCAGAATAGCCTTCTAGACAGTGGCGTAACTAGAAATGACTGGGCCCCACAGCAAATTTTTGAATGGGGCCCGCTCCCCCAGTAATTTTTTTACAACCCCTTCCCTTCGCCGCCCCCTTTCCTGTGGCTAGTAAAGATCGCTCTCTCAGACCAGGCCGGCAGCTGTTCCATCCGTTTTCTACACTGTCTATACTGCCACTGTATATAATTTCATTGTGTAATACTGTTGAGGGGGCCCTGACAAAATCTTTTAGTACTTCTCCTCCTCTTGGATGGGCCCCTGCTTCCCCTATAGTTACGCCCCTGCTGCTAGATCTCTGAGCGCTAGTATCTCTGAGGGCAGGGAGAAGGCATGGGGAAGCAGTGAGAACTGTCAGAAACTGCAGCAGCCCTTTGAAGGATTTATATCAGATTCAGCAGCAGCTAGGTGAAGGACTTAAACTAAAGAAAATAGTAGTACATTTTTAATGAATACTATTTTAAAAGTTGCTTAATTTTGCATTTAGGAAAAATATGAATAACAAAAAAAATGTCAGTGTAAAGGTTTTCATGGTACAAGTCTATGAAGAGGCGAGGGGAAAGAGTGGGCAGAAGATGAGGACACAGGCACAGCCACCATGACAAAAAGAGACTGCACAGTGTACATGAGAAGGTTATACAGTAGCTCAGCACAAGTGCTTAAAAGGAACCTGTCACCAAGAAAATGTAATGTAAGCTATAGGCAGCTTGTTATAGAGCAGGAGGAGCTGGGCAGATTGATATATAGTTTTGCAGGATAAGATTCAGTAACCACTTGTGTTTTATTTATTTAAATTCCTGCTTATTCTGGGCTTTGAAGTCAAGGAGGCAGAACTTTCAGTGATTGACAGCTATCCGTGTATTCACAGTCAAAGAGAGAAGGCTGTCAATCACTGATAGGACCGCCTCCTGGACTTCAAAGCCCAGAGTGAACAGTTATACTGAATCTTTTCCTACAAAACTATATATCAATTTGCCCAGCTTCTCCTGCCCTATAACATGCTGCCTGCAGCTCAAACACCATGTTCAATGTGACAGGTTCCCTTTAATTTGCAAACATACAAGTCAAAACGTCTGGGGCTGCTTCTGAGTGAGTAAGAGAATGTTAAGAAGGAGATTATCCTTTACTTTCTGTGTACAATAAATGGGAGCTAGTCTCCACCCAGCATGTCTGAGAGAACTGCACACAGATATTCAGCAAGCACAGAGGAAAACTGTCAAAAATGCTAGCTACAAGTGATTATGATGGCCACAAATAGTGTTGTTCTTCATATACACACATACTATCGATTAATGCAGTGTTTGTTGAATGCTCAGTGATACTTGAAACTTCCTCTAGTGGTGAGCGCATGCAGAATTTTTACTTCTGACTCTGTCAGGGAATTTGGAGCACTGTATCAGAAAAACTAAGCACTGATTCCTGTTAAAAATATTATCAGCCCAGAATATTAGACCTGGAAAACAAGTAAGTGTTAAACCAGCATCCCTTTAAAACCAATAATGCAGCCATATTCTAGGCGATTTTTTAATGCAACATAAAAATCAATTATTGGACTTACCGAAAACTTGCATTGTTTTCACTTTTCGCTGCAAACTTGCAGCTCCCCATAGACTACTTTATTTAAGGTGTGTTTAATAATTACCCCCAAAATACTTTGTGAAATGTGCGTTTAAATCCACCTATGAGACTATGTAACGTATCACCTCAACGTTGAAAACATAAAAAATAAAAACAATATTTGTAATAATTTTTGTCAATAGTAAAATTCCTATTGACAAAAGGAAAATGGTAGTGACATCACTGTTCCCATGACATCACAAGGGATGGGGTATTTTTTTTTTTTTTTTTTAAATTTGTTAACACAACTGTATTGAAAGGCATTTCACAGGTAACCAACTGCTTAATTTTTCACAAAACAATCTGTAATACATAGACATTTCTCCTACGAAGCAAAAATGATGGATACTGGAAGCCAATATCAAGCAAGTTCCCCAGGAATTTTTTTGTTTAAAAATTAACACATTAATGTCTGTTTCTCATTCATTGACCTGTAATAACTCATATTTCCTCTCTTTATTTAGAAAATGTCTCCACAGACAAGGGATAACTTTTTTCCATTATCTTCGAATCCAAACAAATAAATTCCCTGGGGTGGAAGTGGAAAAAATGTTAGTCTATTTGATGATCTCTAATATGTATGACAAAAGCCCTGGTAAAAAATAAAAGTGTAATGCCCAGCCAGGTCAGGTTTTGTAATCCCTTTAGTGCTGACATAATTTTTTTGTATTAAGTAGAGAAGATCTGGGAGACCAACTGTTGCCAAATAAAAATATATGTACTTTCTACTTTCTGATATATATATGGATTTTTTTAATACTTATTATCAATCAGCTGATTGAAGGAATCGCAGCACCCCCTTCATTGGTTACCTGGCACAACTTTGTACTTTTTGTAGTGGCTGTGCCTGGTGACACTGCAGCTCTCTCCCATTTAGGCTACATGCACACGACCGTTGCCTGCCTCCGCGTCCGCTCTTCCTTGAAATTTTGCGTCCGTCAAAAAAAACGGATGATGGACCGTTTTTTTTGACAGATCCGATTTTTATGGCAGATCCATTGTAAAAATGCCTATCCTTGTCCGCAAACGTGAAAAAAATAGGACATGCACTATTTTTTTGACGGAATGAAAACACGGATCACGGATGCGGAACAAAAACGGTTAACCATCCGCATTTTTTGACGGACCCATTGAAATGAATGGGAAAGCATCCTATCCGTGAAGAAAAACGGAACGGACACGGAAACAAACAACGGTCGTGTGCATGGGGCCTTAGGCTGATTCCACATCACGTTTTTGTCTTAAATTTAACGTGTACAAAAACTGTATACATTAAACAGATGCCTCTAATGTATGCCATACAGTCGCATCCTTCACCATAGGCCTCTTTCACACGGGCGTCATGTTTGACGCCCGGATAAGAGGCGTGTGCGTTGCGGGAATATGCGCGATTTTTCCGCGTGGGTGCAAACGTTTGTAATGCGTTTTGCACGCGCGTGAGAAAAATCGCCATGTTTGGTATCCAGACCCGAAGCCGGACTTTATCCCTGAAGTCCGGTTTCGGGTAGAGTATTCTGGCGAATTTATTATTTTTCCTATAAGGGAAAATATTAGCATTCTTAATAAAGAATGCTTAGTAAAATGAAGATGAAGGGGTTAAAAATAATAAAACTTAACTTACCTTAGCCACTTGATCGCGTAGTTGCGATCTCTCCTCTCTTTCCCTGCATCAGCTAACAACTAAAGGACCTGTGATGACGTCACATCAGATGGTCCAATCACATGGTCCATCACTATGGTAAGATGGACCATGTGATGTGACGTCATCACAGGTCCTTTAGCTGTTAGCTGAAGCTTGAAGACAGAAGACAGATCGCAACTACGCGATCAAGTGGCTAAGGTAAGTTAAGTTTTATTATTTTTAACCCCTTCATCTTCATTTTACTAAGCATTCTTTATTAAGAATGCTAATAGTTTCCCTTATAACCATGTTATAAGGGAAAATAAAAAAATCCGGTCCCGTTGCTAAGCAACCATGCGGGAAAATCGCACTGCATCCGCACTTGCTTGCGGATGCTTGCGATTTTCCCGCAGCCCCATTCACTTCTATGGGGCCTGCGTTGCATGAAAAACGCACAATATAGAGCATGCTGCGATTTTCACGCAACACAGAAGTGATGCGTGAAAATCACCGCTCATGTGCACAGCCCCATAGAAATGAATGGGTCCGGATTCAGTGCGGGTGCAATGCGTCCTCCTCACCCATTGCACCCGCGCGGAAAACTCGCCCGTGTGAAAGGGGCCATAGAGCTCCATTGTGAAAAAACATATGTATTAACGTATACTTTTGTTTTTTACCCGTCTCTGCAGAATGGAAAAGCATAGTGTACTACGCTTTTGTATCCTTTTTTCTCCCAAACATATACATTAAAGGGTTTTTGTCATTTCAGCAAATAGCATTTATTATGTAGCGTAGGTTAAAGGAAACCTGTCACCTGGATTTTGTGTATAGAGCTGGGGACATGGGCTGCTAGATGGCTGCTAGCACTATCCAGTCCCCATATCTCTCAGTGCTTTTATTGTGTCAAAAAAATGTATTGTTATTATCCATATTGCTTCCTTTGCTGGCTGGATTCATTTTCCCATCACATTATACACTGCTCGATTCCATGGTTACCACCACCCTGAAATCCATCAGCGGTGATCGTGCATGCACACTATAAAAAAAAAGCACCAGCCTATGTGTGCTCCCACGGTCCCAGCCACTAGAGAGGCTGGCATTTTTTATATAGTGTGCAAGCACGACCACCACTGATGGGTTGCAGGGTGGTCGTAACCATGGAAACGAGCAACATATAATGTGATGGAAAAATGAATCCAGCCAGCAAAGGAGGCAATATGGATAATAACAATATATTAGTAAGTGCCTTGTATTAACTTTTTCTACATGATAAATGCCACTTGCAGAAGTGACAAAATCCCTTTTAAATGTAAGGCAAAAACGTGATGTGAACCCAGCCTAAAGTAAATGGGACCGAGCAGCAATACTAGGAACAGTCACTACGAGAAGTGCGAAGCTGTGTCTGTTAACAATAAAGGGGACTGAAGGCACCCCCTTTAGTCCCTCACTAATCTGATATTGAATTTTTTCCTTAGGATAGGTCATCAATATTCAAATTCCTGAAGATTCTTTAAACTATAATAATAATAATAATAATAGTTTATTCAGTATAGTCATAAAACTGAGATAGTAAATATTTTTTTTAAGTAAAAATATATAAAATATTCTGTTTGAGTAGTTTACACTTAATGTATTAAAGATAGAATGGAAGAATATATAAAATATAAAAGGATGTATAAAATACCTAAAAAATCCAAAAAGCTGAAATCTAAACAAAGTAAAGTAAAACATGAACAAACCAGGGGTCGTATTTGTTGATAACTTTTATGTAAGACTACATTGACACTGCTGCGTTATGACTCTGTAGGAGCTAAGTTGTGTCAAGCCATAATATGCTGCATCTACAAGCCTATAGGGCTGTTCTGCACCACCACATGCCTTCGATTTATTACAGGAAAAGGATTCTTCTGAGCGATTTTGAGGATTGTTCCATGTTTCATCAGATGCTGTATCGTGAAGGTATTCTCCCCTTGAATGGGAGAGTATACTGGTATCTTATGGCAGGGTGTGGCTATGCAAGATGGCAGTATGAGTAGGGACTGTGTGTGGCATGGGTACAGGTTCTTTATCTACGTTCTGCATAACAACTAATAACCCTACATAAAGAAAAGGTGAATTACACCTAAAAAAAACAATACATTTAGAATTACATTTTTACCCTAATAAATTCATATTTTTTATTATTAAATTTTTTTTATTTTCTTTTAAGTCTCAACTATTGCATTTTTTTGTCATTGTTAATAAGATTTAAATGTATAAAATCATCTATATAAACCTGAATTTTAGAAGATTCCTTCCTCTACGATCACCTTTCTGTAAGCAACAGACTGTGTCCCAAACAGACCTTGCCTTATTTTTTGGAATTTTGTTTTGACAGTTTCAGCACAAAAAGGGGTTAACAAAGTGGATGTATGGCACAGAGAGGAATTGTCGCATTGCTAGGGGTAATTTATAAAAGAATAAGACCTCAGGCAAGCTGAGATATCTTGTTAAGTTACCTGTTGCTCTTAGAGCTGAAAGTGCATGTGGGGTATTTGGGGAATTTGATATCTTGCCATTTTCCAGAAATCTCATTAGGAATGGAAAGTAAAAAAGATAGAGTGGCCCAAAAAGACTGACACCTCTGAGCATTCTTTCTGCAATTTAATATACACATGTTTGCTCCAAAAACATTCAGACCCTGCAAGAAGTAAACGAAAGAAAATTATTTTTTAAAATCTTCATTATTGCAACACAGAGCAATACAATGTTATACAACAGGTTGATCCAAGCATTGTTTGTGACCTAATATAACCACCCTAACTATAAAAAAATATATATGAATAAAAGGAACATGTTAAAAAATAAAAATGGATCAACCACTCTGCAGGTTCCACTCTATTGAAATGGTCAGTCCTCTGTGGAATAAAATGTGAGTACAGTATATATTCTTACAAAATTTACTCATCTATCTATCTACCTATCTATCTATCTATCTATCTATCTATCTATCTATCTCGTATCTACCTATCTCATATCTATCTATCTATGTATATATCTATTATCTATAGAAACCACAGTTTTAGAATTTTACATACATTTATTTGACTGTAGGCCAAATGGAGCCTTTCTGATCATATAAAGGGTACGTACAATATGGTTTAACTTGCAGCAATGTTACTAATAGTCTTTAGAAATACCTATCATTTTGTGTTTACTGTTCCTATATAGAAATATGTGTCTCCGTGGTTACAGACTACAAACATAACCTCTGTAGTCTGACTCTGGGTCATACTGCCTTACATCTGTTACCCAATAAACAACAGCCCATGGACCGAAGTACAGGGTGGGCCATTTATATGGATACACCTTAATAAATGGGAATGGTTGGTGATATTAACTTCCTGTTTGTGGCACATTAGTATATGTGAGGGAGAAAACTTTTCAAGATGGGTGGTGACCAACTTTTGTTTTTTCAAAAGGAAGAGGGTCATGTGACACATCAAACTTATTGGGAATTTCACAAGAAAAACAATGGTGTGCTTGGTTTTAACGTAACTTTATTCTTTCATGAGTTATTTAGAAGTTTCTCTTTGTTTACAGTCATTGACATATCGCAGAGGTTAACACATGAGGAGCGGATAGAAATTGTGTTGATGTCTGGTGAACGCAGTAACCGTGTCATTGCAGCAGATTTCAATGCAAGACACCCTACAAGACCACCCATCTCCCATGCTACAGTTAGCAAACTGCTTGCTAAGTTTCGTGAAACTGGTTCAGTGTTGGATTTGCCAAAATGTGGACGCATGAAATCTGTCACTAAAGAAAAAACATCAGTGGCTGTCCTAGCTTCATTCAGCAAGAGCCCACAGCGTAGCACTCGCCGCATGTCACTGGAGAGTGGCATGTCACTAGTCGGCGGATATTAGCTACTCACAAATGTCACCCTTACAAACTCCAGCTACTGCAGCATCTAAACGAGGATGACTCAGATTGGCACACTGAATTTGTAGAATGGGAAAAACAAAAATTGGAACAGGACCCTCAGTTTACGCAGAAGATTTTGTTCAGTGATGAGGCAAACTTTTATGTGAAAGGTGAAGTTAACAAACAAAACCACTGCTATTGGTCTGACACTAACCCACATTGGATAGATCCCTCCAAGACTGTTGGAACAAAAAAATTAATGGTATGGTGTGGTATATGGGGTGCAAAGATAGTGGGGCCATTCTTCATTAATGGAAACCTCAAGGCGAAATTGCTACATGATGATGTGTTTCCCTCTTTATGCACTGAAGCTGGCACGTTCCCTGAGTTTTTCCAGCAAGATGGTGCACCACCACATTATGGTGTCAGGTCCGAGCATTCCTAGATGAACAGTTTCCTGGAAAGTGGATTGGTCGTCGTGGGCCAATTGAATGGCCCCCAAGGTCTCCCGATCTGACCCCCTTAGACTTTTATCTTTGGGGTCATCTGAAAGCAATTGTCTATGCTGTAAAGATACGAGATGTGCAGCACCTGAAACTACGGATACTGGAAGCCTGTGCTAGCATATCTCCTGCGGTGTTGCTATCAGTGTGTAAAGAGTGGGAGAAGAGGGTTGCATTGACAATCCAACACAATGGGCAGCACATTGAACACATTTTATACGTTAATACAAATCACACCATTGTCTTTCTTGTGAAATTCCCAATAAGTATGATGTGTCACATGACCCTCTTCCTATTGAAAAAACAAAAGATTCAAAATGGCCGTTCTTCATTCGGCGCAGGCGCTCTGAGAGAAGGACACTCGCTTGGCTGCTTCTTCCTTAGTGCGCCTGCGCCGATGATGTCAGCCCTACACCCGGAAGAGTGTCCTCTCAAAGCGTCCTCTCAAAGCGCCTGCGCCGAATAAAGACCGATACGGCGCAGGATTTGAACTGCAGACAGGGCCAGCCGGAGGAGGAGTGCGCTTGCTGGCCCTGTCAATCAAGTGGAGGAGGGGGCGTTTTTGTAGACGGAAGATGCGGCGGATACCAGCAAGTATCCGCCCAACTTGCTGGTAGTGAAGAAATTAGCATATGACAAAATTACTATTTTTAAAGAAATTAAGGCACAAACCATGGTAAGAGCAGTATAAATGGAATCGGCGGACAATAGCGATTAAATTAAGTCCAAAAATAAAAAATATTTGGGGGGGTGACAGCCCTTTAACCCGTTCAGGACCGGGCCATTTTTCACCTTTCTGCCCAGGCCATTTTTAGCAAATCTGACGTCACTTTATGTGATAATAACTTAAAAACACGTTTACTTATTCAGGCCATTCTGAGATTGTTTTCTCAACACATATTGTACGTCATGACAGTGATAAAATGGAGTCCAAAAATTTCATTTTTATTTATAAAAAAATACCAAATTTACTTAAAATGTCGAAAAATTTGAAAATTTCCAATTTTCAATTTCTCTACTTTTATAATAGATAGTAATAACTCCAAAAATAGTTATTACTTTACATTCCCCATATATCTACTTCAGCAAATCTTGAAATTTTTCAGAAAATTTCCAAAACCCACTTTTTAGGACCAGTTCAGGTCTAAAGTAACTTTGTGGGGCTTACATAATAGAACCCACCCATAAATGGCCCCATTTTAGAAACTACACTCCTCAAGGTATTCAAAAATAGTTTTACAAAAGTTGTTAACCCTTTAGGTGTTCCACAAGAATTAATAGAATACGGAGATTAAATTTCTGAATTTCAATTTTTGGCAGATTTTCCATTTTAATAAATTTGCACAGAAGGAAAGGAACACCATATGGATTTTGGAAAGCAGATTTCACTGGGATAATTTTAAGCTGCCATGTCATATTTAAAGACCCCCTGATGCACCCCTAGAGTAGAAACTCCCAAAAAATGACCCTATTTTGGAAACTACGGGATAAGGTGGCAGTTTGTTTGGTATTATTTTAGAGTAGATATGATCTTTGGTTGCTCTATAATACACTTTTTGTGAGACAAGGTAACAAAAAATAGCTATTTTGGCACCGTTTTTATTTTTTGTTATTTACATGTTCATTGATCATGTGGTATTTTTATAGAGCAGGTTGTTACGGCCGCGACAATACCAAATATGTATACTTTTTTTGGTTGTTTGTTTCGGTTTTACATAATAAAGCATTTTTGAAAAAAAATTATGTTTTAGTGTCTGCATATTCTGAGAGCCATAGTTTTTTATTATTTGGGCGATTGTCTTAGTTAGGGTCTCATTTTTTGCGGTATGAGATGACGATTTGATTGGTACTATTTTAGGGTGCATATGGCTTTTTAATCGCTTGGTATTACACTTTTTGTGATGTAAGGTGACAAAAAATGCCTTTTTTGACACCCTTTTTATTTTTATTTTTTTACGGTGTTCACATAAGCGGTTAGGTCATGTGGTATTTTTTTTTTATAGAGCACGTTGTCACGGATGCGGCGATACCTAATATGTCTACTTTTTTACATTTAACACAATTAAATTATTTTTGAAACAGAAAAATCATGTTTTAGTGACTCCATAGTCTGAGAGCCATAGTTTTTTAATTTTTTGGGCGATTGTCTTAGGTAGGGGATCATTTTTTGCGGGATGAGGTGGCGGTTAGATTGGTATGAATTAGGGGGGCATACGCCTTTTTGATCGCTTGGTGTTGCACTTTTAGGCCCCTTTCACACGGGTGAGTATTCCGTGATGTGAACGCATTGCACCCGCACTGAATCCGGACCCATTCACTTTAATAGGGCTGTGCAGATGAGCAGTGATTTTCAGGCATCATTTGTGCGTTGCGGGAAAATCGCAGCGTGTTCTATATTCTGCGTTTTTCACGCAACGCAGGCCCCATAGAAATGAATGGGGCTATGTGAAAATCGCAAGCAAGTGCGGATGCAATACGATTTTCACGCATGGTTGCTAAGGAGATGATGTTAGTGAATTGATTAAAGTCAATTTACTGTATTATTTTCCCTTATAACATGGTTATAAAGGAAAATAATAGCATTCTTAATACAGAATACTTGCTAAAATGTGGATTGAGGGGTTAAAGGAGAAAAAACATAGATCCTTCTATCTTCATTCAGCAGGACCTGCGCTGACGTCACCACGCTCACCACATGGTGAGCACAATTATGTCATCAAAGGTCCTTTTGCAGGTACTGAAAGAAGAAGAAAGAGGACGATACCGATTGCGCGATCAAGTGAGTTAATTTTTTCTATTTTTTAACCCCTCAAGACACATTTTAGTAAGCATTCTGTTTTAAGAATGCTATTATTTCTACAAAAACACCAAACCCGAACTTCAGTGAAGAAGTTCGGGTCTGGGTACCACATTCAGTTTTTTATCACGCGTGTGCAAAATGCATTGCACTTGCGCAGAGAAAACTGAACAACGTAATCGCAGTCAAAACTGACTAAAATTATGTGCGCAATTGAGCAAATCCGGGACGCCCGTCTGAAAGAGGCCTGGGTTATGTAAGGTGACAAAAAAATGTTTTTTTTAGCACAGTTTTTATTTTATTGTTTCGACAGTGTTCACCTGAGGGGTTAGGTCATGTGATATTTTTATAGAGCCAGTCGATATGGATGCGGCGATACCTAATATGTCTACTTTTCTCTTTTACTCTATTTTTAATTTATTTTGGGAAAAGGATGTTTTTTTTTTTTGTTTAATTAAAACTTTAATTTTTTTTTGTAAGACTTTATTTTTTTATTTTTTGTCCCACTCTGGCACTTCAACTTTTGAGGGTCTGATCCCCTTTACAATGCATCACAATACTTCTGTATTGTGATGCATTGGCTGTAAATGTATAACAGACTGTAATACGCTTACAGCCTGCTTGCCTGTGAGATCCAGGGCGCTGGATCTCACAGGCTCACCCGGAAGGCAGCCATAATGCAGCTCCAATCCTTGCACGGACATCACACGTGCCGCAGTCAGCGCTGACCGCGGCACATCAAGGGTTTTTCACATCACAGTGTTTTCTCCAATGCCGGCGCACACAGCAGGGTCTGGCTATCAGTGATCGGGGATCGGGCAGGCGCATCTCCTGCACCCGTTAAGTCACGTCCCACTGTGTCGTACTTGTACGGCCCTGGGCGTTAAGGGGTTAAAATAAAACTATGATATACTCAGCCCATTTTGTAGTACTGTTCTCTGGGGTGCTGGTCCAGTACTCCTGGACTGCTGCAACCAATCACTGTTCTTAGTGGTCTACTGCTTAGGACAGTGGTTGGCTGCAGCGGTTACATGCTGAATCACAGCATGTCACCAGTGCTATTAGAAAATAAACAGCAGCAGGAGTACCGAAAGGGCTGAGTATACTGTTTTATTTATCTATTTATTTATTTTTTATGTTACGCTATTGAAGGGGTTGTCTAAAAAAAAATTATTATCTCAAACAACCACTTTAATTGTTTTTAGGCTCATTTCACCTTAAATGACATCTTTCAGCAGATTTGTGCCTATAAAACTGGCTGACCTGTTGCCTCTGCGCTTGGCAGCTGAAAGCATCTGTGTTGGTCCCATGTTCATATGTAGGTATGTAGGGTTATCGTTAGGTCCTGCGTCAACTGAGATACGTTGGCGGGGTACGCGGGCTCCGATATGTTCTTGTTCAGAATATATTGGCTAGAGTCTCATTTAACATCTAGCATGAGGGTTTAGCCTCGTATTTTCATTTGCATATCTTGCAGTGTACCTTTTGCAGTGATGTATTTATTCTCATGTCCAATCCACACACTATTCCATATTGTGTAGGATTTTTTTCTGTGGCACATGTGGTTGTAGTGGATCACATGTGAAGGTTTTGCTCCCCCGGTTATAAATACGCTACAGTATTTGGGGTTCTGAGCATTTCCTCCCAGTTAGGCCACTTTATTCAGTGATTTATCTTTATATATATATATATATATACGCTTGAGAAAGGCTCCAGGTTCAGAGCCGAAACGTTGCACCGCACGGGTCAATAAATGAACTCCTTTTGATTTATTTTTTGGAGTGCAGTTTGTTTTTGTATATATATATATATATATTTATATATGGAATGTGCCATTTTTTATCTTTGGTAACATTCTGGTGCACCTGGTAGCTTGTGTCACATGTGCCTTTTATAGGTGGGGCTCACGGCCTCTTCCCTCCTCCCATTGTATTTGTGATCTCACTTTGGAGGTTTGTGGCAGTGTGGCTGTGAGTCGGATCTGAGCACCTATCAGACAGTGTTCACACACTATAGGTAGGTTTAGCGGTAGGTCCCGCGACGTACCTTGGTGGGGTACGCGGGCTCCGATATTTTCTTGATCGGAATATATTGGCTAAAGTCTTATTTTAACATCTAGGGTGAGGGTGTAGCCTTGTATTTTCATTTGCATATCTTTCAGTGCACCTTTTGCAGTGATTTATATATTCCCATGTTCATATGTGCCCACATTGCTGACAAAAATGAAATTTTCATATGTGCAAATAAACCTGTAAGAGCAACGGGGACGTTGTCATTACTCCTAGAGGTTCAGCATTTTATGCAACTGTCACGCCATCCCCATTTTGATTGACAGGGCCAAGTAGGATTGATCATGTTTTCACCACCTTGTCCCATCAATCAAAGTGCAGATGAGGCAGTTGCAGAGAGAGCAGAGCCTCTAGGTGTAATGGTAACGCCCCCGTTGCTCCTAGAGGCTCATTTGCATATATTAAAACATAATTTTTCTCAGTAATGTGGGCACATATGAACATGGGACCAACACAGATGTCTTCAGCTGCTAAGTGCACATGTAACAGGTCAGCCAGTTTCATAGGTACAAATCTGCTGTCAGATGGCCTTTAAAATTCAATATTTTTCGATGAATCCAATAGAAACATTTGTGGCTCTGTTGGAGCTTCTTGTTGAGAATACCTCCGTGTTCTAATGTTGTATGGACGCACTAGATGGTGGCACAGTCTAGTATGGAGCCATAAGGACTTAACTTGTCTCTGTGCAGGCTCTGTGCCCCATCACCCCCCCTCCAACAAAAAAAGATACCCAAAACACCCTCCCCCAAATACAATAATAACCTTTAAGCCCCTGTATCATCCTGGTGTGTGAAGCCTTTCAGTATTCAAATCAGCTGCTTTTGAGCTATCTTATACACAAGAGTAGATGTCAGTAAGGCTAGCTTCACATTAGCGCTTGTATGTCCCTGTCGGAACAGTCTGTCGGATCTCTCTGCATTTTCGGCATATTTGCCAGGTTTCTGACAGATCTCCACCGGTCTGCATTATAGTTAATGGGGCTGGACAGAACCGCTGCAGCTTTCAGCAATGCCGGAATGCATAGGGACAGCGGCAGTCTGTTCCCTTCCAGATATACAAGCACTGGTGTGAAACTAGCCTAAGCAGAACAAAGGGAACATGGCACTTGCTCAAGTCCCCTGTAGTGTTTTTTTTCCAGACATAGAGGTGTCCCTTTGTTCTGCTGTTCAGTAAAGGTTCAAGATTGGGAAATCCCTTGGATGGGAATTAGATCATAAGGATTGTCATTTGAAACCAAAGAGTGGTAGAATGCTAAGTGGGCAGAGTTAGGGCACAAGAGTAAGACCTCATACAAATGACTGTGCATATGGTTTTTTACAAACTCCACATTTTACGGAGCATAATTCAGCACCCAAAAATATGTATAGGGCCCTACTGTATCTCCATATGTGCTGATTGCATACAGTAGAGCGGCATACAGAGGTCTTTCCATATGAATCCATTTGAAAAATCTGTGGAGCTTCTGGTTGAGAATATCAGCTACCTAATGTTCTACATGGTGGTACACTGAGTATGGAGCCATAAGGACTATGTGCGGGCTTAATGAAAACAGCCTCAAACCCCCAGATATTTCAGAGTCCCCCACTATATATTTTAAAACTGTTCCATAAAATTTACATTAATTTCGCCCATACTAAACCCGTCCACCCCCAGTCCACTGCAACAAATAATTATATTACACTGGTTTCAAAATAAGAAGATAACATTTGGTGTCCGTTCCAGTTCTTGCAGCCAGTTACCACTAATTACTTGGACTCTTAATTTTAAATATCATTACTTCTTCCAATTAGCAGACTTTTTCATAGCTGAATATACGACCCTTGCTCTTACAATAAATTTACTACTTGAATTAGGACAAAGGCATTACGGATAAATCACAACTAACTTTTATGAGAAGTAAAAAAAAATTCCTTTCACATCAAGGGCCCCAAACAGGATTTGATCTTGGAGGGTCCCCATTTAGCCGGTTAACCTATCAGCAGTTTTGTTTTAAATTAAAGACGTTGATAGATGTGGGTTCCACCTCAGGGACCTCCACCTATCTCCAGAATCGTACCCCTGAAGTGAGTGGAGACCAGCCGTGAATGAGCAGCCTTCCACCATTCATTTTTATTGGACTGCCAAGCACAGACTCCTCTATCTCCAGCAGTCCCATAGAAGTGAATTGAGTGGTGGCCGTCCTTGCACAGTGATCTCTCTATTCATTTGTATGGGAATTCCAAAAATAACCAAGCATGCCCGCTCCGCTATTTTTGGAACTCCCATAGAGATAATTCTGGAGCATGCAGCACATGAGCGGTGCGCTCTCCTTTCAGGGGCCTGTTCTGAAGATAGGTGCGGGTTTCATATGTAGGACCTACACCTATCTGACTTTGATAGCATAATATTTGAATGGGTATTCCGATTTATGGCCTATCCACCTCTGGACCCTGCTGCTATCTCCAGATTAAGACCCCACCAGTATTGGAGATGAGGCTCTCTCCATTCAGTTTATTAGCACCTCAGAATATAACCAGTGCCAATTTTTGGAAGTGCTATTGAAGTGAATGGAGAGAGCCTCACGTGTGCAGCTGCCCCTCCATTTCTGGCCAGGTGCGACAGGACAAAGTGGGTCCTAGAGGTGGATATGTCATAAATGTCTTAGATGGGAGTACCCATTAGAATATTGTTTGCATTTTCACTGAAACTACCATTAATAAGGCAACTGCCTACATCAACCCCTTAGTGCCAGAAGTTGTACTAAAAGTGGAGGCCCTAAGAAGGAATCCATATTGGACTATCTAGCTAGTTCCTATAAAGGGCATGTGAACAGAGGTAATCACCAAGTTTTGGAGAATAAAAATACTTTATTATGTGCACTGTGGGTTATGTGCACTGGTATTTTTTTTATAATCTAACAGATACATTAACTTTTTTCTATTGAATATGGTTCGTTCTATGTTAGGAAGAAGGGTAGAAGTTTTATTCACAATGAAAATATGCACTTGCACCCCACATAACTAAAACCGCCTCACTTTACATTTTTGTTAAAGTGATCTTGTCACCAAGAAAATGCAGTCCAGTCTGCAGCATGTTATCGAGCGGGATTGGCTGATCAGTTTGATCTATTGTATTATAGGAAAAGATTCATAATTTATTTGTTAAAACCTCTGTTCTTTATATGCTTAGGAATCATTACAAGTTACACTGAATCTTTTCTTATAAACTATACATTAATTTGCTCAGCAACTCTTGCTCTGTGAGCTGCACTGCATTTTCATGGTGACAGGTTCTCTTCAATATCCCATGCACACATCCAGTATGGTTAAAAGAGTTGTCTGAGGGTTTAATAACGATGCTCTATCATCAGTATAGGTCAACACTATGATTTTTGGGGGTCTGACGCCCAGCAGCCCGCCATTTAGCTGTTTGAAGAGGCTGCGGCACCCTAGTGAGCACGGTGGCTTCCCACAAGTTACCAAGTACAGCGCCGTCTACTGGATAAAGGTTGTGCTTAGTATTGCAACTCAGTCCCATTAACTTGACTGGAACTGAGCTACGACTTGCCCATGTGACCGATGAACACGAGGTCACTGGCCTAGGAAAAGACGCTGTGCCTCTTCAAACAGCTGATCGGTGGGAGTCCTCAGGTCATCATTTTTAAATGACTGGACAACAGCTTTAAAGGGAATCTGTCACCAGCAACCTTCCTATCTAGCTGTTTGAATAGACACATAGCTGTGGATCACCTGATTAATACAATGTTTTTCTTTTGTTGATTCAAGGTTCCGTTCCCTAGTTATAACACCTTTTTAATATAACTGAAACGCTTAATTCCCGACCAATATAATAAACAACTTATACTTACCTACCTTCTGCGGAAGTCTTTTTACCAATATAAGCAGCGTGCCGGTTCTTGCTTCTACTGTACTCATCCCATACATTCAGTGCATCCTAGGACACTAATCTCCAGGGGGGCAGCCCGTACTGTTTGTAATACTCTTCTAGTGCAACACTGAAAGGTGAGCCTTCCCTCTATTACACAGCAACTTCTTGTCCTAAGCGGTCCTACCTATCTGCGCTTCTCTCTGTTTACTTTTGCTTGTCAATTGGGAGGGAGGGGCTGGCCCCAGAAATAGGTGAAGCATGGGTGCAACAAGAGCAATGGTGATGCCCTCATTACACCAAAAACCTAATTTACATATTGAGAAAAAGTATTAAAGCTCAGGAACACAACCTAGGATCAACAAAAGAGTGCTTTAATCAGGTGAACGACAGCTGTAAACAGTTTGATAGGGAAGTCACTGGTGACAGATTCACTTTAAAGAAACAAGGCCCATAATAAAAATGCGATGTTCTTTTCTGATCCACCTTTAGGACAGACAATTTGGAACTAAACAAAAAAGACGGAGAACACAAGATATGCTTCCCTCTGCTTCAGGAATTTATTTTGACTCCGAGATAAGCCCTGGAATGTCAGGCAGAATATCAGCTCCTAGGAAAATGTACCAGGGCCAAACAACTCTTTAGTTTTAAATGATGTATTTTGTCATTTTTCTTATTTTTTAATATATGTTTTTTGTTATTCTGTTAATGTTGTATTTAGCAATTTTGTATTTCTCACAGGTGAAAACCGAATCCGATGTTTGGTATAAGATGGAAATAAGACAATGCCAAGAACCTGTCTGTCCAGATTTCGGGCTGATAGATTTTTGTATATCTTCTCAAAATGACAAGAAAAATACAATTTATTACATATTTACAAAATGGTTGCATATTCATGTATGCTTAGGAGATCTGCATCTCATTTGCCAGTTACAAAAACAACTCCTGTTTTTTTGCAAAATTGTCGTATTTGTGCATACATCCCCAATTACAATGACTGAAAAGACCTACTCTTTCTCATTTTCAGTCATCAGCAGTGTAGTACCACCCTTATCTTGTAAATGTCACTGTTGCAAATATAATTCATTGTTATCCAGTTTTCGGCACACAGAAGAGTAAAAGCTGTTGGACAGTACCATGATGTGGATACAGCTGAGTTTACACAAAGTTTTATTGGTAAAGTTCTCTAAACGCACTCACTAAAGCGAACAGAATGATATGAAATGTATGAAGCTTTGCCCTAAGGCAATGATGAACCATCTTCAGTATAGACCACCATTCCCTATTCCCCTACAGCTGTTCACATGAAAATCTGGAGCTCTGCTGCCACCACTATGGGTCCAAAGTCCTTAGAGGCTGTATACTGTACGTAGATCAAACCTATAGGGGGAGCAAAGGCCTATGAAATGTTATTGTGGGGGAAATTGGAAACAGTGTTTAATACTAAAGTAAAAAATTGTAACAGTAGATCCTGCTATTGCACTATATTTGATCGGAATTTATATCTTGATTTTTCTGAACACCAAAAAATGCCCTCCCATTGTCCTCCTGTATCATGGTTTAGTTTTTTTGAAAAATATTCCAGAAAACATTCAGCTATATCCGAAAAGAATCTGAATTGCCATTAAAAAACAAAACAAAAAAACTCTAATACAATTCAACATTTAACTGTTTAAACTACCATGGAGAAAAGGAAAAAGAGAAATAGGCATGCAATCAAAGATGAGACTTGGCAATATACTCTTGCAAAAACAATGCAATGAGTATTTTGACATAAAAGTTGAAAAGCACCCTTTATACAAAGTAGAGGCAGTCATTTTGAGGGATGAGCCAAGATTTATATAGAAACCTGCACCTAATGAATGTTAAATCAGGCGTCATGCATAAGTGTCTTCCCTCAACTCTGTGAGTTTCCACCTGGCTAGATATAGCAGGACAATAGGTAACTCAAGTACCTGCACTTATACTGCTATTGCAGAGGACCTTGAATGACCCACAGCAATGAAGATTTCTTGGAGCATTTATGGAGATGCTGTGGGAAATGACCCACATCTACATGTAATGCAAGGATAATCTGAAACAACCATGGGGCAATAAAGCACTAGACTGGTAATGGGGAAGTCACTGTCCCTTGCACATAATGTGACATTCTCAAATGCTAATTACTTGGTCTACCCAAAGTGTGCAGTCAGTTTCAGACTGCTCAGATGACACCCAAGCTCAACACAAAATTACCACAATCATACTGTACTATAGTAATAGGTTTAGAAGTTTCCTTCTCATGAACATTGACTCAACCCTCAAGATGGTTGCCTCCACTGTGTAAAGATGGCAGGTGCTGTTTGATGGGGTATTCCAATTTCCACTGTTGAGACTCTCACAGTTGTCTTCTGCTGAGCAGATCTTGCTACTAGCCAAAGAGTGGGGACCTTGACAGTGTTTAGGTTTTTCCGATTACTCATAAAACCTAATGACCTCTTCTTGATTGGCTGAATGTCTCCTCCACTGATTATTACTTTGGTAGGTTTTATGAGTTCTTTAAACTCAAATAGTTTTGAAGTGGTCCCAACTCTTTGGTGAGTCCTAGATCCTTCTGTGTTGAGGACCACTATGAAGGTCATGCAAAATACAGGTTACTAATCATAATGAAATATAACCCCACCAACATATATGGGATTTTTGTAGACACTGGAATATCCCTTAAATTACATACCTTACAGGTCTTGCAGTATTATGAGTACCCTCATCAATCTACGGTATGTTGTACTTAGGTAAACAAGCAGAATGTTACATCAATGGTTGAGAGAATAGTGCAAACCCCAGTGTTCTGGGAAGGCAGAAACAGGCATCTGGTACTGGTTCCCGCTACCACTTTCTAAGCATGCCCAGTGATGGTTCTATAAGGTCCCATGTCATGCAAATCTACTGTTGGCATACCCAATGTGCTACTGCAAATAGGTTCTGGATCAGAAAATGCAATAGAATGAATTCTATTGTTTCTGTATTGAATGGATGTGTATCTTGCAGACAGCTCTTGGCTGTGGCCCCATGCAAGCAAGCACAAAGCAACGGATTAGGAACGCAAGAGAAAATCTTGACTTGCAAAAACTAAACTCACCCTTTTGAACAGTCTATGGTCCACCAGAGGGCTTTAGATAGCAAAACAATAGCAGACAGCTATTAGCACAAGGCGCACAACTGAAAGAGAACTCATATATACAAATAGCTTGGAAAGACATTTTATTAATCTGTTTTCAGTCATTTCCCGATTCCAGAATATCACATGTTACATCATGCAGTAGTGAAAGATACACAAGACGATTATTCTCCAGGTTTAGAAGTTTACTTGTTGACGTAAGCATAGAACAAACACTGTAATTATCAATGATGAGTGGTAATGGTGGTACATAATACAATATCTTTAAGTGCACTGATCTTCTACCAGCAGAAGGCCATATTTAGACCAATACATACGTCAATGGATCCAGCCTATCAGTTTATTAGGAATAGGAAGCAGTCACATCACACTCCTGGACCTCATAATTGTTAAAGGCTCCAGTGATGTCACTGCTTTCTGGATGGTTAAGCTCACAACATGGATCAAAGTTAGGACCTCTTAGTATTATTGAGTATTTTTGAAATGTAGATGGTTTATCAAGAAGAAGAAAGAGTAAAATTTAAGCGGGAAAAAAAATTCTTGTCCTTTTGGGTAACAGAAATTACAATTTTACCAAACATACACCTATATTTGTCTTCATCTTCTCTCAGTTAAGAAGCAGTATCATTTAAACAGCAGATTAAACTGGATTTAAAAAAAATCTATTAACAACGTCAGAACAAGATCAGAGCGTACGGTGTGATTTTTGTTGAATCATACTAGACTTTGATCTGTAAATTAAAGAGTCTCTGTGCTTCAGCTTATTAACAGCTGTCATGTCTGCAACCAGGTTCAACAGGTGACCTAAGCTAGCAGGTGGTGGTACTCAGGCAGCCAGTAGGGAGCTCTGACAGCACAATATTACTGGTGTCTCTGCTCTGTAGTGGCTTCTCCATGGTCAGATTGTAGAACATTGACCTGTCCTTAGACATATAGGTGACATTTCTGTCCTTGGACAATCAAAATTCTTATTTGTGTGCCTGGTGCACAAATATTTCGACATGCCAGAAAGCATCTTCATTGAATTACAAAGCTGTTTATTTCCTGAAAAAATGTAATTCCAAACTGAAAAGTGGAGGCGCTGTTGCTTTGTTGTCTATGAAAGTATTACCTTGCTTAGTGGTTGAAAGTGGTACTACAAGTGATCAAAACACTAAACCACAAAAACATTTAAGGAAAGAATTCTCCAAGACTAGTGTTTTTTCCGATTTAATAAGGAAGAATATATCTATAATACTGTATACTACTGCATAAATCAATTTACTTAAAGAACCATGACTACTCCTATAACATATGAGTAACAATGTAGCATATTTGCATCACCAGTATATACTACGATTCAGCCCTTTTAACATACGGCAATCATAGACAAAAAGAAGCTGTTGCTATTTGCAGACCAGACAGCATGTTATGAAACCTAACTATAGATGAGGGATCATCAACCTCAGACACCCCAGCTATTTTGAAACTACAACTCCCAGTATGTTCTGTTCACTTCTATGGGAGCTACAACAACAGCTAAGCAAGTGTGCATGCTGGAAATTGTAGTTTCACACCAGCTGGAGGTTGAATGATCCTTACATTACAACTTCACCCAAAGAACAAACTTCCCATAAGCTGGTGTACAGAATGTTGCGCATGCACCTACTTTTTTTGTAGTTCAATATATTATATAAATTGTCCTGATAATGATTTACAACCTATATTTAGCTCCAGAGCTGCATTCACAATGCTGCTAATTATAGCTAGAAACAGTCTGACAAGCTTGTCATTAGATACACACCTAACAATTCCGTTGAGCTCCTACAATGCAGGGGTGGGGGGCAGTCATGTTTCCCTATTTCAGATAACTGTACAGTGTCTGGTGTAAAGAAAATGCTGAAAATAACCTGATCAAGATCTGGGCAGGGAATACTGATTTAAAGGCGTTCTCCAACATTAGACAAACATGACTACTTTCTTTCTGAAAACTCATATTGTCCTTACTAAATCTATTTGGAGACCATATGCAGGACTATAACAGGACTGATGTAGGTGCCTGTCTATATATTTAATGGTATACAGCAGAAAGAATGGTGGCACATACTGTATCATTAAGCAAACTTGTGTTATATACATAAGCCAATTAGATCAAGTCTGAAGCTGTAGAGAGACTTTTTCACATATTTTGTGCAGCGAGACAAGAAAATCCCTGTATATAGTTTATTATACAGTGTCACCACCAGTAATCACCCCTTTTATATTCAAGAAGGGTAGCTCCTTTCTGCAGCCATAAATCTGTTTTGTTTTTGTCTATTGCTTTCTCGACATGGTCATTAAAATGATGACAGTCCCTCCATCCCCCAGGCACTTGGCTGAAGGATCCACCTATCATTTAAATTATTTGCAATGTATTCCTCTCTCCCCTCCACTTTCTGGTATCCTTACTCCGTCTCATCATTTAAATCCATTTTCGGGACTGTTCACTAACTGGCCGAATGAAAAATATCCAAAATTAACTTGTCTGTATGAGCAGTTGCTCATATTTAGAACTAGTTTACCTGGGTAGAGATTGATGATGACTCTTGAGATTTTATCTGGAGGAGTCATTTACCATTTGTGGCAGCTAACTACTCAAGTTCATTAATAAATGCTGCAGGTTAAAAATAATTTACCCCGAAATATGGAAAAGTTCTTAAGAAAGCTTGGTGACAATTAACATGCATGCCATTACAGCTCCCACAAGGGTGTCGTCCTGCTTTACTAGGATCCACAGTATTTAAAGCTCTGGGAAAGTTGAGTGACAACTCCTATGGATGATTTACTGTCTGGCAAATTAGTTGTCACCCACCATTGCCAGGAACAGATCAAACAGATGAAGTGGATTCATAACAGCTTCACAGAAGTGGGTGACTCAAAATTATTGTAATTTTATTTTTATTTTTAAATAAAATGTGGCAAAATATCAGGTGATTTCTGCTGACCTGTCTGGGAGCAGAATATTATCTAGAAATAGAAGCTGAGCTCTGTGCTATACAGGTATATATTATCTGGAGCAGGATTTCAGAGTAAATGTAGATGGGATTCCTAGAGAGGCAATGAGAGTCCTGATTACCCCGCCAACACAGCATGATTGACAGTTCTCTCTGTATAAGTGTGTGTACACAAAAGACTGTCAATTACTGTGTGTGGGCGGAGTCAGCAGGACTCTAACCATCTCTCCTAGGAGTCCTGTCTGGGTTTACATTGCTTTTAACTCAGAAATTCTGCTCCAAGTCATATAAACCTATTTATCACAAAGTTTAGCTTCTCTCCTTCTGTCCCGCTCTCAGATGGGTCACCAGAAATCACCTGCAAGTTTTTTTTAAGTATTAGTACAACCCAAAAAGTTTTTAACCAACATTTTTTTTAAACCATTCACTAGGAACTCTACCAACAGCTACTCTGGCCAATCCCAGCTGTTTGACCCCTGCAAGGAGAAAACTGAAAGAAACAGCAGTTGGGCGTACACATGTTTACTCCATAGGACCCCCATCAATCTTTATTTAGTGGATAAATGATGCATGTTTTAAACTAGAATGCCCCTTCAATTTAAATTACAAATTGCTAGCCCATTCGTTTAGTACTTGGGCACTTTCATCAGGAACCCTCTTACCCAGGCACACTAACATAGCAAAGCCTAAATATCGACAAGGAAACCTAGGCAGTTTCCTGTGGCCCTTTCAATATGGGAACTGAACACTAGCCCCATCTACATCGATCACAAATGGTGGCCTTATATTAATCAGCTGTTTATATGTATATACACTATATATATATTCACTTATGCTCTCACAGCAGCATGCTGACAATTACAGGGTCAGTCAACAAAGTTGCTCCCACCATATACGGCACCTGGCAGTGGTCTATAATCAAGCATATCTATATTATGTCATATTTAGTCTTTACTGCAGACATATCATACCTGTGACGGCAGCGACGTAAAAACCTCATGATCTTCCGAGCAGCTTGGTCTTGTTTTTTTGTCAGGAGACTGCTTCTGTAAAAGGGGAAGATGGCTGATTAGAATTCATGTATATATATATCGCCGAGTCAGTCCATGCTTGCAAACAGTCCCTCAAACCACCACACCCCAAAGGGTAAGGATTATACATGTTACATAATGAATATCTTTATTTTTGTATTCAATGCAGACTGTATACTCTCAGCTATGTTAAGATGGCTGCCCTATGTTAAGATGGCTGTTAGTGAAGACCAGCACTGTATAGGGGGGTCTTGCAGTGAAGTTCCCAGGTCTGGCTGAAGCCTGTAGTCCTCCTACAGCACAGAGGGGTTGCCCAAGCTCTCCTCTTACCACATGATGCTTTTATTTATACACTGAGCAGGCGGCAGATCTCCCTTCCCCGGCTGCTCCAGCTACATTCTCCAGCACTGCTAAGGGAGTGTCTACCAAGCGCAGGGATGTGGAGAAGTTCACACAGTCCAGCACTGTTATCACCTATCAGGGAGGACCTGGCTTTTTATCCATTCCCTTACAACATTTACTCTAGCTGTCCCTGCTTGTGCGTTCCCCGTCTACCTCTGAGCAAACTGACGGAAGAAGCCTAGCAACCTTAATTTTGATCTCAGGTAACAATAGCCAATACTGGGGACAAAAATGTGGCTTTTAGGGGTTATTTATTAAACAATCAAAAATTAAAACAGGGCCAACAAAGTGATATTAAACACCAAAATCCAATAGTCGGGAAAAAAAAATGCGACAGTCATCCTTTAAGTTCTAGGATAATAAGTTCTAAGATAATAACTAGAAAGGTGACCACAGTTTTGAACATGCCAAATTGTAATTTGATCTTTTTCTGCCATAGTAAATTTTGTACTTATATACAGTAGTAATAATTCAAATTTGTAAAAATATATGTTAGAACTACTGTTTGTCAAATGCTACAGTACCAAGCTCAAACTATAAGAATTTTCTCACCTGAGTTTCTGTTGCACGAGTGAAGTCGTCCGACGCTTTTGGCGCATTCTTCCGCACTCTTTGTAGCTTCTGTAGTACTGCTGGATGAGCACCGCGGCGCGCCGGCTCTGCTGGAACTTCTTCTGCTCGTAATAGCTTCTGAATTTGCTCTGGATGAGGATTGCAGCTTGGGTCATCTTTTTATAAAGTGCATACTGTAACGAAAAGATAACATACAACTATATGAAGGCTGCAGAACTAAGAGCGCTTAGGGTATACGGATATGGCAATGTTGTTTATTCAGATTTTCTTGCAGTTTTTGCTGCGTTTCTGAACCAGATCCGGATGTGTTACTCGTTGCGGATTTGCTCTAGATCTCACCCTTTACATTGCAACGAGTGAAATCTGCACCGAAAACCCACACAAACAATTGAAATGTCGCAGATTTCAAAATCTGCACCGTAGGTCAATTTCTACTCGGAAAATTTCCACACTGTGTAGATTAAATTTTGAAAATCGGTACTGTATCACACTCTGCCATTCTGGACTCTAAAAAAGCTTGGTGATGGACATCCTGACTGTCAGCCATCTTTCCAGATGCACATATAAAGAGCTTGGCAGACGATGACTCAAATTCTTCAGATCGGGGAAAGGGGGAGGTGGGGGGGTACTGTAAAAGTTAAAATGACACAAAGTCTTGTGATTTGATGGACATAAATTGCACAACTCATAATATTTGCCGCAATAACCTCGGATAATTAGGGCTTAAGAGGGAAATTAGCTCTTCATTTAGTTATGCGGGGCAATTAGCAGTCAGTAATGAAGATTAATACATCCATAAATAGTCTATTACCAGCGAGTCTATGTGTCAGGGCCATCCAGTGTTTGATGCTCATGGCATAGGAGCGGGCCGCAGCACTAACCCATCTGTCACACTGCACAGATTGCACGCTCACCAACAATACTGCATATTTATCAGTGGAAAATAGCCGTCTCTTTGAGAGCTATTTGAGCCAAAGGTCAAATGTAAAAATAATCCTTCAAACGTGTAGGAAAAAAAGATATCTAGCTAAACCTAGGTCTGTGAATGAGGCGTTGAATGAGGTGATGAAATTCAGTGACCATGTTCTGGCTTCTTCTCTATTCTGTGGATATGTCATTAGCAAGGGGAAATGCACCATTAATCTAGAAGAGTTCCTAACTGAGATACTGTTAACTAGTGGGGCATTTGCCCAGTGTAAATTTGGTATCAAGCCCCTCTTAACCTTATTACATATCATTCATACAGTAGTAATGCATCGTTTTATTTTTATGAGGTCTTTATGCACCCTAAAGCACCAAGACCTAAGTTGTTGAGATGATCTTTCATCTAGTCAACTTTCTTAAAGCTTAATGTTTGGCATGAGTCTAGGGGAAATTGTGTAAACCTTCTTGGCCATTGTGTCTGCCTCCAGAAAAGGTATAGTCAGGACTGTAGTAGTTATAGATGGTGCAGAGATAGCAGTCATAGAGGCCCTGATGCCTGAGAGGGTCAAAGGCCCCTGTGACATACGCGAACAACAGTATTATGAATAGCAGATGGTAGGTGTGTGTGTGTGTGGGGGGGGGACTATTACAGATTTTGCATTGAGACACAGAAGCTTCAAGTTAATACTTGAAGTTAATTCAAGTTAATACAATGTAGGGCTAGAATACCCACTAGTATATCTCTATCAGGACCAATGCACATGATTTGTCTTAATAATATATTGCTTATAAAAAGGTTAGAAATTTATATGACCTCTGTCTTGTTAGCAATCCCTATCCTGTATGTGGAACCACTCAGCAGATAATCACTTCCCTTTTAGTGACATCGCTGGGAAATTGCAGCACTTTACGGGACCCTCTGACATTGCAAGTCTCCCAGTGAGGATCCTAACACACCATTTAATACTGTTAGGGTACTTTCACACTTGCGTTCGTGTCGGAGCTGCCTGCCGGAGCCGCCGATCAGTGTGACAACTGACAGCATTTGTAGACGGATCCGGGTGCGGATCCGTCTACAAATACATTGCAAGAACGGATCCGTCTCTCCGCTTGTCATGCGGATGGACGGATCCGTCTTGCAGTCTTTTTCACAGTTTTCCCGGTCTGCGCATGCACAGACCGGAAGGAAGGATCCGTCCTTCAGTTGTTTCACAATGCCGGATCCGGCACTAATACAAGTCAATGGGAATTAGTGCCGGATCCGGCATCCCGGCGACTGATCAGGCATTTTGGACGGACATAATACCGCAGCATGCTGCGGTATTATGTCCGGCCAAAACGCCTGACAGTGACTGAACAGAAGGCATACTGATGCAAACGGAACGGATTTCTATCCATTCAGATTGCATGGGGATATGCCTGATCAGTTCTTTTCCGGCATAGAGCCCTTTTGACGGAACTCTATGCCGGAAAAGAATAACGCAAGTATGAAAGTACCCTTAGGACAGAAACTCTTGCTGCACGTAAGGATGATAATGTTTAATACTGAATAATAACTTGCCCAAGCTCCCACAGGATCAGAGGGTGAAGTCATAAAAATTAGTAATAGTGCATAGCGTGCTTTTAGACTCAGGTTAATACAGATTTCTAAGATCATTATATCTCTAGAAAAGCACATTTATCTACCCTATATGGAAATAATTTCTCAAGCAGCCCTGTAGGATACATTGGTAGAACTGATAGGTTCATTGTACTGTGCAGGCTGGCACATAAGTGGTACAGGTACTTATGTTACACGTGAAATAATAATGAGATCTTATTACCTTCAAGGCTATCCATGTAAGCTTTGGGAAGAATGAAATCGAGGTATTAGTAAGAAAAAGAAACAACAATGAAAACATTTAATAATTTGTTTAATCTTTAATTATTGGAGTAGATATTAAGCAAACAGCAACAAATATGAGAGAGGGTTACTGGGTGACAACAAGTGGCTGTTTTCTCTGAAATGACCGACTCTGACAATCCTTTAATTATCTGAACAAAATTAAAATCAGTGGTTTAATGTTCTCAGCCGATTGGTGACTTCTCATTAGAGTGAATCATCTTACTGATTTCTGTCCTTTGATAGCAGGGAGGCAGCTCATTGGCTTTGATATGTAATAACTGCTCTTCAGCCAGTCTCGTTTTCTGCTTGGCTGATGTTTATTGCGCTCATAAAACTTTAATGTCCGTTCCTATTTAGCAATTTTTATTGAATTTGCAACAAAGTAAAATAGGCGTTCAACACATTGTGTGTGGCTGTTCCCCTGAATTAATTTCATATCAAGCCGTAGAAAATCTCCTCTGTGTGCACGGAACATTCACTTTCACTTACTCCTCGGCACTCGAGCAATTTACATTTTTACAACTTCATCTGGGTTGTTGTAGGCTTAAAGGGGCTTCTATGACACACTATAAATAGGGGATTGGAGACTAGAACTCCTAACAGTCTAGCGTTGGGGCTATCAGTGCATAAAAGGGATTACATTCATGGTAGCTATGGATGAGGAGATTGAAATGTTTCTTAAAGTTGGTGTTCTAAACCAACAAGCCCTTATTAGATGAAGGCCTCCCCAGTGATTAATTACTGTGGGTCTGGCTCTTCTTAAAGGGGTTGTGCGGGATCCTTAAATATGTCATTTAATCGTGTAAACCTCATCTTATCCCTTATAGAGCATAATAGTGTCAACTTTTCACTTCCATCTCCATGCTCCCGCCGAGCTCCATTGTCTACAAGCTAAACTTCCAGGTTGTGGTTGTAGATGAGCAGCAGCCACAACACTTTCCCATAGTCCTGTGCGCTGCAAGATGAGGCAGAAATGTAAATGCCTCCTACACGCCTTTCCTGGGCCAAAAACTCCACCACTATACCCTCCATCATCCTCTTGCCGTCTCCTCCTAATGTTTCCTCCCACACAGCTCCAATATGACAAGCAGTGGACTCCACCTACTCGGGTTGTGCATCAAGATCACATGGGTCTGACATCATGACCATTCAGGCAGGGATTCTGACAGAGGGGATCGTGGGAGTCCTGGTCATGATGTCAGACGAAATGCAGTCTCTACCGAGGGTGCAGTCACATGACCACTCTCCCGATCTAGACAGAAAAAGTAACGCAAGTACATTAGCAAATTGCAAGGCCTGGCAGGGAAAGCACAGTAAAAGGTAAAGATCTATACCCGGATAACCCTTTTAAGTTTCCCATACACTTCATCCTATGCTTGGCCCAACCAAGTATCTGTGTATGGGGAGTTTGGAAAGTTAGCCATCAGCCAAATACTTGTTGGGCCAACAGCTATTGAAGGTGTATGGGGACATGAACCCCATGCTGATCGGGCTCCATATGGTCCCTGATTTCGTATTACGTATTAAACCTTCAAATGCATCTACTCTCTGTTATTGGGAGGGCGTTTGGACCACTCTATGACATCCATGTATACTGTAACTTTTCTTCAGTTCGATGGAGAATGACGACTGTTATGGACAGATTTATACTAGGCCTGCAACAGCTGGAACACCAGATTCAGGGTATTGCTATTTTGGCAATTCTTTGATGGTTTGCACTGGCTAGTCCTCCTCCGCCAAAAGTGTGATGGCCGTGCCCATTTTGAGGACCGCAAACTGTGGATCCGCAAAAAAAGGGCACCGGCAATGTGCACCCTGCATCGCGGTGACTTAAATGGGTCCGCGATTCACAAGGTGCAGCCAAAGATAGGATATGGAAACACTCTGAAACCCTTTTGCCTGCTTCCGGGTCCATGCCTCCGCGCCACAAAAGACTGGACGTGTCTTATCTTTGGCTGAGTCTTGCAGATCGTGCATAATCCCAACACGAGCTCAGCCGGATGTCAATGCATGAAGAGACAGAATGATTATGTACTAAAAGTGAGACATCAGGGAGCAATGTGCAGGGAAAAAACAGAACGGCATTATATAAAAGGTGCTGAAAGGCTACAGACGCAGACGTGAGCTGGGAAATCTCACTCATGAATCTGTCTTTTCAGTTGCTTTTTTTTTTAAAATAATTTTAGACATTTGGGCTGAGATTGGAGTACAATCTATTTTTGGAGCATTTGATTAATCAGTAAGTAGAAGCCATCAGAAGTGAAGCTTTCAGAAGTGAATGTGTTGATGAAGCAGAGACAAAAACCCTGCACGAAGCACAAGAGGCCGACACGACCGGCATTGTTCCCAACAAAAACTGCGGCAAGCGGGAACATATCCCAATTAGTGTGAATCAGTATGAAGAGTCAATGGGTTATTTTCAGTCTTTTTCATTCATAGCCAGCACTCCAGGAGTAAATCTATCTCTGCCACATTTAGAAATTCATATTCCATGCCATGAAAAAAAATCGTCTGCATCATTTCCCGATTCTGTTTTTGTGTACGGTTGGTTACGAAATTAGACAAATGTATTTGGACCTGAATGCACAGCCAGTTAAAGTTGACCTCCAACTTTGATTAACACTGACTCTGCGATCAATAAATCTTCATTACCTGATTTACTCTTGACTTATTCCTGTTCAGATTCGAGTCGTGTAGAAGCAACCTCTTCTGGTTCTACTCAGAAACCATGAACAAGTAGGAGACCATCAACATGTAGCTGTTGTGGTAAGAGCTGAGCAGCTAGCTCAATGACCAATCAACATTCAAACAATCTCATTAACATAGACATGTACTTGGACGGCGTATTCATGAGTGAAGGACCAAAATATATTCTGAGGACTATATACAGGCATAATATGTGAATAATAGATCTGCCAATAGCAGCTTGTTGATGGTTTTCAACATAGATCACATTTGCTGAACCTTCAAGGGAACCTGTCATGTTGCACATGCAATTCTTTTTGTGGGCAGCATGCTATAGAGCGAGAAGAGCTGAGCAGATTGAGATATAGTCAAATGGGAAAGGATTCAGTATAACCTGTAATTTACTCATTTACATCCATGCCCTTTTTATGCTTCAGAGTCCAGTAGGTGGTTCCATTCTGTGATTGACAGCTATTTCTCTATGCATAGAGAGCTATCTCTGTACACATAGTTATACATGGAAGTAACTCCCTCACTGTCCTAAACCACTAGGAAATCTGACATTAGCCCCTTCACTGTCATAGACCACCAGGAATATTAACATTTAACTTTTCGTTGCCCTAAATCACCAGGGATGCTCACACCAACACCTTTACTGCCGTAGACCACTAAGGCCCCTTTCACACGGGCGTTGCGGGTGCACTCCGTCAAACAGTGCGGGTGCGTTGCGGGAATCGCCGCGATTTTTCCCTGCGAGTAAAAAAGCGCTGTCATGCGTTTTGCACGCGCGGGAGAAAAATCGGCACTTTTGGTACCCAGACCCGAACCTGCACTTCTTCACAGAAGTGCATGTTTGGGTCAGAAATTGTCCCGCTGGTATTATTTCACATTATAACATAGTTATAATGTAAAATAATACCCTTGGCCATCTTCCTAATGTTAACAGGTGCAGAATGGGTTAAAAATAATAAACTAATATTAACTTACCAGTTCCATTTGATCGCAAAGCCCGGCATCTCTCGTTAGCTTGCTAGTAGAAGGACCTGTGATGATGTCACATGGTCACATGGACCAATCACATGCTCCATCACCATAGTGATGGAGCAGGTGATTGGTCCATGTGATGCTGTGACATCATCACAGGTCCTTTTCCTACTAGCAAGCTAACGGAGAGGATGCCGGGCTTCGCGATCAAACATCCAGACGATAGGTCATCAGCATAAAAAAGTCAGAAAACTCCTTTAATAAATTAGGCACATTTCACTGCAACGCGCAGCGGATCAGGTCTGAGCTGCAGCTTGTTGTGTATTACCTGTTTGTACTTTCTATAGCAGCGTTGTATGACGGCCGTAGCCACATCCTGCTGTTCCCTTAATGGACGACCCTAGGAAGACAGTAAGTGCAGGAGTAAGTGGCTGGATCAACAGTGCACAGGTGTAAATACCCCCTCCCCTGCTTAGACCATTGTCTATATAACTGTTTATCATCAATGCTCTCCTGAAAAAAAAGTTGCAACACATTTCTCTTTTCAAGATATTTGTTTGCTGTCAGTGAATGGAAACATTCTTTTGAAAGGCCTTGTACATATGAATGAATCATGGCTCTGTGTTGTATGGTATGGTGCATGGTGACCATAGAAATGTTTGGCCCACACTGTATTCCTGATTTCATAATTGGCTTGCTCAACCCTATGTAAGTGTTCTACCGTCAAAAGATCCTGCCACCTGAGGAATACAGCGCCCCATAGAGGCATCATATGGCACCACAAGCTACAGCTACATAACACAGAAACATAGGGAGTCGGTGGGCCCCCACATAGACTGGGTGCACATGAAATAAGGCCTTACACTGAGAGGCTGAACACCTGTCCTGACATGCTTCTCCTGTCATAAAGCTGAGTGTTTGTTACAATGCATCAGCCAAAGCAATCCTCTGTGTGTTACACAGATGTACTGTATAGGTGCTGAATATAGGCGCCGGGTGCGCAAACGTATATTACTCTGAAGACAAATGAGACAAACCTTGTACTTCCTGAACACGGTCTGGACGAGTTTGGCCGCCTCGTAGAGTTCTCGCTGTTCATGGTCGGACAGGGTCAGCTGGGCAAATTCATTTTCCACCTTCTCATTGGTGGACGCACTGAGAAATTCTGACCAATCAGCAGCAGAGGGTAGACTGGGTTTTTCAAAGTTTGTTTCACTCATGGGGGAACACGCAGGACTTAAGCTGGTGTTGGAGGAAGGAGTCAGAGGTTCACTGTACAGCGACCTGTGCAAGAAGACAATAACCCCAGCCAAAATGGAGTAAGCCACTGGTATTAGTCAAGCTGGCATATTCTGTATATAATTATATGTACTGCTGGTATAAGATATACATCTTCTTGTATATAGTGATATGGAGCATGTTGGTATAACCTGGGTATCTTCTGTATATAATTATATATGTACAGCTGGTATAAGTTATACATCTTCTTGTATATAGAGATATGGAGCATGCTGGTATAACCTGGGTATCTTCTGTATATAATTATATATGTACAGCTGGTATAAGTTATACATTCTTCTATATAGTGATATGGACCATGCTGGTATAACCTGGGTAGCTTCTGTATATAATTATATATGTGCAGCAAGTATAAGTTATACATCTTCTTGTATATAGTGATATGGACCATGCTGGTATAACCTTGGCATATTCTGTATATAATTATATATGTACAGCTGGTATAAGTTATACATTTTCTTGTATATAGTGATATGGAGCATGCTGGTATAACCTGGGTATCTCCTGTATATAATTATACATGTACAGCTGGTATAAGTTATACATCTTCTTGTATATAGTGATATATGGAGCATGCTGGTATAACCCGGGCATCTCCTATATATAATTATTTATGTACAGCTGGTATAAGTTATACATCTTCTTGTATATAGTGATATGGACCATTCTGATATAACCTGGGTATCTCCTGTATATAATTATATATGTACAGCTGGTATAAGTTATACATCTTCTTGTATATAGTGATATGGAGCATGCTGGTATAACCAAGATTTCTCCTGTATATAATTATATATGTACAGCTGGGATAAGTTATACATCTCCTTGTATATAGAGATACTGTATGGACCATGCTGGTATAACCTGGGTATCTCCTGTATATAATTATATATGTACAGCTGGTATAAGTTATACATTTTCTTCTATATAGTGATATGGACCATGCTGGTATAACCTGGGTATCTCCTGTATATAATTATATATGTGCAGCTAGTATAGGTTATACATCTTCTTGTTGTATATAGTGATATGGACCATGCTGGTATAACCTGGGTATCTCCTGTATATAATTATATATGTACAGCTGGGATAAGTTATACATCTCCTTGTATATAGAGATACTGTATGGACCATGTTGGCATTACCTGGGCATATTCTGTATATAATTATATGTACAGCTTGTATACATCCCCTTGTATATAGAGAAATGGACCATGCTGGTATAACCTGGGCATATTCTGATATATACACTCCTCAAAATTGAAATTGTAACACCAAGAAGGAAAAGTCGTGGGATTATGCAAACCGCAGGATCGATATTGTTAATGATATGCAAATGATAAAGACAAGTAAACAAAATATTGAAAACATAGATTTATTCAGTATTGAGTATGAGCTCCACCTGCAGAAATACACGCACTTACACGCCTTGGCATGCTATGAATGAGGTTATTAATGGTTGTCTGAGAAATAATGGTTGTCTGTCTGGCACGCTGAATGCACTTAGGCACGCAAATCATCAAGATCTGCTGCTGGCATCTCCCTTTGAAACCACCGACCAATGACATCCCTGATGTGCTTGACAAGAGACAAGACTATAGACACTGCAGACTATGGTAGCGGGTTTAGGCCACACAGATTGCTCACAGTAGCACTAGCAACATGGGGCCTGGAGCTGTCCTGTTGAAAAACGGCTCCAGGGACACTTTGGAGAAATGGCTGTGTCACTGGTTCTACAATCAAATCAACTTAACACTGATCTGATAGCATACCTGAAATGAAGACTAGAGGGGTCTGGCTACTGTACATCATGCCACCTCACACCACAATCCTGGGAGTAGGACCAGAGTAATGTTCCCTTGTGAAGGCCTCTTTGTGGCTTTGCCAACATGGTAGCCAGATCAATCTCTGGCTATAATTCTGAGACACAAGCAAGACATATAAACCTCCATTCCAGGCTCCATTGCTGTGCACCATGACAGCAGTGTGAGGTCAATGGATGTCTGGATCGAAGCCCACTGTCATGCAAATGCCTTCTTTATGTTTGTGTAGACCCTGTTTGCTGCCCTAGGCTTGGGATGTGACATCCGAATCCAATTGCAGTACAGAATAGATCAGAATGTGCCATTCTTCTTATCAGACAACACATTCATGCAGAGGTCCTCCTCTGTGCACCTTTTACTCTCATTCAAGTTCATCCTAGTTTTCCCAACCACAAGGATATGCAATGTTGAAGAGTGTTGACATTTTACCCTAATATAAACAAAAAGAGAGAAAAAACAGCGCCTCATGTGCGGTAATGTCTTAGGCCTCTTTCACACTTGCGTTGTTAGCATCCGGCGTGCACTTCCGTCGCCGGAAGTGCCCGCCGGATCCGTAACAACGCAAGTGAACTGCAAGCATTTGAAGACTGATCAGTCTTCAAAATGCTTTCAGTGTTACTATGGCAGCCAGGACGCTATTAAAGTCCTGGTTGCCATAGTAGTAGTGGGGAGCAGTATACTTATCGCTGCGGCTCGGGCGCTCAGAATGACGCCAGAGCGCCCCATGCACATGGATCATGTGATCCATGCGCGTGGGGCGCCCTGACGTCACTCTGGAGCGCCCCGGGAGCCGCATGGGTGGTAAGTATACTGCTCCCCCGCTCCCCACTACACTTTACCTTGGCAACCAGGACTTTAGCGTCCTGGCTGCCATGGTAACCATTCAGAAAAAGCTAAACGACGGATCCGGCGATGCGCCGAAACGACGTTTAGCTTAAGGCCGGATCCGGATTAATGCCTTTCAATAGGCATTAATTCCGGATCCGGCCTTGCGGCAAGTGTTCATGATTTTTGGCCGGAGCAAAAAGCGCAGCATGCTGCGGTATTTTCTCCGGCCAAAAAACGTTCCGGTCCTGAACTGAAGACATCCTGATGCATCCTGAACGGATTTCTCTCCATTCAGAATGCATTGGGATAATCCTGATTAGGATTTTTCCGGCACAGAGCCCTGACGACGGAACTCTATGCCGGAAAAGAAATACGCAAGTGTGAAAGAGCCCTTATATTGGTAAAAGTTATATGGTGCGTATTGCGCTTACCGTCCACCGTTGTGGTGAGCCACAACAGCTATTTGAGCTCTGCTGGTCTTTGGCCCCACCAGCTCAGGGAATGCCTCGCTGCGGCCCGGTCTCACCCCTTCTCGATCCACGAGTGGCCAAAAAGAGAAGACTGTCCAAACGGCGCTGCTGGCTTAAAGGATAAACCTTCTTGGTTTAGTTCAAAAAATCTTTTTAATTTAAAGTTCAGGTCGACGCGTTTCGGGGGCGGAGTGCCCCCTTCATCAGGACAAACTCTTCGACCTGAACTTTAAATTAAAAAGATTTTTTGAACTAAACCAAGAAGGTTCATCCTTGAAGCCAGCAGCGCTGTTTGGATGGTCTTCTCTTTTTGGCCACTTTCCTGACATCTTATCCTAGACACGTAGCAATCTGCCGGACTGATAAACCAAGGTCTCACAGTTCAAGGATTCTATCCCTCTTCAGGCTGTATTAGACAGTCCAATGTGGCAAACAATTGTCCCTCCCAGCAATCGCTTGCTCGCTGACGGAGGAGGCCGCTGTTATTACATGCAGCGATCTCCTCCGCAGCATGGGGAGGAGTGATCGCTATGCCATCGCTCGTCCCTTATGCTGTATAGTGGTTTGCCGGTGGCAGATCGTTATTAGACACCATAATATGCCGCCTGCAAATGATAATTTTTTAACATGTCTAAAGATTTGGATTGCCCGATGATCGACTGTTTGCTCATTCATCAGGCAATCGGCGGCAGTATTACACTGAGAGATGATCGCTAATGAGCATTCACGCAAATGCTCATTAGCGATTATCTGACGAAAAATCATGCAAGGGTACTTTCACACTTGCATGGCTGGATTCCGGCAGGCACTTTCTGCCGCATCCGGCAATCTGTATGCAAACCGATACCATTTGTAGACGGTTTCCGGATGTGGATCTGTCACACAAATGCATTGCAATACCGGATCTGTCTCCCCGGTTGTCATCCGGAAAAACGGATCCGGTATTTTTAAAGGTCTGCCCATGCACAGACCGGAAGAACGGAATACGTCAATGCGGTAATTTTAAAGCCGGATCCGGCACTTATAAATTTCAATGTAAATTAATGCCGGATCCGGCATTCCGGCAAGTGTTCCGGAATTTTGGACGGAGAAAATACTGCAGCATGCTGCGGTATTTTCTCTGGCCAAAAAACGCAAAAGTGACTGAACTGATGCATCCTGAACGGAATGCTCTCCATTCAGAATGCATTAGGATCAAACTGATCAGTTTTTTTTACTGGTATTGAGCCCCTAGGACGGAACTCAATCCTGGAAAAGAATAACGTTAGTGTGAAAGTACCCTAGTAGAGGCTTTAGTTTGTGACAAGTGGCAATAACTGGCACGCCGATGAACAGGAGGTATCACACACCTCTTTCATGCTGACTTTTTTTTCCACATGCCACAGATTGGAGCTAGGTGCTTGGAAAATGTAATCATTGGCAGATCACATGCTACCACCTGGATTTGCAGAACCTTATGACTCGTCCTTTATGGTATTGCAATTTCAATATTGAGGAGTGTAGTTAATTCACAACCAGTCTACCAATATTGATGTGAATACAATGTACCATTCCTGTAATGACATACCGTATTTGTGCAGCACTAGGTAAGTGATCAACATCAGCAAGATAACTGGCCAGCCAGCTCATGGTGGTGCTAAGCGCTGCGGTGTCTGCCCTCTCTGTCAGTGGAGATTCCATGGGCACAAAGTTCTCCCGCTTGATCCGGTCAGGTGTGGCCTCTATGATCTGTTCTGCCAGATTCATCATATTCACCTGAATTAAAGACAAGGGAATCTCTTGAGATTCAGCTCTACATTGTGTGCAGGTAAGGATGAGCTATCTATTTGGCAGGGATATACGTATGGTCTGATTGTGGTAATGCTGAAAATATTGCACATAAACTGAACCCATTGACAGGACCTGAAATCATTGGAAACGCTTCCTGTTAAACTGTGCCCCGGTGCTCAACTCACAGACCAGTTTTATCTCCAATCAATAGCCAACACTGCAGTGCACTAAATACTAACAGCTAGAGCTCAGGACATGCCACGTTTCTGTGCAAGTGTCGTCAGTTTTATATAGTGCTCTGTACACTTTAACCCCTTAGTGACCAGCCTGTTTTGGGCCTTACTGACCAAGCGTTTTTCTTCCTTTTTTCATCGTCGCGTTCCAAGAGCTATAACTTTTTTATTTTTCAGTCTATATAGCTTTACGAGGGCTTATTTTTTTTTCGATATAAGTTTTCGTTTTTAATGGCGCCATTTTGGGGTACATATAACTTTCCGATTAACTTTGATTAGCTTTCTGGGAGGGAGATGGGAAAATCAGCAATATTGCCACTGCGTTTTTACGTTATAAATTTTTGGTATAAATAATATAATATCTTTGTTCTCTGGGTCAGTACGATTACAGTGATATCAAATACATATAGTTTTTTTTAGGTATTACAACTTTTTTGCAATAAAACCCCCTTTTTTAAAAGAAAATAATGTTTTTACATTGCCGCTTCCCAAGACCCGTATCTTTTTTCTTTTTCTTTCTATGGAGTTGTGTGAGGGCTTGATTTTTGCGGGACAACTTGTATTTTTCATTGGTATCATTTTGGAGTAAATGGCGCTTTTTGATCACTTGTTATTAAGTTTTTTCAATGGCAACCAAGAATAAATTAGCAGTTCTGCAATTAGCAAATTTTTTTTACGGCGTTCAATGTAGGGGATGATTTATGTGATATTTATGTAGTCCGGGTCGTTACGGACATGGCAATGCCAACTATACTAGGGAGATTTTTTTTGCAATTTTTTTTTAAAGCGTATTTTCAATGGGAAAAAAGTGTAATTTTTTTAAGGATTTTTTAAAATGTAATAAATGTTTTATTTTTACCACTTAATAACAGACTGTATTTTGATTGCTTATAAAATGTAATGCATTATCCATATAATGCATTGCATTTTAATAGCAATGCTATTTTAACATTGACCAGCAGGCTGCGCCAGAGAGGCATAACCTGCTGGAAATTACTGAAGGCTGGTCTGGGGCCTTCATAGACACCAGCGAGCCTTCACACACATCGGCACCCCGCAATCGCATCTACCCACGGGGGGGGGGGGGGGGGTGGCCCGTGCAGCGCTTAGACTGGGCCACCATAAAAAAGCGGCGGCTCAGCCTAAGGCCCCTTAGTGACCGCTGTAAAAACACATATCTGTGGTCACTAAGGGGTTAAAAGACCCCCATAACTTTGTCTATCCAAGAGAAGTAGAAAGAATGAATCACTAGAATACAGGGGTAAACCATCCATGATGGTAAGGTAGATCTTGCTCCAAGCAGGACCATTCTCTGACTGTAGGTGGCAGCTTTTTAGTAGCTATACAGTACATCCTATCAATGTCTCTGTCTCTAATTTTGGAAGGAGAGAGGATAGCATTTTATCCTTTAATATATAAAATCTGTGGCATATCTTTAACGAAGGCAGACCACACAACTGCTATTATAACGATTCCAGCTTCCAGTAAATGGTAACTGGATAAATTCTAATGCACTGAGCTCCCCCTAGTGGTGGCTGCAGGCAGCCAGCTTTATAATAGCAGGGAAGCAGATATATCAATGTATTTTTGCCAGTTGTCTGGTGTAAATTCATTAAGAAATATGGTGTTTAGAATGAGTGCTACATTTACAAAGCCCATGTTCCACTATGGGACCCTATGAGATCTGTGTACCCCAACAGTCTTAGTCTGCTGACAAAATGGCAGGTGAGCTACAGAATTTTCCCTAAATTTCCACAGCCTTCCTCAGAACAATCCCACTTGTAAAGGGGGTGAATCTAAGAGAATTGCTATGTATGCAATTAGCTCAGGTTAACAGACGAATAACCTATATCTTTAATATGGTACAGGCTTTTATTTGTCGGTTGGATGGTGTTAATATAACCTCAACTTCTATAATGAATGTGGAGACCTATTAGTGTCTGGATCCACCTGAAAAAGGCTCTAGTCACCTTTACTCGCTCGCCTCAGTGCGATGAACTCCAATGATCAGTCTGCAACCTTTTGTAAGACGCCGCTGCCAGCTTTAAGAGCATTCCATGTAAGTGCTGATCAAATGAGGACAACTGGGAGCTTGACCTCTGCTGGAGTCTAAAGACCCATGGCATTGTGTGGCTGGACGAGAGCCCAGGTTAACATATCTGCAATTGTCTCAATCTATGGTGCAATAAATTTAAAGGGTTTGCCTACTGGTCAGTCGCTTTTTAGTATGAGGGCCCCTCGATGACAAATTAAGCTTTTATTGGTTTTTAAGTATGGATTAAAAGTAGCATTTTATTACAGGTATTTTTCAGTAGCGGCTGATCGAGAGCTTTGCTTTCATTATCTTGTATTATTCACTGATTACTCTTCCATGTGGGCACAATTCTTGGTGTAAGCTGCTTATGATGGTAACATTACTGCCCCAGAGGTTCTCCAGCTGTTTCATGAACATAGTACTGAGCAGCGGTGGCAAGTCATGCTCAAAGCAAGTGGGTGCATAATTGTAGATTGTTTCCTTGTATATGTTAGGGACCTCTGGCATACAAGAATAAAAGAAAAACTCGGCTACTCTGTGGGTCAGGTGGGCATTTTAAGTTCATTCATTTGCAAGAACCTGGTCCTTACCTGAAGCTCATCCATGTGTTGTAAGCATTCAACATTCTCCATGTTTTCTCTGTAAGACAGTAGATCGGCATCCACCATTTCCCTCTCAGACATCATTAAGACACTCATCTGTTCCCTCTGACGCAGCCTATGCCCCACTATATCCTTCCCCAGTCCTGAAGCCTTCGATGTTCCTGTGACCTGCCCCATGTAGAGCTCCTTCTGGTTCCACTTCAGTCCTGCTCTGTATCCGGAGGTATCTGGAGTACGTTGAGGAAGCTCTCTGGCAAAGTGGCGCATTTCCTCCCCGTGGGTAGATTCGGTCATTGGCTGCTTGGAGCTGCAGCTTTGCTTCCTGATGGTTGATTGCTCCAGGCTTAGAGCTGTAGCAATAACCTTCTCCTGCCTAACCTGGAAATATTCAGGGTTCAACTTGTGTTTTTTAGCAGCTGGGTAATCTTTAGGATTTTCAGTACTGTAGTAATTAGAGGGCTCTGATCTTGGTCTTCTCAATTCTGTAAAAAATGAACAAAGATGTATTAAAATGAATAAATTAATAAAATACCCATCCATTCTATCTAATCTATCTATCTATCTATCTATCTATCTATCTATCTATCTATCTATCTATCTATTTATCTAATCTATCTATCTATCTATCTATCTATCTATCTATCTATCTATCTATCTATCTATCTATCTATCTATCTATCTATCTATCTATCTCTTATATCTATCTGTGTATCTGTCTATTTATCTGTCTATCCATCCATCTATCTGTCTCATATCCATCTATCTACTACATTTTATAATGCCTCAGTATCAAGAAATGATGAGACAATTCTTAGTAGACTCTCCCATTCTCATTACAGTTTCTTAGAGAATATTTTGTTGACTCGGAATGAAAAGATTAATCAAACTCTATAGGTAATTAAGCAGAATTTCTAACTTGCCATTTTTCTTTACAAGAGAACAGCTTTATATTTTCCATTTTACAACTACCCATAAAAATACTGTTTTGATGCCTGAATGGTGGCAGAAACTCTGCAGATATTGTTCTGTGGGCTTGGTACAGTCATGCCGCCCATAAATATGTGGCACATTGCTGATCCTTCGTAAGTGGGAGCATCTACTAAATTTTATATAGTCCTGGTAGAACTACAGCGGGCATCTTGAAGCAAACCACAATGGCTACCATTTAAGCTGGGTTCCTGCCCAGCTTTCCTAGACATCTGAATGACCAGTGTGCCCAGAGATACAGCACTGCTTTGTATTAATAGGCAGATTTGTGTCAAAATCTCTAACATAAACCCTTTCCATATGTCGTATAAGGTTTTCTTGCTTGGTACCCCCCCCCCCCTCCCCCCTCCATGAGTGAGGGCGCAAAGCCACTAAGTAAAGGTGCCTTCTACTCTTGAAGACCTGGTTGTTCCTTCTATTACCTGACATGTAATACTACAATTCCCCAGCAGAGGCCGCTGCAGGGTTAATGTAAGACCAAATGAAACTTTCCCCCAGTGAAAACAGCTGATGTCTTGAGGTTCAAGGAGCCTCATCAAATTTCTTGCAGAAAAATAACTTTTAGCTTTTTGGCTTCTCATCCTTTGCCATCGCCGCCTTCTCTTCCTTCTTACCTGCACTGGCATTTGAAATAATTGTGACGCCCTTCTGAGTCTCCTGTTGGTTGATGGCCTCACTCTGCCACTGGTTTAACCAGCTCTCGGCACTGGCCTCAGCACCAGGGGAGCATTGTAATCGTGCACTTTGCCCCAGTTGAGACTGTTCTTCCCTTTGTAACTGTTCTAGACACTCGGCAAGCTTCACATGGCCCCGGGAACGGGCGATGGACAGAGGGAGTCTGCCAAGAGAGTCGGGGATGGAGATAGCCCGTCGGTCCCACTTATACAGCACTACAGCAGCTTCGGTGTGACCCAGTGCACAGGCCCACATCTGGGAAACAAGAGAGCATAAGATGGTGTCAGCATCACACTCTACGTGGTGGTCATTGCATTGTAGTAAACGGGAATTTTGTTCTATTATACATGCTCCACCCGGGATTGAGGTGCGGCAAGTGTGAATGAGGCATAAGACAGAAAGATATTGGAGCAGTTTAGGGATCGTGCTCTTACCAGAGGAGTACATGAGAAATGATCAACATTTAAAGGATCGACCTCCAGTTCCAAATCAATGCTGTCAGCGTGCTTTGTCCTGTAGACAGAGATGGAAAATCCCATTACTTATGGTTATTGACAATTTTAACACAGGAGAGTTCTCTGAGGATATTTCTTCTAATATAGCCAAACATGGCAAGCCCACAGATACCGGGGGGATCATCCACTAAAAAATATCTGGGGTTCTCCCAATATTTCTGTTCAGAATAGGGGCTAGAGTGAATGATACCTGTCCGAGGTGTGGGAAGGGACCGGCATCACTACTACACATGTTTTGGGACTGTGAGGGGCTATTGAGCTTTTGGGCAGGGGTGCTACAAAATATCAAGGACGCATACCGGGTGGAGATACCAGCTACTCGCAGGGCGTGACTTTTGGGAGTGCTGACCATTGGGGACCGGAGAATGCGCCTCGGGGTGCAACGTTTATTATTTCAAGCTCGTAAATTGATAGCCAGGTACTGGATCCGTCCAACGCTAGCAGAATTCCTTAATAGAGTGACCGACATCTTACGTCTAGAAAGGGGGTATATATGTAAAGGAACTGTGAAACCAAATTTGCGGCAATATGGGACAAATGGCTCTCGGCTAGGGCTGGGGCATCCTCCACTTAATCTACCAGAAGCCTCCCATGCAAGAAAATGATAATTTGAGTCTTCTGTTTGGAATTACACTGCCGCCGGGGGAACTGAATGTGTCTAGGAATTGTCGTAGGTGGTGGCGGGATGCGTCTAGGAGGTTTGGATTTAATGGATAGCACTACTTGGTACTGGGCTCTCCAATTATATTGGAAGAATTTTTTTTTGTTTTCTTTCTATATATGGACTGATAGGTGTCTAGAGTGGGGTCTAGAACGTCTGTTTCCTGGGGGGATTTGGTTGGGTTGCTTTTATGTTTTTTACTTTTTTTTTATTTTTGTGGCTCTGTTTGTTTATTATGTGACCAGATGCCATGTATCATGGAAAAGTCAACTTTTCTGTATAATGTTGTAAAAATGGTTAATAAAAACTATCTGATTTAAAAAAAAATATCTGGGGTTCTATTTGCTGCCTTCACCCCAGTAATTTATGTACAGTGTCGATGCCACCTATTACTTACAGTGTGCGACCTTCATGTCAAGCTGTTCTGATCAGCTCTTAGCTAACAAGCAGATGGCCCCAACAGGTAATCATGACCCACAAGGGGTATTTGGGAATGTTTCAAAATACTACAAATCCACCTTAAAGGGGCTGTCCCATGAAGAATACTCTACAGGTTTCAAACCAGCACCTGCATCTTAATATTTTTGTAATTGCATGTAATTTTGTGTAGCCACTTAGTTATTCACTAAAATGTATCTGTATAGCGCCACCTGCTGTTTGTTTTATTTCTTATTTTGTTGTCCTGTTCACTGAGAAGGCCGCACATGCTCAGTTTCATCCTTCAACTGCCTCCTGAGTGGTGATAGGAAGAGAGCTCCAACAGAATGGACAAGCCTCCTGAGCTGTCAGATTGATATAAATCTAGCAGAGCAATGATTGGGGAGATCTCTGGATCCATGTGAGGTACAGGGCTGGTATTAGCTTTTGTTAGAAAGAGCTTGTCATGTACTTTTTTTCAAATTAATCATGGGATAACTCTTTAAATTCTGACAGATGTCCAAGTTTAACTTGACTTTTGGTAAAGACCACCTAAAGAGCTGGTTAATAGGTCCTACTGTCTATAGCAACCAACAGAAGTGAAAAAAGCTGGGTAGATTTATCAAAACCAATGTAAAGTAAAACCAGTTTACTTGCTTATAGCAACCAACCAGATTCCACCTTTCATTTTTAGAGCTTCTTTGGAAAATGAAAGGTGGAATCTGATTGGCTTCTATGACCTACTAATCCAGTTTTCCTTTACGCCAGTTTTGATAAATCTCCCCATCATTTCTTGGAGAGTACTAGAGTAGTTTTCTTTTTACTGCCAATATTTTTTAGGTTAAAGCTATAGACAACATAGTTGAAGGAAATGAAACATTATCTGAAAACCATAAAACAAGAAATTGTATTAATTACAGACTTGGTGTAAATAAAAAAAAAAATGTAAAGGTTGACACATTATTTTAATGCCATCATTCTTTCACAGTGTGCAATAAATGAGCAGCTTCACATTATTCCTCTAGGTCAGGGATGGCCAACCTGCGGCTCTCCAGGTCTTGTAAAACTACAACTCCCACCATGCCCTGCTGTAGGCTGATAGCTGTAGGCAGTGTGAGCATGCTGGGAGTTGTACTTTTGCAACGGTTGGGGAGCCTCAGGTTGGCCATCCCTGCTCTAGGTGGCAGTACCTGCAATACGGACCCTACTACAAGGTTACAACTTTCATTGATAGCTCTGGGTATGTGGATGAAATAGTAATTCTATTCTAGTTAATCTCAGTTGTCCCTTGTGTCATTTAACTAGAATGACTGTATGACGTATAGTGCATTCACCCTGCATATGTGATATCTTTGATTTGTATATTACAGTACAGTATATTCTAGGTTACTTTTCAGGAATCTTGGACCATCTTAGTTACCTCCACTTGATAAGTGTCTGGATGAGGGTGGCATATCCTTGTGCAGCAGCGAGGTGAAGCAGGGTCATTCCTCTGAATGTTTTGGAATGAATCAGGTGCTTGGATTTTGCCCAACAGGCCCGGCCCATCATCTTCTCACACACAACCACCACCCGACTCTCAAAACAGCTTCCTATGGAGCTAGGCCCAGTGGCACACTGAGCAAAACACAAAAAATGTCATTATGATTGGTCAAAGAGTATACTTTATAGACATGGAAAAAAAAGGAGGACGATGCAACAGCACTCTGCAGACACAAATAAAGTACAACAATGCCATAATAATAGAAAACATTTTGGTGCTTATGCTACGCTTATAAATTAGAGATACTTGGAAAAAACACTTTTTGTACAAAATTATCTGGGCTCATCTGCCAAACGGCAAGGCGATCTCTATCAGAAGGGAACCTAACACTAAATACCACCTGTAATGTGACATAATGGCCACCATAAAATTCAGGGAGTGCAGGTTCCACATGCATGCTGGGTCCTGCACTCCCTGAATTTTATGGTGGCCATTTTGGCACATTAGAGGTAGTATTTAGCATAAGTAGCATAAACACCAAAATGTTTTCTATAATTATGACATTGTCGTACTTTATTTGTGTCTGCAGAGTGCTGTTGCATTGTACTTTTTTTCTTTCTGTTTCTAGCCATGGCAGCGTGCACCTGCACATTGGGATGTGCTGACTGAACCCCTTTTTTGCAGTTGTACTTTATAGACATGGTCACAGAAATTCAGTTCCATATTCTTATCCTATTATATTCAGTAGTATAGCAGTTATATTATGGTACTATTATAGTTGGTATATGCAACACAGTGAGCTGTATTATAGCAGTCATATTTTTGTGCATAGATCAGTATTATAGTACGTATATTCTTGAACGACGGAGGCAGTATTATAGTAGTTATATTATTCTACATAGGAGCAGTATTATAGTAGTTATATTATTCTACATAGGAGCAGTATTATAGTAGTTATATTCTTCTACAAAGGACATAATATAGTAGTTATATTATTCTACATACAGGGCAACACAATATTATAGTAGTTATATTCTTCTACATAGGAGGTAGCATTATAGTAGTTATATTCTAGTACATGGGGCAGTATTATAGCAGTTATATTATTGTACATAGAGGACATTATTATAGTAGTTATATTCTTGTACATAGGGGTAGTATTATAGTAGTTATGTTTCTGTATATGGGGGAAATATTATAGCAGTTATATTCTTGTACATATGGACAGTATTATAGTACTTACAATCTTGTAGATGGGGATATTATTATAGTAGTTAGGGTTGTAACGATACCAAAATTTTTATTCGATTTCGATACCATAAAAAAGTATTGTGATACTTGATACCATTCGATACCAAGTGAAAAAAACACCAAAAAAGCCGCGTGCATTCCGCATTTTATGGAATGTCCAGCCCATAATCGAACAGTCCTATCCTATTTTTTGGGGAGACAATGTGACAAAAAATGGTGAATCGCGCAGTTTTTTTTTTTTTTTTCTGTTACGGCATTCACCGCATAGGAGATATTTTTTATATTTTAATAGTTTGGACGATGGCGATATGTAATGTTTATTTATTTATTGTTTCTATATTTTATATGTCAAATTGGAAAGGGGGTGATTTATACTTAATATTTTGGTGTTTTTTAAAGTTTTTTTTAACTTTTTATTTAATAACTATCTCCCCCCTTAGGGGCTAGAACCTGGGATGTTTTAATCCCTTGTCCTATTCACCCTAATAGAGATCTATTAGGGTGAATAGGCTTCACACTCTCCCTGCTGCCATGTGCTTTGTGAACACAGCAGTAGGGAGCTTATCATGGCAGCCAGGGCTTCAGTAGCGTCCTGGCTGCCATGGCAACTGATCGGAGCCCTGCGATTTCACTGCTGGGGCTCTGATTGGAACTGCCACTGCACCACCAATGAGGAGGGGGGAGGGGACCCTACCAACAATGATTGCCACTGCCACCAATGATTTAATACTTGGGAGGTTGGGGGGGTTGCACTGCGCCACCAATGATTTAATACTGGGGGGGTTGGGGCTGTGGCACACTGCGACACCAATGTTTTTAATACCGGTGCCGCACATGAAGGGTTAACTGCCGCGGATCGCAGCTCCCTGTCATAGAGGTCGGGTGCCGGCTATGTGATTCTTCAGCCGGAATCCACCTTCTGTATTTGTACTAATGGTTTAATTATGTTCATTGGTGGCGCAGTGGCCACAGCCCCGCCTCCTCCCATCTCACTTGTCATTGGTGGCAGCGGCGGCATAAGGGGGAGGGAGAGACTCCTTCTCCCCTGTGCTGCTGAGGAAACATGGCACGTGCTGAGAGCAGCGCTCACCATATTATCTAATACTCGGCTGGGCAGTAACGCAGCCTAGTGTCGGTAAAGGGCAAATCCCAGTATCGAATCGATACCATACAAAAGTCTCGATAATTCGATACCCGATGCAACTCTTATAGTAGTTATATTCTAGTACCGTACATAGGGGCAGTATTATAGTATTTATATTATTATACATACCAGGCAGTATTATAATAGTTATGTTCTTGCACTAAGGGGGCAATATTTTAGCAGTTGTATTCTTGTATGTAGGGGACAATTTAATAGTTATTACATTCTTTTAAATAGGGCACCATTATAGTAGTTATATTCTTGTACATGGGAGGCAGTGTTATAATAGTTATGTTCTTGTACATAGGAGGCAGTATTATAGTAGTTATATTCTTGTACACGTAATATTATCATGGTTACATTTTTATATGCAGTATTATAGTAGTAATATTCTTCTACGTACAGTATTATAGTAAATTTTACAGCAATGTTGAGCACAGAAAAAAGCTCCGCACAGATTACAGAGAACATGAAATCCCTTCTCTGCCATCAGAATCAATATTCTAGAATAGTTTTTTATGAATTTTACCTGTGCTTGGCTCCCACCACTGTTAGCTCCACCTCCATTGCCTCCACCCACACTTTGCTTGTGCTGCTGGGAACTGGTCATCTCAGCCATTCTCCTCTCCATCTGCTCCAACCGTTCCAGAATTGACATTCTAAACTGGTTATCTAGAGACGGAAGAAAATACAAATGTCATAAATGTTCTTCACATGTTTATTTTTTAGCAGGGGTACGCAGTGGGTAAAATAGTCCAAAAGATAATGTTTGTACCCTGCAAACATTTATCTGAAAGAAACCCATAAGAGATACAGCTGAAGAGAGAAATAGTACAGTGCACATACTGTATCAAAATATAAGAGGTGGATATCGATCTCTAGCACATAAGACAAATGGAGTGTTTCTGAGCATGTATCCATACAGTATATCTAATAACATTATATATTGATCTCTAGCATACAAGACAATTGAAGTAGAAAAGAAACAAGCAGCTCTGTGTTCAGATGTCCAGCAGGTGCACGCCTAATGTCTGTCCCTCAGGCTGATTTTAATTATTGCAAATATAAAGCTGTAGCCTGCTGTCCCTGAATTTAATGGAGACCAGTATGGCACTAGCAGAGGTATAATATAGAGTGGTCTCCGGAGTCATGTGGAACCTGCATTCTCTGAATTTAATGGAGGTTGGTATGGCACCAGCGGAGGTAGTATTTAGTGTTCCTGTTAGTTTCCTGTCCTAAAGAGATCACCTTGCTGGTGGCGGACAGGCGCAAATGATTTGCACAAAATGTATTGGCCAAGAATTTCACATTTATAACATAGCATTATCATTAGTACATTTCTATAGTAAGTATGGCACTATTGTATTTACTTTGTTATTTGTGTTTGCAGAGTGCTGTTGCGTTGTGTTTGTTTTTGCACGCCTAATGGACCTTGACCAAGCAGTCCTATCCTGAAATCTCCAAAAGAAAGCAACAACACTCTTCAACTTAGATTGGCACTAATTTTCCTTAAAGTGGTTATCCAAGACTATAAAATGTCCAACATATGCCGGGCCCCTCACAGTGAATATACTTACCACGCTCCCTGCGCCGTTCCTGGTCCCTGCACCACCGCTGCTGCTTCTCACCGTGTGTGGATGAAAACATCCGGTGTCGGGGGGGAGCAGCCAATGGCAGAAGGGGGCATGACTCCCTAGCGTCACCAGCAATGCAGGAGCGGCACGGGGAGCCAGGTAAGCATATTCATTGTGAGGGGCTCGGCATATGGGGGAGCTTTTTATAGTCTCGGATAACCACTTTAAAGGAGTTCTCCAGGTTGTTATAAATGATATCCTATCCTCAGGGTAGGCCATCACTATCTGATCAGCAGGGGTCTGACATACCATACCCTTGATGCTGAATTAATCTACTGTTGCAAGTTTCCTGAAAAGTGGACTGGCGTGACTTAGTAGAAGGGGAAGTGGCCTCTGTGGTAAATTATAGCTGCAATCCGTGCCAGCCCATAGCTGCCATAGATTTGATTCCCAGGGCACAGACAATCAGAACATGTAACAAATTTATTAAAGAGACTCATCAATATCCAACTCCTAGAAAACCCCTTTAGAGGGAATCTTCACCAGTTTTATGGTGTTCCAACTAAGAGCAACATGAATTAGTGACGGATCTCCTTAGCAAAATTCTGGGTCACTTTCTTTAATTGACCCTTATATTCATTGAGCTCCTGGCTTTCTCCTCCTCCCTGCTGCTAATTCAGGTGGAAAAAAAATAATATCAGGACTCATTGGCCTACTCTGAAGCTGTTAGCGACCCTCCAGTTCAAGGAAAAAAAATAACTGGGAAACTGTACTTTTATATGGTGACCTCCTTTACATGTTTGATCTGCAGATCCACCAATATCCTGGCTCCTCTTCTGTCATCCAAGATGCACGCTCTGCTTCTCAGAATGCATACATTTGGTAGTCCAAGAAACTTCCAGCTGCCTGGCCAATCTGATGGCAGGTTTGCACAAGCAGGGAGTGTCTTAGACTACCAAATGTACAGTGTGCATAAGGTAGTCTGAGAAGAAGTTCAGCCATCTTGGATGATAGAAGAGGAGTGTGGGAATCTGTGGATCTGCAGTTGAAAAGATGGAAAGGGGGTCACCACGTAAGTGTTGCGTTTGTCCACCAGTGAATTTGTTTTCTTGAACTGGTCGCCTGTGCCTCTTAATAAACGTGTTGCATCGTACTTCAGCTCATGTCTTATTAAGACTGGTGTATGAAACGCCAGCCTTAAAGGGGTTTTCCAGAAGTTCAGTATTGACATCCTGTCCTCAGCATAGGTCATCAATAACTGATTGGTGGGGGTCTGACTACCAGCACCTTCGCTGATCAGCTATGAGCACTGCAACTCCTCATATTATATAAAGCACAACTCTGTACATTGTATAGCGGCAGTGCTATGTGCTTGGTATTGCAGCCCAGGACCATTCACCTGAATGGAACAGAGTTGCGCCAAGGCCATGTCACTGATAAACGTGACATCACTGGACTAGAAAGAGGCCGCAGCACTCACCGGTGTGCTGCAGCCTCTTCCAACAGGTGATTGGTGGGGATGATGGGAGTCAGATCCACACCAATTTGATATCAGTGACCTATCCTGAGGTCCATCAGTACTGAGCTTCCGGAAAACCCCTTTGATAAATGTCCCCCTTTAAACTTCGGGCAGGCGTGGTTCATATGTAGAGCCACACCATGATGGATGATAGAGAATTCATATATATACACTTAGTAAGATTGTAAAACTGACAACAATACATACAATAAAATATAATAAAATAATTAAAATTACAATTATTAAATGAAAAGCTCAAAATGTATTTTTAATCAATGTTATTGTTACAAAAACAATAGAATTATTTAGTAAATTGCAAAAGCATGACTACAAAGAGAACCTACAGTCTGCCCCTTTCTATGATTATGAAAAAAAAATTCATAATTGAATAAAAGTAGCAGCTAAGTGTGCAAAATGCTGAACTGCTCACTAATGGCCAGCGTCTACAAGCAGATATTGGCCCATTAGCTGCCTCCCAGTGAACCTGACTGATAGATTGATGGGCGAGCGGCCATAAAGCGATGCTCAGTGCAAACATCCAGTTGTATTTCTGTGAGCGGCTTTGTTGTGTTGATGCTGCAGTCTGGTGCAGTGGAGATGATGTCACCTCCTCCTCCAGCTGAATTATCATGCATAGCATGTCCTCTGCAGAGACTGACATCTGACTGACATCACCGGGACGGCCCCTTTCCTCACATCATCCCTGTGTCAAACATAACAATGCCTATTCCACAACGGGTGCCTGTAAGCTGCCAGGTGCTTGGAAGCCATTCCTGCAGATACTGCAGGGGTTAATAATCTGTAGGTCTTACCTGCTTCTATTAACTGTGATTTATATGGTTAATGCTCATATAGACAGTTCAGATATGATTATTACTGTTTACATAGCTCCAACATATTCCATAGTGCTGTACAGAAATCCAGCCTCTAGAGTCATTTACCATTACACTAACCTTATATCTTTACCTTAATACAGCACTTCCCGCTACATTTTTTATCCTGAGCTGTTAAAAAGATACGCGACGCAAACTGTAGTGAATGCAATATTCTTACCGGAAACTGCACTTGTGAGTTATAACCTCCCTTCTGACTCTCAGCAGTGTCATGTGACCAGCACTCTGACTTTTCAAATAACACAGCATCTTAGGTGTGGACAAGAAGTCCATTTGTCTATGTATTCCTTAATGTCAGTCCCATAGGAATGACTAGAGAAGTAATTTACTTCTTGTACTGTGGCAGTTGGAGATCAGAGTATTGGTCATATAACACAGCTGAGGATCAGAAGGGAGGTTATAACTTACAAATACAATTACTGGTAAGATAATTACCTTCACTACAGTTTACATTATGGGCTTTTCTAACTGTTCAGTAAATAAAGATTTTTGTGGGAGTTCTTTAACTTTTCAAAAAGTGTGTGTGTGTGTGGGAACTTATCACAAATGACTGCCCTCCTTTTGCTCACTTTGAGAGTCTTCCTACAGCCAGTCTATATACACTTAAGAGCGCTTTGCATCTACCCCCAATGCATTTCCTCAGCCAAATGTGTGGACCAAGATTTCTAGAAAACCTCACTCCTGGTATCACCTGGGTAACCATGTCTAGCTGTTTGTTTCCCTGCAACATGCGCTGTTTCCCTGCCACATGCCACCCATTCAAGTAATTGTCATTACATGTAATGCATAGAGAGTCCGAGCCTTCAGTAAGGTCTGCTAAAAGCGGATCCAGAGAGGCGTCTATCTGCCCCAATAGGGCTTAATCAAGCATATTGACAGGTGTTGTCTTTTTGCAGTATCTCCCGCCTGGTATTAGGATAAGGTGGATGTGTTAAGGATGCAGAGGCCTCTAGTTTCTTCCATTTTAGCAAACATGACTATAATAGAGGGGCTCCGTGTGGGTTTTGGCTTATGCAGGCAGCTCGTCGTGGAAAGAACGGGCAGAAATTTCCATCTCGGGGCTTTGTGACTGGTGTAAAAATAAAACTCTTAGGTGTGAAAAACTATTTCATTTTACATTCCATGTCAGAGGCCAAAAGACATATCAATTACCAGACACATATGGCCTGCAAAAACTTTTATAGCTGGCCAAGCTTTCATCTACAGCAGGCAGCTGGTGACAACCACGCAACACTATCTATCTATCTATCTATCTATCTATCTATCTATCTATCTATCTATCTATCATCTCTCGTATCTATCTATCTATCATCTCTCGTATCTATCTATCTATCTATCTATCTATCTATCTATCTATCTATCTATCTATCTATCTATCATCTCTCATATCTATCTATCTATCTATCTATCTATCTATCTATCTATCTATCTATCTATCATCTCTCATATCTATCTATCTATCTATCTATCTATCTATCTATCTATCTATCTATCTATCGCTTATATCTATCTGTGTATCATCTGTCTATCTATTATTTATCTATCTCATATCTGTCTATCATCCATTTCTCAGGGAGGAACAGCATCCTGAGAAATGTAGGGGTTGTAGCAGAGCTGAATGGATTTTGCTGTGGATTTACCATAGATTTTACCCTATTCATTGCGAAGGGTGAAATCCACTGTGAAAATCTACAGAAAAAATTGATATATTGCAGCTCTAAAATCCACACCACATGTCCTGCTGGGAATGGTCCTGGGCTATAAGTGGTGTACCCTAAGGTTCAGTGCTGGGTCAACTATTATTTAATTTATTAATGATATCGAGGATGGGATTAATAGCACCATTTCTATTTTTGAAGATGACACTAAGCTGTGTAGTACTGTACAGTCTATGGAAGATGTCCGCAAACTACAAGCTGACTTGGACACTCTGAGTGATTGGGCCTTAACTTGGCAAGTGAGGTTCAATGTGGATAAATGTAAAGTTATGCATCTTGGTAGTAATAATCTCCGTGCTTCATATGTCCTAGGGCAGGCATGTCCAAACTCTGGCCCTCCAGGTGTTGCAGAACTACAACTCCCATCATGCCCTTCTGTAGGTTGATAGCTGTAGGTTGTCCAGGAATGATGGGAGTTGTAGTTTTGCAACATCTGGAGGGCCACAGTTTGGACATGCCTGTCCTAGGGGATGTATCACTGGGGGAGTCACTTATAGAGAAGGATCTGGGTGTCCTTGTGGATTGTAGATTAAATAACAGCAAACAATGTCAATCAGCTGCTTCTAAGGCTAGCAGGATATTGTCATGTATTAAACGACGCATGGACTCGCGGGGCAGGGATGTAATACTACAACTTTACAAAGCGTTGGTGTGGCCTCATCTGGAATATGCAGTTCAGTTCTGTTCACCAGTCCATAGAAAGAATGCCCTGGAGGTGGAGAGAGTACAAAGGAGAGCAACTAAACTAACAAGAGGCATGGAGGGTCTTAGTTATATGTTTAGAACTATCATAATTATATGTTATTGAAAAGAGGGGGATATGATTAACCAATATACATATATAAATGGTCTGTACAAAAGTTATGGTGAAAGCTTTTCCTATGAAAAAAGGTTTAGTCTTCAGAGGTCACAAGGCTCCTTCACAAGTTGTGAAATTGTGGAATAGTCTACCTCAGGAGGTGATCACAGCAGGGACAATTGACAGTATTAGTCTCCACTCTAATTCTTCTGACAAACTCAGCTCTGCTACCTCCATCTTTTGTCAATAAATAACCCAATAACCCTTTTGTCTGTTCTGATGCTGTGTTTCTTGTACTTTGTGTTTCTGACAGGAATGATACTGTCTGATTTGCTGATATTTTTGTAATTTCCTCTCGGATCTTCAGTTACTCGTCTACTTTCTTCTCCGTCTTAATAATATAAGAGATAAGGAAAGCGGCAAAGAAGGAGGAAATTGAAAAGCAGCAACTCCCAGCGTCCTCCCCATCCTTTTGGAACTGCAGCATAGAGCTCTGCTTCATTATATAGTTGGCAACAGATACTCCTCAGCTGTAGTGATGGAGTAGCTCCATTCACAACTCTGCTGCTCCTCACATCTCCTCCCTGAGCCTCTGCTGGATCAGTGACTGCACAGAGGAGGGAAACACAGCCTCTCGCCGAGCTGTTGTTAGTTTTTTTTTAGGATTGTAGGACATCTGGGTGGTGACAGGCCCTTTTAGAGCTATAATGGCCCCACTAGAGTAAAGATAATGGTGCTCTTAAAATTATTACATTATATAACACAGTTTCCTCTCACTGCCTTTTTAAACTCAGTAACAGTGTGTACCGGCCTCAGATACCCCATCCAGTGCCTCATATGAACCAACAGGGCCTGGTACACATTCCTTCCCCTAGTGCCTGCCAACAATGCCCACCATAGTGCTGGCCACAGATACTCCCAAGACTGCCTGCCAGAAATGTCCTCCACAGTGCTCTAGAGAGGCTTCCACAAATGCCCTCAGAGTACTTGCCACAGATGCCTCCAAGAGATGACTCCACACAGTACCTCAGCCTCGAATTCTCCCTTGATTACTTACCAAAGGCAGCCCGATACAGTGCATAGGATACCCACCAAAATGCCTGTCACAAATGCTCCCAAGACTGCCTGCCATAAATGCTCTGCCCTTAGAGCGGCTTCTATAGATGCTCTCCAGAGAAGCTTCCACAAATACCCTCAGAGTACTTGCCAAAGTTGCCTCCAAGAGATGACTCCACACAATGCCTCAGCCTCAGATTCTCCCACGATTGCCTGCCATGAGTGCCCCGATACAGCGCATGCAATGCCCTCCAAGGTTCCCCACAGGGCTTCTTAGTACATGGCATCATTATGTCACACAAGGCAGGGTCAGTTGCACTTTTTGCCCTATGGTTAATGCAGTCCGGGCAGTCATGTTGGTTGTTACCCAGCTATTCCAGAAATTGCATGTAGAGAAGGACAACCCATGGATTGGTGATTTTATTATTTTTGGGAAGAATATGAGAGCTCTCTAATGGCTTCTTTACAGCGAGGAATATTGATAACTGCTAATAAACGAGTGGCAGCTCAAGGACAGCGACTCCCCTCACCCCCACATAGTTTATTAAGGATTTCACAGCACTCAGAAGTAATTGAAGCATCAAAAAGCAAAGTTAATTGAAGGTCAGACCCTGGCCGTGTTACAAATGGCTTCTTTTAATTATTGAAATCCTGAACTTCCTCTGTCCTTTATGAACCGCAGAGCCGCCCTCAGCGGGCGTAGTGACCCATGTGTGGTAATTTGTGTCGTGTTCTTAATTCTTGGCTGGCAGTTCATCTTTTCAGGGTTTGAGTGACAGGTTAGATGGGGTGGAATGATGGAAGGTCCCTGTGTTCATCATACGCTCAGCATGGGAATTTCTTCTGCTCCTCTGGCTCCCTTAGCGCCCCCTGCAGGGAGCAGAGAATGGCTACCCAGTGAGAGAAGCTTTAATGAGCAGGTTTGTTTTGTGGCCTCCATTACATCGAGTTTTGCTGGTGCGTCACATAATAGATTCTCTTACGGAAAAAAATAAATAATGCCCAAATCTGACTCCTGAAAGGAAACTTGTGACAATGACCAAGGTTGTTCACCAGCTATTAATGGCAAATGTTCCATTTAAATCTGTCATGAATGGAAGTTGCTCCAAGGAAATGTTAGAATGGATAATTCTCTACCCAGATCAAATCCAGCCACTTACATTTTCCTAAAAGGTGCGGTGAAGCTGGAATAATTACACTATGTCTGCTCTAGCATCTATAAAAGAATACATTTTCCAAAAATGTGTCTATATGCACCTTCTATGTGTCTATCTATCTATCTATCTATCTATCTATCTATCTATCTATCCCTCTACGTATCTATCCACCTGTTATTTATCTATTCCATATCTCTCTCTATATTCAGCACTAGCGTCTTCAGACCCTTTAACTTTTTTTTCACATTTTGTCATGTTGCAGCCTTGTGCAAAAATAAAAAAATCACATTTTTCCCCATCAATCTGCACTTTATCTCCGATAAAGAGAAAGTGAAAACTGAATGTTAGAAATCTTGCTAATTTTTTAAAAGGAAAAACTAAAATCTTGCATTGACATAAGTATTTAGACCCTTTAGTCAGGATTTAGTTGAAGCACCTTTGGCAGTGATTACAGCCTCCAGTCTTCTTGGGTATGATGCCACAAGGTTTGCTCCCCCCAAAACATGATGCTGCCTCCATGCTTCACTGTAAGGATGGTACGGGGCAGGTGATGAGCAGTGCCTAGTTTCCTCCAGATATGTTGCTTAGAATTGAGGCCAAAATGTTCAACCCTGGTTTCATCAGACCAGAGAATCTTGTTTCTCACAGTCTTAAAGTCCTTTAGGTGCTTTTTTGCAAACTCCAGGTGGGCTTTCATGTGTCGTTTACTAAGGAGAGGTTTCTTTCTGGCCACTCTGCAATAAAGCCCAGATTGGTGTTTTTCAGTGATGGTTGACCTTCTGGAAGTTTCTCCCATTCTTTGAAGCTCAGCCAGAGTGACCACTGGGTTCTTTGTCACCTCTCTCCTCGATTACTTAGTTTGTTGGGGCAACTAGCACTAGGAAGAGACTGTGCTCTTGGGAACATTCAATGCAGTATACATTGTAACCTTCTCCAGATCTGTGCCTCCACATAATCCTGTTTCTGAGCTCTACAGTCAGGTCTTTCCTCCTCTTGGCTTAGATTTTTTGCTCTGATATGTATTGTCAGCTGTCAGACCTTATATAGACAAGGCTGTGTCCTTCCAAATCATGTCCAATCAACTAAATTTACCCAGGTGGATTCCAGTCAAGGTGTAGAAACATCTAAAAAATGATCAAGAGAAATGGGTGGCCACAGAACTAAATTTCAAGTGTCCTAGGAAAGGGTCTGAATGTCCATGCGATATTTCAGTCTTTCCTTTTGGATACATTTGCAAAAATGTTTAAACTTCTATTTTTACTTTCTCATCATTAGGTATTGAGTGCAGATTAAGAGGAGAAACCTGAACTTTTTTTTTCATTTTAGCACAAGGCTGCAACATTTTCATAAACTTATCTATTCTCATTTCTATTTATCTAACCCAAAAGTTCACATATCAGAAAGTTTCTCATTAAACTTTCTTGCCAAACTAATAAAATGAATCCTAAGAAGGAAGAAGAAAGACACAGTTGCTCATCTCAGTAGCTTTATGTCGGCACCAGCCGTGAAGATTACTGCTAACACTGAAGGGATAATTCTTAGGGCAGGTGCTTCTGTTGGCAGGGAAAATATCACTGGTGTCGGGTCTGGTGTGCACATTAATATTGTGGAAGATAAAACAGACAGTGAGTCACAAAGACATCCTATCCCGCTCATAAAGAAGCTCAGAATTTGGAATATAAGGTTAACTGAACCCATATACCAGGCCCTGAGTAACATAGTTCTGCCAGTCAGGAGTCTGGGTAAGCTGGGTGATGCCTGTCCATATGAAGAGAGGCCGTCTTTACAATGCAGAACTATTGGAAGTAATTTTGCTTCCCAAATTTTCCCTTAGAGTGCCAGATGTCTAGGAGTAAGTCTGCCCCTTACTGACTCCTTCAAGTAATCCTTTAAGATCTCTTCAAATAAAACAACCAAAAGCACTTAAAGCCCCTTCGCACTTTGTGGAGAAACTGATTGACCCGCAGCTCCTCTGCTACAATCTCACCATGACAAGACCTCCTGTCCTGTGCTCTGCCAGTCAGGGTCGTCATAGGGCCATTTGCATCTCCAAAATCAGCATCAAATCAATATCCTCAACGAAACAGTCATGGTTGGGATGTAGAAATTGATGTGGATCATGATCAAGGGATAATAACTGGGCTCCTTTGTGGTCCATTCTAACATGCTGGTGTATCATCTGACTATTTAGCCTCTATATAATTGACTTGAGTGGATTCACAGTAAGGTTTAATGCACTCTTCCGTATTTTCTATACGCCGATCTGCGGATCAGATGCACACCCATTCATTTCTAAGGAACCGCAAAAAATGTGGACAGCACATGGATGTCCATGCAGCCGTGCCACAAATGATAGAACATGTCCTCCTCTTGTCTGTTTTGCGGAACAGGACACGAATAGGCATTTCAGGATGCATACGGACTGCATATTTATTTTGCAGATCCGTGATTTGCAGACTGCAAAACAGATACGGTTGCGTGCAAGAGGCCTAAGTAAGGTAATATAGGCGCAGTTTGTGCAATTGTGCCGTCTAGATCTTAAAAAAATAATAATATATATATATATTATTTAAAGGGTCCATCATGAGGACAGGCTCTGTTAGTGCTCAAGCTTCAATCAACACTGAAGATGTCTGAAATATATTCCTGTTAAGTAGCAAACTGTTCTGAAGACACCATATTGATTAAACATTTGTTTCTGACACTGGCTTTGACAGTATGTAAAGATGTGCCTGTCAGGTTATAACCACTGACACCGTGATATTAGCTCTGACATTCTGACATGGGGCTCTGTCTGCTGTGTGATGGCTGAAAACCACCATTAGAAGATGATCAGATTATTGAAGTTTTTTTCTTTTGGCATCAGAAGCCTATACCAGTTTAGACTAAAATATAATACAAATATAAAATACTGTAGATACAAAGGGCGCGTAGAGCACTAATGCCCAGTTTTGTAGCATCTAGATCCAGCGAGTGGCTCCCAGGAGTGAAGGACGGTCACAACGGCTACTGCTCTACCACCTATGGACACAACTCTGAGAATCACTACTCTGCACTCCTCCTTTACCATCATGTGGGGTCACGTCGATGTCATATAAAGTATAGTCTTGAGGATTGCAGCTCTGGGGGAATATTTACATATACTTGTGCATAAAGATTAGCATATTAACACTGTACAGAGAGTTACATAGTATACCCTCAACTCTTTCTAACCACCTAACATATCAAACTATGGAATCATACAAGATGTCATAGAACAGTGATGGCTAACCTCCGGCACTCCAGCTGTGGTGAAACTACAACTCCCAGCATGCTCCATCCATTTCTGTGGAGTTCTAATTATCAAGAATATTTACAGGGTAATACTTTAAAATAATCAGTGCACAGAAAAAGACACAAAGTACAATTGTCCCGGGGAATGGTTCGGTGTAAATTTCCTAGCCTGGATTTATATCAGCTGTTTCCTGAATTCAATTCATTGTCTACACATGTCTCAGGACATCATCTCTGGCTTCTTTTTCACATTGGCGCGTTGAGAATTGCCATTTCTTAGATGAAACCCACTGCTAAAAGCGTATAATGTTCTTTTTGCTTGCAACCAATACAGCTGCTATTAAGTCTATTCAAGTTTTTTTTTTTGCGCAATAAACAAGTAGACGAGTAAACGAGTAACCTGATCCGCTCCAAAGTGCCCGCCTGAACTGCGCTCATCGCCATGGTCCTAATATTTCAGTGTACTGCACCCGCTCCAAGCAGATTGAATTGCTTTGGACGTGTTACCGATATTTCTGTGTTTCTGATGAAGCACTTAGCCCCGATACAAAGGCAGCTTTAATCAGTCCCTCTACCATTTCATATTACAGGCTAAACAGCCCCGTCTAGACTTGGCCAGATTATGTTGCAGGAGACAAGCAGCACAGCGCGCTGCAGAGCCGAGGATTAAACCAGATAGTTCAGACATCCCAGTTATGGGTTTGCAGAGTATACATTGGACAGGTGGGGATACCAGACACCAACTTCTATAAACTCCATCTGTTCATATAGTCATTCTAGGAAAGTGAACGGAGGATACACCAGAGCATGCAGTTTGCTCTTAAAGTCAAATCAGTTTCAGAAAACGCAAATGGAAGAAGCTACGCAAACATGATTGGCCCTTTATAATAGGATTATATGGACCTAATATAGCAAAAAGATAACTCTTTAAATATACTTACCTTTCCAATTAAAGAGGTTCTCCAGGCTTTAATATTGATGACCTCTCCTCAGGATAGGTCATCAGTAGTGAAGGGAAAAGCGAGCTTTGAATCCTAGATCAGAAGTCGCAAAACTTCGGATTAATGCTGTAAGGAGATCCGTCTCTGTACAGCAGGGCTTGACAAATTTCCTTGGAATCTAGGAGCCAGCTAAAAAAGTTAGGAGCCAGGCGGAGCCGCGTCATAAAGCCCTCAGTAGATGCCCCCATAGTGCTCTTTCCCTCCCCCACTTCTCCATAGAGCCCCCCAATAATGCATGCCAGTACATAGGGCCCCCAGTAGATGCCCCCATAGTGCTCCCTCCCCTCTTCTCCATAGTGCCCCCATATTGTGCCAGTATATAGGACCCCCATCGTGCCCCCCATATTGTGCCAGTATATAGGGCCCCCATAGTGCTTCCCCTCTTCTCCAAAGTGCCCCCATGTTGTGCCAGTATATAGGGCCACCATAGTGCTTCCCATCTTCTCCATAGTTCCCCTCATATTGTGCCAGTATATAGGGCCCCCAAAGTGCTTCCCCTCCTCTCCATAGTGCCCCCCCATGTTGTGCCAGTATATAGGGCCCCCATAATGCTTCTCCTCTTTTCTATAGTGCCCCCCATATTGTGCCAGTATATAGGGCCCCATAGTGCTTCCCCTCTTCTCCATAGTGCCCACCCCCCCATATTGTGCCAGTATATAGGGCCCCATAGTGCTTCCCCTCTTCTCCATAGTGCCCCCCATATTGTGCCAGTATATAAGGCCCCCACCTCCTTCTTGCCACAGTATACTATAAATAATAAAGACAATAAACTCATATACTTACCTTATGCTGCTGTCAGTGATGCGATGCAGGCCTCTTTCGGCCTGTGTCCTGCACTGTACGGCTCAGGCGGTGCGATGGCCTATTGCTTGCAGCCTATCAGAGGAACGGGCAAGGGAGCCGCCTCTCCCCTGCTCCTCCGCACCATTCATCTGTATCGCTGTCCTGAGGATGGCAATATAGAAGAATATGGAGATGAGCGCTTCCACAATGGAAGTGCTCATCTCTACTCCTGCTGCCTCCGGACAGAACGGGTACCCCTCCGGTGCTCCGCACCCGTCGCCCTGGCACCTTTGAAAACGGGCTGACAAATACCCAAGCGCCAGGACCAAATTCCTGCTCACCATAGCGACCTGGCGCCCGGGATTTGTCGAGCCCTGCTGTACAGCATTAAAATGTATGGCATCTGATGAGACGAAGTAAGTTATTCCCAAAGTCTCGCAAAACTTCATGAATAACTTTGATATTTTTAAACTGGAAAACCATTTTAAAACTTGGATCTGAACTCCTCTTCGGTTCCAAGGTACCAATTGGAACCGAAGCTGACTTCTGACTTCGTCTTATCGAACGGATCTCTGTACAGCAATTAAATTAAGTTTTGGGCGAAGCGACTTCAGATCTAGGAGCTTCGCCCATTCTTAGTCATCAATATCAGATTGGCTCGGGTCCGACACCTGGCACCCCCGCCGATCAGCTGTATGAAGAGAAGGCAGGCAACTTTCTGCGGCACTCTTTCTAGGCTAGTGATGTCACATTCATTGGTCACATGGCCTAGGTACTGCACTTTCACATTCAAGTAAATAGCCCTCAATACCAATCGCAACCACTATCCAATGGACGTTGCTGTGTTTGATATGATGTGAGGAGGTCGCAGCATTCACCAGAGTGCCGGAGCCTCTTCAAACAGCTGATCGGCAGGGAAGCTGGGTGTCAGACCCCCACTGATCAGATAGTGATCACCTATCCTGAATCAATATTGTACTCCTGCAAAACCCCTTTAATATCAGATATTTGGGAGTCTAACTCATGGAAGGCCTGCCGTATTCTGGAACAGACTGCAGAACGTCACAGCTCTGTACATTGGGTAGAGGCTGCGAATGGTACTTCAGCACCTCTTCCATTCACTTAACTGGTAGCAGCTCGGCCGTGACATTTATGAAGCTTTGCTGGTCTGGTGCCTGTTCTGGAGCTTAGCAACCCATTTAAATAGCTGATTAAAGTCGGTGCTGGGAATTGGACCCTCACAATCTGATAATGATGAGATATCCAAGGGTATGCATCAATATTACAGTCGTGAAAAACTTCTTTAACTGCAGCAAACCACATATATACAATAGAGGCAGGCCATGTGGTCCTTAGAGAGAGGAACCCAGACAAGGTTAGTCCTTTCCCCTTTGCTCCTATTTTGTAAGAAGCTATGCAGAACTGCATTATAAGCAATCAAGCGAGTGTGACGTTATCTCAAGAGGAACCAAACTACAGACCCTTGGGGGACAAAGCCCAGTACCACAATGGGGAGGTTCATTATGATCTTTGCTATGGCCCTGTTTCTTCTATGTATGCCACTGACTCCACCCATAACAGATAATTGCGCCATTGTTTTGTTAGTTTATCTTTAGTTTACTTATGTTGACTTTTAAAGAGGTATTTCCATCTCATAAAGAGATGCTGTTGATATGCTACCACTTTCTAATTTGTGGGGATCTGACTTCTGGGACCCCACTGTTCTTCAGAAGATTGGGGTTGCATTGCTGAACTGGATCCTCACTGATCATAAAGTGACGGTATATACTAGCATATCCTTCACCATCTTAACACAGGGAGGTTGTCAGACAAAATGGAAGACTCTATGCTGCCACCATGTGTGAACCATGGAGATTCTATGGGATCTACAGCGCTATGGACTCATTGCAGCTGTTTGCTCCTTGGCTCATTATTAGGCACCTTGATTAATAGTTTCATCCTCTTTTAGGAATTGGTTTTCTTAAGCAATGAGAACCTAAGTAACTGATTTATAGTTACCTCAAACTTAATGACATTACTTGTAATAAGGTAATAAGAAGCTAGGAATATCCAATTTACTGCTGTAACAAGTTCTATTGATGCACGATCCTGAGCCACAACGTGCTCTGATTGGTTATATATTACACCAAAGACAAAGCAGACATGATCTGCAACTGATTACTGTTTCCGCAAGCAATCAAAAATAGATTACCTCTTCAGAGTAATTTAATTAAGAACCGTGTGCCTGGCCCGACATTACAATTTTCCCATTAGCATTTCCACATAGTAAGAATGAATCTATTGCCTCAGTCTTAACTCATTCCGTACTAGCCTCAAGTCGTCTAACGGCAGGGGTAGTTAGGCCATTGACTCAACGTAGTCTGCTCAAGAACCCTAAATCTGACACCCTTCATTACAGCAAAAGGTTTGGGATCTACTGCACAGAACATACAGCATTGATATGAAGGACCCCCACCATTACAGTAAGATCCTAGACACAGGTATTATCACTAGACACCACTGAGGAGATGAACCTTCAAGTAGGGAACAGGAACATTTCATTGTCTATTATTCAACATCTCTAATATGGTTTTGTACTCAAACTGGCCACTTAATTGCAATCCATAACCTTCCTATGGTCTGGAAGTTTTAGAGCCTAAACATGGAAGTAGAGAAAAAGGTTGAAGCTCAAGTTAAGTATACAAACTTGGGGCAGAACGTTATAGGTCTCAATCATTCCAACACTATATTCTATGTGGGATTTCAGACTTGTAAATTACATGTTCATGATTATGGTCTCTATCCATGTTATTACAGGTTGACCACTTTTTATTTCCCCTCTTCCAGTTACCTGGGTCTCCTCATGAGTCTATAGTTATAGTAAAGCTTCCATCTTTACTGCTCCAAGTGGAAGATGTCTTGTGAACATGTGTACAGTAGTAATTTTCATGAAGTTTGAACTGAAGATGTGAATACTTTTTCTTCTTAAAGGGGTTCTCAGGGAAATTAGGAAAATAAAATTACTGAAAATACCTAAGAATGACTTAAGTATAATACACTGATTTTGGGTGTACTTATAGCGGCCATTTTATTTCTCCTAATGATTGTTCCCTAGACAAAACATGCCATTATAACTAATGAAAGGTATTTGGGAATAAATTTAAAATAAAGTAATATTTAAGTATTTTCATTTTCGTAATTCCCGGAGAACCCAGCCACCTATGACGGTGGGACCCCAGTAGAAAATGGAAATGCACTAGTGTAGATCATTTCTGGGGTTTGCATTAATCATGAGTAGGGATGAGTGAACTTTGTGCTTCAAATTCGGCGTACAAGGTTCAGGTTAACTAAGAATTCCGTTATGAATTCCACTACCACGGACCATAACTTATATGGTCCGTGGTAGCGGAATCGATAACAGAATTCTTAGATGACCCGAACCTTGTACGCCGAACTTGAAGCACAAAGTTCGCTCATTCCTAATCATGAGGAATTTCTGATCAGACCTAGTTATGTAAATCACATACATGGCTTCTGTAGCCTTCAAATGCAATTACACAACTTGAGGAAGCACTATGACTAGGTTCACACATGTGATTGCATTTACGGCAGTACTAGATCTGTCACATTACGGACCCAACAGGTACCACTGACAGAGTTTTGGTCTGCCAGGTTTCCATTACAGTGTTCATCATAGTACTGCATCCAGGAAATTCTTCTGGATCAACACAGGTTGACTGCACTTGTATCTTGTAAGAGCTTGCATCTTTTTGTATCCATACTTACAATGTAACTGATAGTATTTACCTTTATGAAATAACATAAATCACCATAGTGCAAATAATGGACACTAATTGGGTAGAACTATATTTTTCAGAGTTTATGTCATGTACTAATAATATTGATATTGATCTCCGCTCAAAGTATTGTGTAGCGTTTCCACCAAAGCAATATATAAATCTTAAGTTTAATAAATGAAGATGCTGGTTAGGACTGTGAGCTTTACAAGGCTGAGGCCAGTAGAAATATACACAATCATATCACAGAGGATCTTTCTGCGCCACAGTAACATGATAGGACAAGCACTATATCATGTCAGCAAGGCTGTATGGACCATAGAAGCAAACTATGGAGCTTCTATGGGGCCCTTGCTTGGTCCCATCCACTTACCTTCTACAGTCGAGAAGTGCCCACTACCTTCATTATTAGCAAAGGAAAACTGGCCCAAAGGTCTAGATAGATTGCCAAGGGGGGAATCAACACCATGCTCTTCTATCCTGGGGCGAAATATTCTGCACTTTAAATGGGCACTCAATTGGATCCTTGCCTCTCATCTTCTATATATTCTACTCAACACCAGTAGGATAATATGGCATATTCACAACCTTCAAGAGAGCCGCCATGATTAGCTGTGATCTCAGACTGGACCAGGCTCCAATGGGGGTCTATGGTCCTCTGACATTCTTCATATATTTTGCCTGATGTTTTCCTTTCTATTGTCATTTTATGACCTCTTTATTTATGACCCCCAACTCCATTATCAATTTAGTATATTACATCTATAATATTATTTGTGTGAACTGACGTCTTCACTTTTGAAGGCAATTTGTGAACCTATCTAATGTGTAACCCGACAGAGTAGAATGAACATTTATAAGGAACATTTATCTAATTGATATATCAGGCCTCATAAATTATAGCTATGACAGAGGATACCCAACTAAGCCACTATCAAGTAAAAAAAAACATGGCTGCAGATTCAATGGAGGTAAGGGAGAAAAAACTTCTGGAACCTTATTGCATAGGACCCTTTATCAGTCAGTCATAAAACCTCCCGGTAGGAATGTTACTGACTGCAATGCTATGCTCTTAATATACTATAGAAAACTATAATAAAAAACACTAGACTGCCAGCAAATAAAGTCACTGATGTTGATTAACCCCAATAGCGAACCTGCCATAGCTACGGGGCCACTGAAGATCATAAGGAGGTCAAAACAGGTTTCCCATTTTCTATGTACTACAATACCCATTTTTTGAAGTGTGCCTAAGTGCCCTATATACTGTACATCCTTGATTGATCCAGTAACCAAGGATTAGCAAGAATGCTCAAACGTAAAACCCTTATTAATGTCCATATGGTATAGTACATGTACATATAGACCATATTGGTAGGTCTGTTCCTTACCAAGCTTTATACTGTAGATCTGCTTGTTCAGATTAGCTCATGTTTATAAGCACAGACCTGCCAAAAGTTAGCGTACAAAGAATTGAGTTGATGAATATGCAGAGACCTGGGCTGGTCAATCTAGAAGGAGATGGAGAGGCTGGCGGAGGAAGCAGGAAGAGCAAGAGTGCACAGAGTAGCTCGGGCCCGCCTTCGGTGCACCTAAATGCTCATTTGCACATGGATTAGTAATTGTTATCCAGAATAATACAAATTATTTTTACGTGAAAGTACTGTAGGTAACATTAAATTCAGCTGGGCTAGTCCTACAAGGCGTTGTGTCTGATTTATCTGGGAGTTTCCAGGCTCTGTTCAGTGCAACATCAATGTTTTTAACACCTAGTTCCATTCAAATCCTACAAATTCAGGAGCAGCTAAAAAAGACAAATCTGATAACATATTGCTTGAGTAAACCATCACTTTATAATCGGTGGGCTCCGACCTATGGAACACCCGCTGATCCTGAGAATGAAAAGGCTGCAGTACTCCATGTCCCACTCATAGAAGTCGGGGGAAGCGGGGATTCAGAGGAGCTGATTATTAGGCCGGCTTTAGTTGTCACTGTGCCTGCTGGTGACGGAAAGATAAATCCATATAGCAACGTTCTCTTTAATAAAAAAAGTGAATTGTTTCAGTGCCCGAAGGCTATTGTAATAATAAACAGAATGTAGAAAAGCAATATTTCACATCTGCCAATTTTAGTGTTGTTTTTCAATGCTGAAATGATACTTTTAATTAAAAAAACACTCTTCATTTTACATAAAAAATAAAAAAAAAGACTTTGCAATCATCAAACTTACATGTAAAACCACAGAGTGTAAAATCAGAATTACACAAGTGATGGATTAGTCATATTAGTTATTTGTCATATCTTAAAGGGTTTACAATGATTGATTTTAGAGCTGGTAGGGGTTTGGCAGGTGGGACCCGCACAGAGGTTCAATTAATTAAATGGATACTGCTGGACTTTATGGACCACTAGCTGGCAACTAGCTTTAAAAAGGGATGCATCGCATCTCGCAGCTTCACCTGTTGCCAGTACTGTTGTGGGCAGGGGCGTAGCTAAAGGCTCATGGGCCCTGGTGCAAGAGTTCAGCTTGGGCCCCCCTTTCCTGAGTACTTTGTGTCTCTTCTTATGCAGCACAAAGGTCTTTGGGCCCCTTCAGGCTCCTGGGCCCGGTAGCGACTGCTACCTCTGCACCCCCTATAGCTACGGCCCTGGTTGTGGGGCTTTCGTGATGGATGCGTCCTTGCAGCCCTAGTCGAAGAACTAACTTTAGGGCAAGCCAAAAAGATAGGCTGGAAAAAAAACGATTGAGTAAAGTAAAATAAAGTATTTCTCACTTCCACACCACATTTATAGAAGAATGGTAATTTATAGAAGAATCCAGTGTTCTACAACAATTTCTTAAGATCGCAGCATAATGTCACATATCTTCAATGCAGAAAACTTCCAGATACATTTGCATCTATATGTGTGACTTTTGTTTTTGTAACATATCAGTTGTAATGGGTTAAATGTCTATGCCCTAAAATACCTGCAAATAAGGCGTCAAGGCCCATTGGCATACCTTCCATGCAAAAGCTATTGCTTTATGGTTTCCGTAAATCAGAAAGAACACATTATAATCAGATTTTTATCCTCAATGTGAGGCAATGATGCATACGATTCATCAACATGCTAATACTCACCCAAGGCCCCATTGTAACAAAATATATGAAAATAACCACATTAAATCAGTTCTGTGAGAGGTTCCATTCTCTTGTGCGTTTCTTTAAGACAGTCTTAAAACGCAGCCAGGCACTAAATTGACAGTAAACCTGGTTCTTATTGAGCTGTTAGTACAGGTGGATCAGGGGGCGAAGAATAACATCAGGAGAGGGCTGATCTCCCGCTCCTTAGCAAAAGGCAGCAGCACAGGGAAGAGCGACGCTCGTGGTCATGTGACCCATTCATTACTAGAGTCATGACATCATCTTTGCTCTTCATCTTCCACCATTAAGAAACTGCTAATTGGAGATAATGAGCTACAAAGACATCACGGGCTGCGGAATGATTTTTTTTTTTCCAATGTCCAGGAACTGGCTGAAGATTTCCTCGAAAAAGAAGATCTATCCCCTTGGAAGAAAGTATAAAATCTCTTATTGATCAGCAGCGCTCCTGCTCACTGCATACTGCACTAGCTGTCATTTGGCCAGTGTTTATGTTGATGGTCAATAGTTTGGAAATAGACTGGATATAAGTCAGTGATGCCAGTTACCATTCACTAAGGGTTTCTGGGAAAATTAAATAATGCAGGAATCAAGGGTGGGATTTTCCAGTAATACTACATTTTCCAATGAGAGCCCGATGATTACACAGTGCAACTGCTCTACTGGTGCACAGCTTCACCACCCCTCTGGTACACAGCTCCACAGCCCTATTGGTGCACAGCTCCACCACCCCTCTGGTGCACAGCTTTACCACCCATCTGGTCCACAGCTCCACAGCCCTACTGGTGCACAGCTCCACCACCCATCTGGTGCACAGCTTCACCACCCCTCTGGTACACAGCTCCACAGCCCTACTGGTGCACAGCTTCACCACCCCTCTGGTGCACAGCTCCACAGCCCTACTGGTGCAAAGCTCCACCACCCCTCTGGTACTCAGCTCCACAGCCCTACTGGTGCAAAGCTCCACCACCCCTCTGGTACACAGCTCCACGGCCCTACTGGTGCACAGCTCCACCACCCCTCTGGTGCACAGCTCCACAGCCCTACTGGTGCACAGCTCCACCACCCCTCTGGTGCACAGCTCCACCACCCCTCTGGTACTCAGCTCCACAGCCCTACTGGTGCAAAGCTCCACCACCCCTCTGGACCACAGCTCCACAGCCCTACTGGTGCAAAGCTCCACCACCCCTCTGGTAAACAGCTCCACGGCCCTACTGGTGCACAGCTCCACCACCCCCTGGTGCACAGCTCCACAGCCCTACTGATGCACAGCTCCACCACCCCTCTGGTACACAGCTCCACGGCCCTACTGGTGCACAGCTCCACCACCCCTCTGGTGCACAGCCCCACAGCCCTAGTGGTGCACAGCTCCACCATCCCTCTGGTACACAGCTCCACAGCCCTACCAGTGCACAGCTTCACCACCCCTCTGGTGCACAGCTCCACAGCCCTATCGGTGCACAGCTTCACCACCCCTCTGGTGCACAGCTCCACAGCCCGACTGGTGCAAAGCTCCACCATCCCTGTGGTACACAGCTCCACGGCCCTACTGGTGCACAGCTCCACCACCATTCTGGTACACATCTCCACAGCCCTACTAGTGCAAAGCTCCACAGCCCTATTGGTGCACATCTTCACCACCCCTCTGGTGCACAGCTCCACCACCCCTCTGGTACACACCCCTCTGGTGTAGGGTATTGGACCTCCGCCGATCAGATATTTATGGCCTGTCCTTATAATAGGCCATTCATTTTAAAATCCTGGATTACCCCTTTAAGTAAAAATGAGAATCCAGATCTTAGCTATTCTGTTTTCAGTAAGGGGTTTTCCCCAAATGACTTGCCAATTGGTCCTTCTCTCTCCCCATAGATCCTGATGGTTTGGACCTAAACCATCTTTAGTATCGTAGTGTGTCACATTGGCTGAACCCTCCCATCTGTACAGTAAAGCACATCTACAACTAGAGTGTTTCTAGCTGTATTTAATTAAAGCAGTACTCCACCTACACCATTCTCAATCATATTCTAGGGTTATGGTCACCAGCTGTCAAAATTCCAACCTCCATCATACCAGTTTTTTTTTAGCTGTGAGGGCATGCTGGGAGTTGTAGTTTCACAGCAGCTGGAGAGTTGCAGGTTGATTGTCGGTAAGGGGATGTGCAGTAACTCCATATGTAGCTTTCATTTTTCTCCACGCCTTTTAAATTGTGGGTGGAGACAGCCTTCAAGTAAACACAAGGCTGGAGGTAATGTATAGTGAAAGAAGTCTTTACCTTTACACAGGGCTCATTGCATGAGGAAACCCAGGGGCCCCCTCTGTCACACAGAAGGACGCCAGCATTGGTCTCCGATCTGATATAGATTATTGTCTGCTATACTAATAGTTCCTGAATCTCAGCCAGGTGACTTGTTTAGTATCACTGCAGACCAAAGGGCTCCCACTACTACCCCCCACATCCTCACATCAAGAGGGAAATTCACATTATCTTAGGATGTCTCTTGTAGATGTCTCCAGATCCTTACCATCAAATGCAAATAATCATCAGCTTATCATATTATCTCATTTCAGTATAGTGCACAAAACAGATGTGGCAGAGCTGAGACTGTACATAGATATAGCAGCGCTGAGTCTGTTATTTAACACTGTGCTATGGTATTAGAATCAATCTATTTGTCAGCTGCAAGTAAAGCTACTGAGCATGAAAGGAATAGTCAGAACACACATTCAGCCCTGCTACATCTATGGAATAACTTCTGACTAAATGGACACTCGCTGTCTTGCTGTAACTAGCTCTTGACATATACACATTGATTTGTGTTTCAGGGCCTCTCCTATCTGTGCAGCCTCCCTAGTACCACCAATTACTCCGCAATTCCTAGAAATACACACCACCTCCTAGTTACTAAGCACATCTCTGTGACTTGGCTGGAAGCGAACCATAAATTAGTGTTGCAAATGGATTAAAACACTACATTTGACTGGTTTCCATTATCCAAGATTTGGGATTTGGACAAATTGCAACAATACAGCTCCAAAGGGGTAAATGACAAACTTGGCTCTGCTACACACAGTCATGGCCGTAAATGTAGGCACCCCTGTAATTTTTAAGAATATGAAGTATTTCTCACAGAAAACTATTGCGGTAACACATGTTTTGCTATACACATGTTAATTACCTTTGTGTGTATTGGAACAATACTAAAATAGGGAGGAAAAAAAGCAAACTGGACATAATGTCACACCAAACTCCAAAAATGGGCTGGACAAAATTATAAAAAATTGTGGATAAGGCTGCATTCACACATCCGTGGAACACGGACCGTGTGATACTGGACTAAGCCGTGTGATACAGCTTACTGCAGGAGTGCACGGCGCCATTCGTTCCTATGACGCCGTGCGCTTCCTGCTGCCGGCGCTGCACAGTAATGCACTCCTATGATCTATACGAGTGTACTACTGTATGTGGCGGCAGCAGGAAGCGCACGGCATCATAGGAACGAATGGCGCCGTGCGCTCCTGCAGTAAGCTGGGTGCCAGTCCGGTATCACACGGTCCGTGTTTCACGGATGTGTGAATGCAGCCTAAATAAGATTGTTTTAAGAATGTGATGCGCCTTTAAACTCTCCTGGGGCAAGTAACAGGTGTGGGCAATATAAAAATCACACCTGAAAGCAGATAAAAAGGAGAGACGTTCACTTAGTCTTTACATTGTGTCTGTGTGTGCCACACTAAGCATAGGCAACAGAAAGAGGAGAAGAGAACTGTCTGAGGACTTGAGAACCAGAATTGTGGAAAAACATCAACAATCTCAAGGTTACAAGTCCATCTCCAGAGATCTAGATTTGCCTTTGACCACAGTGCGCAACATTATCAAGAAGTTTGCAACCCATGGCACTGTAGCTAATCTCCTTGGGCGTGGACGGAAGAGAAAAATTGATGAAAGGTGTCAACGCAGCATAGTCCGGATGGTGGATAAGCAGCCCCAAAACAAGTTCCAAAGATATTCAAGCTATCCTGCAGGCTCAGGGAGCATCAGTGTCAGCGCGAACTATCCGTCGACATTGAAATGAAATGAAACGCTATGGCAGGAGACCCAGGAGGATCCCCCTACTACCAAAATGTACTTGAGTGAGCCAAAATCCTTCTGGGAAAACGTCTTGTGGACAGATGAGACCAAGATAGAGCTTTTTGGTAAAGCACATCATTCTACTGTTTACCGAAAACGGAATGAGGCCTACAAAGAAAAGACCACAGCACCTACAGTGAAATATGGGGGAGGTTCATTGATGTTTTGGGGTTGTTTTGCTGCCTCTGGCACTGGGTGCCTTGAGTGTGTGCAAGGCATCATGAAATCTGACGATTACCAACTGATTTTGTGTTGCACTGTAGAGCCCAGTGTCAGAAAGCTGGGTTTGCGTCCGAGATCTTGGGCCTTCCAGCAGAACAATGACCCCAAAGATACGTCAAAAAGCACGTTTTGAAGTGGCCGGCAATGAGTCCAGATCTAAATCCCATTGAACATCTGTGGAGAGATCTTAAAATTGCTTTTGGGAAAAGGCGCCCTTCCAATAAGAGAGACCTGGAGCAGTTTGCTAAGGAAGAGTGGTCCAAAATTCTGGGAGGAGTAAGAAGCTTATTAATGGTTATAGGAAGTGACTTGTTTCAGTTATTTTTTCCAAAGGGTGTGCAACCAAATATTAAGTTAGGGGTGCCAATAATTTTGTCCAGCCCATTTTTAGAGTTTGGTGTGACATTATGTCCAATTTGCTTTTTTGCCTCCATTTTTGGTTTTGTTCCAATACACACAAAGGGAATAAACATGTGTATAGCAAAACATGTGTTACTGAAATCCTTTTCTGTGAGAAATACTTCATTTTCTTGAAAAATTTCAGGGGTGCCAACATGTACGGCCATGACTGTACATTTACATGCAGCAGGACTCACTTTGCCAGCTGATACAACGTGCAACGACATGACAATATGTTGTTGGTGATTTTCTAAAAGGCTGCCAGTAAATCCACTGCACTATTTTCCAGTTATCCCTGTGAATAAGACATTCAGCTCTGCTACATCTGTAGTTTCTCCTGTTCTCGATGCTGCACCAATGAAATAAAGGATATAGTAGACTGTAAAGTCAGTAATAGAAGATACTCCTCTTCACAACTTGAAATGACTGATAACAGCAAACAATAGATGCAGCTGCACAGCAAATTGATATTAGGTTTGCTTATTTAACTCTATCTAGATGTATTGCCACAATTTGGAACCAAATATTGGTTAAGTATAACTAAGAGGGAGAAGATCTCTTCATAACGGTAGACCCTACGCGAAAATGTAGGGCAGGGGAAGGCAACACCCAGCACTCCAGCTGTTGTGAAACTATAACTCCCAGCATGCATCCTTGCACTGCCCTTCTAAGAACTCTCATAGAAATGAATGGAGCATGCTGGGAATTGTAGTTTCACAACAGCTGGAGTGCCGAAGGTTGCTGACCCCTGCTGTAGGGTAAAATCCCCCTTATGGGAACAGGATTAGTTTGCTAGCAACTAGTTGTACAGCTTAAATCGTCTACATTACCAGGCAGCACCCAGGTGGTTGATGGTCCCTTTATGCTATAGCTCCATCCCCAGGACAATGACTAGTGACTTCCCACATTACAAGACATTAGGCTCTGCTGATCTATAGCTCGGACTATATATAACAGGCTCCGCCTACTTGCAGTATCAAAGAGTCCCAAAGTAGAATATCATTCCAGTTTACACTCCGATACCCGCACACACCTGCTGCACGCTTTGCATAGTTTCCCATAATCACACAGAGGTAGCAGAGCTGAAATCGCAATTTAACTCTGTGCGGCTGTGGTATATGAGCAACCATGTGAACAATAAGCAATAAGGCAGGAGGCTTACCTGCTCAGATAATACAAAATGATATCATAATGAGATGAGCCGAGTGACATACTCAGCCCTACTACATCTAAAAAAACTCTACATTATCTCTGCATTAACTTTACAAGATATGACACACTGCTACATCTCACACTCACGTTTTGTGCGGATCTGTTCAGATAATGCAACCATGTGCATCCACTCAGAACAGATCCGTTT